>CM046362.1:5955080-5986276 GCA_025413025.1 Ficus hispida
TACGTTTAATTTAGTGATAATCTCATATTTATTTTTGATGCTGAGATTATAAGCTCGGATCATCTCAATCTCAAAAAATATATAAAACTTTGAGATATCAACTAAATGAAAAAGGAGTCAACCTTAGAGAAAAAGAGAAAGTAAATGAAAGAGATAGAGAAGAGTGTTGGCCCAAGATCGGGTCTCCAGCCACTAATTTTCACTATGAATTCTTCATCAGATGTTGAGTTCAGAAGTAGGGTTTGTGTCGTCTATAGAGAAGGAAGACTAACGTATAAGAGCTATGGATAAATATAGAGATGGCCAACTACTTGTCTTCTCTATCATTTTCTTCTGTTAATGTTGAGAAGTCTCACTCGCCTTAATATTTAGATTTTAGATGTTTTGTCTTGTGGAGTTTTTATTATTATTATTATTATTATTTATTATTATTAATTGTCCCAATTAGTTTTGATATTTTTCTTTTTTGTTTAGAATTTTTGTTGTATTTGTCATCTACAAGATTTGTATATATGCGGCTTTTTGTGTGGTCATGGTGCTATAGGTTTCTTATCGTCGATTAATCGAAGATTTTCATTAGTTATAGAAGATTTGTAGAATCATGTGTTTTGCTTGTTATTTGATGTTTTTGTTTTTGTTTTTTGTCGTCTTTGTCTTACATTCGTACGGCCTAATACACATTATTTCTTATTACGTATTTCATTTGAATTTATTAGTTTATCTGTCAACATCGTATTTGCTATAGTAAGAGGCCATGTGTGAATGGGTGATTACCGTGATTTAATTATTACCTTTCATTTCATACTTTAATTCTTTGAAATATATATATTATATATTTTAAAAAACTGTGAGATAACATAGCAAGAAGTATGACAACTGGATCTAATTATTTATAATATTTCTTATGTGGAAGTAGCTTTGGTTCCTTAGCAAACATCTTATCTTACTACCTTAAAGTGAATCAAATACTAAAAAAAAAAAAAAGAAAAAATTTGTAGTAAAAGTTACAAACGTTTACATTTATACCAAGGTTTACATTAATAACAACTATATAATAATAATTTTGTTAAAATAAATAACAAATATTATTTGTGAGGTCAGCGCATTTGGTATGGAACTTTAGTAATTCAATTAGTGTTATATACTTTAAAAGGTGACCCCTAATTAATTATTGTTGACGTATTTTAAAAGTGTAAATTGTACAAGGTTGGTTGTCCACGAAAAAAATAATAACTATTTGGACGTGGAGGAAGCTCTCACCTAACAAAAGACTATAAGAAAAGTCTTACAATAAATAAATAAATAACTATAGGAAAAGGCAAAATTTGAGTGGTATAATATGGTTAAAGAAAATACTAAAGTATATCTTAGCAAAATACTTATTAGTCAAAACAAGTTAATCCAATAATTTCTCAAAATTTCAACTGTTTCTGAATTTTGTCATATTAATTTTAACAAATAGTCCAACAAGTTCTATTCACTGTCTTAAAAATATCTATCTACATTTATTTCTTCTTCAAATGATTTTTTTTTTTTTTTTGCTATAAATTTCTTCTTCAATTGATTAAAACACAAACTTTTTTTTTTTATTATTATTTAATAATAAAGAACTAGTAAACTTTTTCTAAAGGCTGTAAACTGCTTTTATTGTACAGCTCGTGCTCAAAACCCTTTTTTTTTTAAGGCAAAAAATTCACTTTTTATTAAGGAGTGAAAAGATCCACATATATATATATATATATATATTATATATATTTTTTTTTTATATAAGATCCACATCTTACAAAGGTAACACGGAATACAAACATCCCAAACAGATTAACAAAAATTAGATAAAACATAATTAGCTGGGAAGTGAGCTGCAATATTCTCTAAACAAAACCCTTTTATCTTCCGCAAAGCCAATGAAAAAAAAAAAAAAAAAAAAAAAAAAAAAGAAATTCATCGAAGAAGTACTTAAAAGAAAATTTAAAATAAGAGGGTAAAGGACAAAAAAAATGGAAAGCTATGATTTTATGATTGCATTAACTATGGCCTTCAATAATTGTAATTTTTATAAATAAATTAATATGATATTTAAATTCTATACTTTTTAATAAATATGTGTGAAATTACCATTTATATTGTATAGTGCACATCTATAAGATTATAATCTATCACTTTTTTTTTGGGTATTTATTAGCAATAAATGCTAAAACTTTAAAGCCTATCCAATCTGATTTGAAAAGTCACAGATAATCCTTGGGATGTTATTCGAATCAAGTAATGTTAATTTATGTATATTCCAAATCAACAATTGACATATTTAATTAGGGAACAATTATTTCTTTTTTTTTTTTTTTTTTTTTTGCAAGTGGCAATTGCTTCTTTTCATTATTCTACAAAGAGTGTTACTTTTCATTTTAAAAAAAAAAAACACAGATTGAGATAGAATAGAGAGTGAAAAACAAATACATGCCGGTGGTTTGTCTGGTTCTGGCTTCAAATGGATGACTCCCGTTCGTTAATATATATATATATATATATTTTTTTTTAAAGAAAACAGCTGCATATGTTAGCATTTAAAACTAAAAAAAAATGTTAAAACAGGCTATCCGTACGTGTGAAATAATATATTGTTTAAATGTTAGATAAGAATTTAAAAGGGGGAAAAAAAACACAAGAAGAAAAAGACCCAAACTTCTAGCAAAACTTAAAAAAAAAAAAAATCAGGATGGAACTCCCAAAAAAAAAGAAAATCCTAAGAATGGAATAGATTTAGATGCCTTATACACAAATTCAACTCATAGGTTTTCTTATTGTGTCCACTAATAATATTATGAAATATATTTAGTTAATGTGACTTTATCTACAGTTGTATGATATTTTAGATAAACATGCACAAATAGATGTAACTTGAACGTATACTCGAGCGGAAAAGGGTAATACTTCTCTAAGTTGTTAAAGATATGCATTTTATTAGTGAAAAAAAAATACAAAATAAAACCAAAACAATTATGTAGTTTGAAGAAAAGAAAAAAAAAAAAAATATATATATATATATATATATATATATATATATGACAAAACGTGAAGGGCTGTTTACATTGGCACTTCCTTTTCATTTTGCTTTGTCATGTCAAGGTGGCACTACAACTACGTTCAAGGGAAGGATAATATTGAAACCCCAAGTCAAACAAACACATCCAATAGGGTAAGATGGGATTTATTTTTCGATTCATATTATACATTAGACTGAATTGGTTGGATTTAAAAGAATCTATTTATAATTAAATTGGATGATAAATTCTTAAAAAAAAAAAAAAAAAAAAGTTTTGATCGAATGCTTACCTTATCCAAATGATAAAAAAGAGAAAAAATTTTTTTTGTCTTGTTTCTCTAAAAAAAAATAACGGAAGGGATGAATTGTGAACTATTTATGAAAATCTAAAAAATAACGGAAGAGATGAAAGTGTGAACTATTTATGAAAAAAGTATCTTATTAGGAAGACACTTACCAAATCACATCAAAATCAAACTAAATGTTTTTACAATAATAATATGATAATTTAATGAAATTTGACTAATATTTTCACCGTTCAAGCACGCCAACCTATCAAGGTAACCTTGCCATATCCTAACATTAAAAAGAAAGAGTACATTTCTATTCTAAGACCTCTAATTTTATATTATAAATAGCCTCTGCTTTTTAATCATTGGATCAATCTTTTAAAGATCTAAAAATATCAGTGTTCACCTTAAAATTTATAACGCGCAACACGTATATTACTCTAGTCATGGATCTGACAATTACTATTGATATTATCAAGTAAGGCAACAAAAGGATAATGTCCCGTGACTATGAGTGTCCCCTTAAATTTTACAGTACGTAATACAAAATTGTCGCTCGTAAATGTCTTAAAATTTCGCCCAAAAAAAAAAAAAAAAGAGAGAGAGAGAGTATACAAAACAAGAGGATAAGTGTGTAAATTGGTACACTTTTACATCATAGGGCCCACATGAATATAACTGTCAGATAAGGCAAAAGATAGGGTTATGCTTGATTTCATAAAGTTTGTTTACTTCTCATTAGTACAATCATAGTGCTCCCCATGCCAGCCAATGTCTCGTGACCGTGACCTTTTCTAATTGGACCAATGTATTTACCAAATATAAAAAATCAAAATTAAAAATCGGACCAATGTCAAAGCTTTAGTACTTTTTCTTGCCTTATAATTAGCTTGCAAATTTATATAATTAAAAAAAAAAAAAAAAAAACTTCTAGTTTCTCTTTAGCCTTCAATTTATTTCCATTATAAGAGCTTATCAACGTGGCCTAAGTTCTTAATAAAAATGGTAAGATTGTCACCATTTTGCTAATTTCCACCTTTCCATCATAATGGTTAATCTTGTTCACCAATTTTCATTGATGTGACATTATATTAATAACATGTTTATGAAACCATAAAGAAACGGAAAAGAAAAAGTAATAAGATTGAAAAAAGAAGAAGTAAAATAATAAAAATAGGTCATCGTTTTCTTTTCTAAAGTTTTTAGGAAGTGAAGAGGAAATAGTCCAATTTCCTTGTTAGTGTCTTTTAAACATAAGAATAACAATATTATTGGTGTGATTATTTAAAATCTCCTTTTAATAAATAATTATTGATTTATATCTTATGAACTTATTAAGGATATAAAATAAATTTGATATTCATTTTCTTTATCTGATCATTAATACCAAGGAGTATAATGACATTCACTTTACTCATTCTATATTGTGTGAGGTTAAGTAAAATCTCGTTATTGATTTTGTAAGTAAACATAAGATTAGAAGGGAAATGGAATCATTTTTCTGCTACTTTTTCTTGCCTTATAATTAGCATGAAAAAAAAAAAAACTTATAGTGTCTCTTGATCCTTCAATTTATTTCCATTATATATGAGTTTATCAACGTGGCCTAAGTTATAATAAAAATTGTAAGATTATTGTCACCATTTTGCTAATTTCCACCATTTTCCATCATAATTCTTTAATCTTGTTTACCAATTATACTTGACTTGACAATATATTAAGAGCATGTTTACCAAATTATAAAATAATAAAATGAGATTAAAAAGAAAAGTAAAAGAATATATAAGAATACGATTTTTGTTCTCTTTTTAACGTTTACTTACCAATTAATAATATATTTTTTAGTGCTTACTAAACTTAGGAATAAGATTCTTCTCTATGTAATTGTTAAATATTTTCTTGTATTTAAATCATTACTAACTCTTATCGTGTGAACTTATTAAGGATACAAAATAAATACCAATTTTGGTATTTATTTCCTTGACTTGATCTATATATTATCAAGGGCTACGATATCGGCATGCACCATCATCATTTCCTATATAACGTGGGGTCCACAAACTCCCATTATTATTTTTATAAGTAAGTACAAAATTTGAAAGGAAAGGAAATCACTCTTATTTTTCCCATTTCGGGAAGTAAATGTGCCCGAAATGTAAATATCAGTGGTGTTTTTTTTTTTTTTTTTTTTAATTAAAAAAATATCGGTACCATCCCAAACCCTCATCCCATGAGTTTATGGGAGAAACCCACAGATGCATCAATTAAATAAAAGTGATCCGATTTAATTTTATTTGAAAAAATAGATTAATTTCACTCTCATTATCGAAAGTCTAATGATAAATAATTTCTTTTATATATCATGTTATCAAGTTAATAATAGAATTTTGCTCATTAATTTGCTCTATTATTTAATAGCTGCTCTTTATCTCTGCCTAAAGGAAAAAGAATGGGATGTTTTGGTATGTAATAAAAACGGATGTCGAAAAACAGAACTTTCCTCTTTCTCTCTCTAGCACGTGAGGACTATCGTTTCTCTTTCTTGAGGTCAGGTAGTGATCTTTGACTTGTCTATAATTTTCGGACCTTAGAGATGAAGGTGAAAATCATATATTTAGGGTCTTGATAGAGGTGAGCCCGTGATAGAAGGATAGATATTATGAGAATGAGAATAAAAATAAAAAATAAAAACGGATGTCAGAACCATTTTAACCAAAGAAGACACATTAATTATTATGTAGAACTGACCACTATCAACTAATTTAATGCCAATAGCTACCTTTTTTAAATAATTAGCTAGTACTTAGACAACAAAAGTAATCGGGACCGTAAATTTTTGGATTTTTATATATTGCTGGACCAATTAGACTTTTTTTTTTTTTAATGACAATTGGACAATTAATTTGAAAATATGTGAGTCATACGTACATTTTTTTAAGTTGGGGACCATATTCTTTAATAGGAGCGTGGCTCACATAACAAGAATATTTCGATGTCAATTGTTACATAACAAAATTTAGTGAAAAAGCTTTGTGTGCTTAACGTCCAACATATTTATATATATATATATATTATTCATTTCGTCGTCGTGTGATTTTACTAATTTACATATAATTACTGGTAATTATAATTACAAAAAAACAGTAATATTTAAGGAAGGAAAAAGTAAAAGGAAAGAGAATGTGTGAATTAGTAAAAGGATTTCGACATCCATATACCTTAGTTTATAATTAGTAGAGAAAAGAAGAAAAAGTAGATTGAGAATGGATTTTATTTCCTCTATTGAAATCAATTAAATCTAAAATTATCTTAATACAATTAAGGAAAAAATGATAATTAGACGAACAAAGGCTTATTTATATATATATATATGTATATTTTTTTTCCTCTATATCTTTATAGTAAATAAGAGAAGTATTTTTTTGCTTTCTTTCTTTCATTTCATACAAAACACCATTAGTAATTGTAGGTATAGCTAAAATGGTAATTTCACACTTTACTCTATTATAATGTGTAGAGTCGAATCTCCCTATCTTCAAATTAATAAAAGAAAAAAACCATTAAAGAAAATAAAACTATTTTAAGAGTAGATAACATATGATATTTCTTACTAAATGCTAGAAACCTGATAACAATGAATGCTCTAAATAAATCTTCTTCGCCGCCTAGCCACCATCACCCGTGATTATAAAGAAACTTTTCTTATAGATGTTATTAATATTAACCTAGATATCCATATATTAAAAAATAAAAAAGAGAGAGAGACTGAACTATAAATAGAAATTAAATAATAACTCCGGCAGCAAAGAAAGGTGCGTGTCATGCGTGGCACGTTAGCTCTTTGAGCCTTTTGCTTTGATTGCGGCCTTGTCATTTTCCTCAACTTTTATCGAATTCTCTCCTCTGAATCATATGAATTCAAACTTTTTTCTTTAATATTATTTAAAATTTTTTTTTTCTGAAAATAATGCACGGAATATTTTATGATAAAATTAGATATAATATTACTTTTAGAGAATCCAATAAAGTATTAAATGATTTGTTAATATTAATTTTTGACATTTAAATTGAGAGTACCATGAAATGTTGCCTGTATATGACATGAAATTTAACATATTTTACAATGAATATTAAATTCTCATATAATTATTATTAGTTGATATCTCTATTTTTTCATCTAATTATTATCATTTTGTCATTTTAACTTACTTAAATTTTAAAATTTTATTTTTTTCAAACTTAAAATTGATGATGATAATAAAATATAGATGTAGTATTATATATTAAGAGTAAAATTTTAAGACTATACAATCGTTTACACTTTTTTATAATAATTAAGATGTAACTTTAATAAACATATTACAGATGGTCTTATGTTATATCCGCAACCATAATGTAAAGTTGAATAACAAGTTAATTTATGATCCAAACGACTGAGTAATTTATTCAGTCGGCAGCCCCTCTCTCTCTCTCTTTGGCACATCTTTTTTCGTGACATGTGTTTAAGCTTACCACTTTCACATTATCATATTACAAGAACGTGACTCTTCTTGTACCAAATGGGAAATTAATTATTATTTTTTTTTTTCAGAAGAAGCTTACTCACCAGATTGCTGAAAGATTTTACAGGTAATTTTTCCAACTTTTCCCTTTGGTACGGAAGCCCTTTTTTTTTTTTTTTTCAAAATCATCTGATTAATTTTTTTTTAATTGTATGATAAACAACTATTTATGTTAATATATACTCTCGTTTAAAATCATGCCGTTAAAAATTAATACAAATACTAGAAAAAGTCTTTCCTATACCAAGAATTAAAAAAGAATCTTATTTATCAAAACAAAATTAAAAAAGAATCTTTCCGACCATAAAAAATTCGCTTAACATATTGGATTTTTAATTTTCTAAAAATATTTTTTTGTGGAAAGGTGGTCAAATTTTAGGTTGAAAAGTCGTTGTAATTTCAACCACAAAGCTGCGCCCACAATAATCAATGTGGTACCACATCTCTAGCGGCTTGAAATCCTTGCATTTAACAAACAATTTGTTCTTCCAGATCATGATTATTGACTATTTGGGTCAAAGAAGTTCAGTCACACAATTAGTTTCTTTCCTTTGACAAAAAAAAAAAAAAAAAAAGTGCTTGTGTTTCTGCACCCATATGTGTAAAACTAACCGAATTTTATACAGATCTAAGAAAATGTAAAATCTTATCGGTATTGTTTTTTTTTTTTTTCATATTTTTTCATATAATTGTAATCATGTTATTAATGAAAGTTATAAAAATGTAATTTGCTTTAAATCTTGAATCCAAACCTTTATTCTTAATATTTAAGATTAGTTATTGACATTAACTTTGATGTGACAATATGTTTCCCTCTTATTTATTTATATCTTTTGCAGACATTTTCCTGCTATTAATCATTCAATCCCCTATCTAAGAGACTTCTTCTTCTTCTTCTTCTTCTTTTCTTTTTACAATATTATTGATAAGAATTGAATTTTAACTATTAAATTAATTTTTTTAATAATATGATATACGAATGTCTATTTAAAAAATTTACAACACACTTATTGAAAATCATATATTTAACAGTTAAAATAATAATTCTTTTTGATAATACAAAATAAGAGGTTTTATTTTAGAAATTCTATTTATTTTTAAGCCCTATTTACACATTTTTTTTTACTTGTTATATAAGTTTAACAAGAATCATAAGTGACCATATTAATAATTCAACCATCAAACCTATAGCAAACCATTGACATTGGGAACGTATGACTTTGCAAAGATGCTGTACTAAATTACATTATAAAACGCATCTTTTACTTTCTTTTTATTTAAAATAAAATAAAGAAAAAAGTTATTGTACTCTACTGATCCTTACACGAAATCTTTTTGATTGGTCACTGTGTTATCGGGTACCAGAAAACGAATTTGATATATATATATATATATATATATATATATATATAAGTTCAGAATTTGTTAATCGACCACTAATAATTGAAACGAAAGAGACACATGCCGAACACAGCCACAAAAGAAATAAATTAGGGATAATAATTTTAAAAAGTGTGTGCTAATTGGATGCCGACAGTCAAACTATTGTTGTGAAAGTATTCCATTTGAATGGTTTGATTGGAAAAGATGAAGCACGTTGTTGTCTTATGGGTGTTTGGAATCAAACCTAACTTTTGCCACCTCGATTTCTAACACAAGATTGGATGGTACGACGGTAAGGACGTTTTTTTTTTTTTTTTTTTTTTAATTTTTTTATCTCTCTCTCTCTCTCCTAGTTACGTCTAGATTTGATATTTCATAAACCCATTCTTATTTAGCCTCCATTTGACAAATTAGTCAGAGATGAAAATTTTAAATTAGAATTTATTGACTTTTCAAAAACTAGTTATAAATTTTATTTGCTCTTCAGAAGAAGATAAAAATTGGTATAAAAAAGTATAATTTAGTTTAAGATAAACTTAAATACTAAACGGAGTATTAATTAATATATTGATTAGGGTTGGTTGTGTAGTATAGCAAATAACTTTTGCCACCTTGGGTACAAGATTGGACGGTAAAACGGTAAGGACGTTTTTTTTTTTTTTTTTTTTTTTTTTTTCAATTGATTCTTTTAATTTTGTTTAGAACTCTACATTTCATAACCTTGTTCTATAGGACTCTTTATTTAGTTATGAATATATATATTGTTTACGACTTGGTGTGTGGTGGTATATAATGAAAACTAGTCTCATCTTTCAATCAAATAAAATACGATCAGATCCACTTCTATAGGTAGATCTCCGAATTTTCAAAGTAAAATAGAAAAATATGAAGCTAATTGTACTAATCATATATATATATATATATATATATATGTTTTTTTTTCCTAGGGAACAAAAGTCAAAATGGTTTATCTTGATGGTATTTGTGTATGTGCAAAGATATAGATCACATTCGTTTAATTGTAGTTTGAAAGGGAAAACCGAAAATCATGACGGCTAATAAAGGGGCTTGACAATCCAATAGTGAAAAGAAGTAAATAGATTAGACTAGATTTGGAGGTGTACCAAATTGATAAGCACTAAGAATAGAGATGGTTTAAATAAATAAATGAATTATTGGACCAAGTGATCAACAGGCAATATTTCATATTAGAGAAAGCACACAGCTAGTTTTTATGGTAAACAACCCTCAATACAAGAAAACTGTCGATTAACATCGGTCAAAAATCGATGTAAAAATTTATTTAACGTCGATTGTTAAACGGATGTCTTATTGAGTGACATTTAAAATAAGAATTTTTAACAACAGTTTTTGACCGATCTCAAATATTAAAAGATAACCGAGCTCCGAAGTAGAAAATTTGTACATAATTTTTTAACAACCATGTGATCAACAATACATCAAGTGTATATGCCTAATTATTTATCATATGTCTATTGTGGTGTCTAATACAAAGAATGGTCTTTTTGCTAATTTTCTCGTTGCGTTAACAAACAGGTGAGAAAAGTCGACTTCTTGTTATATATTTTTTATTTTTATTATTTATTTATTTATTTGAGCTGAAAGAGATGTTATACTTATATTAATTGCTGGTCTTGTCCTCGTTATTTCTGCCTTGGTGGTTGGGTGTGTTAGCAACCTTTCCACAAAGGTCAAAGGTTCAAAGGGTGTAGAGTGTGGACTTTTTTTCTTTTTCCAAGCTTTATTCAAATTAATAATATTACAACATTATTTTAACTATTTGTTCATTTTTTGGTTAATAATGAACTTTGGACAATCATATGCATAACATTTAATAATGCTAATCGTATCATGATTCTTATAAACTTAAGTAAGTCAATAACAGTGATAGATTCATTACTTAGCACTAATAATGAGAATTACACTATATCAGAAAACAACATTATTTCTTTCTTTGAGATTTAATAATAGAGATAGTGCGAAAATACTAGTGTTTTTTTAATTTTATTGTTTTAATAGAAATTTCAAGAAGAAAACAATCGTTTTCTTAACTTAAATTATCAATAAGAGTTTACTTAATATCGATAAATAAATTACCTGTAAATCAATTCACTTAGGGGTCAATTTACCAGCACATCAACTATTTTCATTGGTCATTTTATTTTAAAAGATAATTCAATTATTTTTTTAAAAGAGGTAGACAAAGTCAATCTCTTCACCTAATCTTTCTTTAATTAAAATGCACCTAATAAAAAGAATTAGGTTGTTTCAAATTACACTTCATAATGAATTAGTCATTAATTCATTATCTAATTTTTATTCATTTTCTCTCTGTCAAAATCTCTCTCTTTTTCACTGCATCACATCCTATTACAAATTAGAAAACGCACTCAAAGACAAATTATCTTCAACAATGTCACTTTAGAAACACCAAGGAAAAACTTGGCTAAAAAGTAGTTTTGTTGTTTTGTGCTTTAAGGTTAAAAGTTACTTTCTACCAGACGTTATCCACTACTTTCTGGCTCGTATTTTACAGCTAAAGTGTTAAATGAATATATATATATATATATATATATATATATATATTTGTCTGCTTTCCTATTTACAGCTAAAGTGTTAAATGAATATATATATATATATATATATATATATATTTGGCTAAGACTTAATTGGATTTATGCTCCATTTCCCTCTTGTTAAAAAGTTCATTTTTTAAGGATAAAAAAAAATTGAGATTCTTCTTTTAAAAAAATGACTGAAATTTCTTTTTTGGAGGGAATTTCTATATAATAAATCATGAGAGTTACAGGAAAGAACATATGTTGCGTTAGAGGAAAGAAAAAATATTACCTGTAATCCAATTTGGAGGGAATTTCTATAATAAATCATTAGAGTTTATATTTACATCCACAATATTAATGAATACCTCTGATTAATAAATGTTTCTTCAAATGCTAAAACCAAATAAGACTAATACATAATGTAATGAGTTAAATATATATATATATATATATATATATGCTTCAATAGTTATTGGCTTTTTAATAGACATGCAATTTTCTTTTATTTTTGTTTCGATTAAAACCACTATTGGAATTTTCGTGTAATTGTAAGGATTTCTTAAGAAGAATTTGATAAGAACAATTTAGAGTTTATAAAATAGAATACACGTTAAATCAAATTTGTGGGGAATCTTTTTTGTTCTTTTAAAAAATACTATTTATGTTTATAATTAATGTAAGGACGTGTTTTTAGTTATTTATAAGAAGATTATTTCAATTTATAGCTATGTGGTATGGCGGTATTCATAATGAGTTTTAATGTTATTGTAGGATAAAATTGTAATAAGAATTTTTTAAAATTTTATAAGCGTATTCAACAATATTAAGGGTGTAAACAGTTCTAAATCGTTCACTTATCCAAATTTTACGACTAACATATATGTGCTTTTTTGAATGATAATGTTTTCTTGTGGGGTAAAATTAAGTGTGTGTTAACTTGGTAAAATATCAAAATCACACAAAGAGAAGAAGAAAATAAAGAAGTGGGTAGGTATACGTACGTGGTTCAAATTAGTAATGGTAATGGACAAAGGAGACCCTACCTTCAGAACAGATATATAAATATATACATACACACATATGTATACCAGCCATGCATGCCATAGAGGAGAGAGAAGAAGAAAGAGAGCAGCCAAAAATGGCCGAAACTGAAATAATTGTCACATTATCCGTTGTCATGTGGACGGCACATACTTCCAATTTCCACCTCCCCTTCTTTCGCAAACTTCACGCCGATACAAGAAAGCATACGTTTGGATCATCAGTTAGAATCAAAATTTTTAAGTTGGAATTAATTGGGTTTTTAAAATCTAATTATAATTTTTGTTGATTTATGAGAAAAAGACAAAAATTCAATAAAAAAATACATTTTAATTAAAATTAAACTAAAACGTTAAACAAATCCTTAATGTTACAAAAAGAAAGCAAAATACATGCTTCCACCAAATAATCGTTTTGATAGAGTTTTAATTTTTTTTTTAATCGGGACAAGAAAAGAAAAAAAAAAGTGACTTTTTCAATCGAGCTTATAAATTAATGTAGCAAAACGTAAGCAAATACATGCTTATCATATAAACTCCACTAAAGCAATAAAAACAGAAATTGAAAGGGATAGAAACAACTCACCTAAATATCAATTTGTTCTATTACCTAAATAAGACAAACTCTATTAAAAAAAAAAGATGATGATAGTTAACAATTCAAGATGAAATCAATATTTTCAAAACAATTCGATATTTATTAATTAGATGAGTATATCACATACAATGATAAGATTGTACATTTTGTTTACCCAAAATTTGTCAACATTATTAATATATGGACTCATTAGCAAAATTTATATATATATAGACTGATTTTGAGTATGTGTGTGTGTGTGTATTATCACATGTGCACCAGTCCTTAGTGGCCTCTCAACCTAAAGTCAATCAATGGGAATCATCTAACACGCTTTTATTATTTTGAAATGAAACTAAAAGGCACTCATAGAAGAGTTTGAGAAGGTAGTGCATTAATTTGGTGTGAATGTGAATTATATGACTTTTTCAATTGTCTATATCACCTGTAATAAAGTGTGATGGTCTTAAATTTTATTTTATTTCGTTTTTTTAATGTTTTTATGGGTTTTGATTTGTGAGAATTTATCTGTCTGTATTTATTCTTCTTTCTTGTAAATTTTTTGCATATTAAAAAAAAAAGTTGCAATTGGCAATAAAAACTAGTAAAAGTTGATTTGTTTTAGATTACCAAATATTTAGTATTCTATACCCATATATTTTATTGGAGAGAACATGCACACAATGAGTTTGAAAGATCACATTAAAAGTAAAAATGATTTTTAAAATTGCATTGATTACTAAAATTTGAAAACGAAAGGTACATCTACCCCTGTAGATATGGGTTAGTAAAAGTGGGTGTTTTTACTAGCTTCTCCCTTTTATCTACCGGGGTTCGATTCCCATTATCTTCTCTTAGGTCTCGTTCCAACTTTGATTATTGAAGCATGTTTGGGTAATGGCAGGGTAGATCCCGGATGGCGGATTAAGATAAATTAGTATAAAGGACATGTCTCCCTATATACCTAAGAAAAGGGGTGTTTGTGGGGCTACAAACCTGAAAATAATAAGACCACTCTCAAATCCTTTTTATTCACAAAAAAAAAAAAAAAAAATGTCAAAGTACGCGGCAAATATTAATGTTCTCAATTAGTGTCTACTCCATCAAAACCAATCAAGTTACCAACCACGTAGTAACAGAGTAATAGTGGTAATAAATAATGGCTTTAGGGTTTCTCTGACGGGTTTGATTATTTACGTATGCATTTACTCATACGAAATAACAAGATTTATTTATGCATATAAATTATTGAGATGTGAGATAATTGTCAAATATTTATTAAAATGATTTTTTATGATTCTTTCTAGTTTGTAGATTAATTAATTATATTATAAGAGATTTAAATTTATTTATATTAGTTTTATATTAGAAAATTGAAAATTGAAAATTTCTTGATTTCAGGAGATTTTTCATCTTTGGGTAACTTAATTACATGTTTTTGTATTTTATAAACATATATTTATATTAGAACTCATTCATATAAATAGTGCTCTTTATGTTTGATAGGAGGAATAGGGAGGAAGAGGGATAGAGAGAGTTGGAACTTAGAAGGATGGAGAATATAAATAACGGAGAGGGTTGTGAAATTCCTTTGTGTTGTTTAATAGGAGGGAGGGAGAGTTAAAATGATGGATATGATAGTTATAAATCTAGTTACTATATTGTCCTTTTGCAAAATATTTTATTAAGAAAAATGCTAGGAACACCAAATCTAATCCCAATTTTTGAGTACCAACCTATGTGACATATAAGTTATCGTTATTTTATTGATAAGTTTTTAAAGCATTGTCACATCAGTAGATTGCATCTATCAATAAAAATTTGATATGTGATTTGGTACTTAAAAAGTTAGGATTAGAATTGATATCTCTAATACTACTCTTTTATTAATTCAAAATAATGATATAACAGTCTGTTCAAGCTAAAAAGTGGAGGGAGAGTCTGCATCCTTCCATTAGTGGAAGGATGCAAAATGGTGGGCTTGGAGGAAAAGTCTCCCTCCACCTTGCCTCTGCCTCTATTCTTCCCTCCAACCAAACAATGGAATGAGACTCTCCTTCTACCTCTCTCCCTCCACCCTTCTCCCTCCCTCCAACTAAACACACAAGTGAATCTTCTCTCTATTCTTAGTATTCATGGATGACACTAAGTTAAATCCTTTCTATTCTCTTCTATTTTTTGTTTTCTTATTTATTTATTTTTGTAAAGGTGGATCTCTATTGATGGAAAATAAGAGTGTGCATGAACACATCTTTTCTTATTTTAGGCTTCAGTAGATTCTTAAAGTGACATTTGATGAGGACGTGAAAACACTATGGATTAGTTAATAGGGAGTATATTTTTTATTTGGTCCCTAAATTTTTTATGAAATTACGATTTGATCACCCAATCTTTTTTTATTTAGTAGTTTAAAACTCCCTTAGCTCTTAAAAGGGTGCAAAAACGGTCATTTTTTTTTTACTAACAAACGTAAAAAAAAATTGGAATGGATTGTGGAAGATTAGAGAGAATAAGTGGAATTCGAGATTGTTAAGAGATTGAGTTTCCATTTTAAAATGTCAACCTATTAAGTAAAGTAGTCCAATACCCTTGTATATGTCTGTAATTATTATTAAGCATTTACGATGTGGGACTTAGGTTGCTTTTTACCTTCAACACGCCTCCACAAGATGGTGTTTTGTTTAGAGTCACCAATCTTGTATGAGATGGATCGAATTACTCGTTTGAGCTTGTTAGGCTCCGATACCATGTAGAAGATTAGAGAGAAGAAGTGGAATTCGAAACTGTTAAATGATTAGGCTTCCATCTTAAAGGTTAACAAGCTAAGTGGAGTGGCTCAATACCCTTATATGTCTATTATTATTGTTATGGATTTACGATGTGGGACTTGGGTTTCTTTTTACCCTCAACGGAATATGTCACTTGTATCACACATATAAGTCGAATCATTTAATTATTTTGTTTCATAATTACCTGTAAATAGTAAATAATGGGTGATTCTCGTGCCATTTTCTGTTAATTATTTATTTATTTTACATATGTTAACAAAAAGGATCGTTTTATACTTTTTAAAAAGTTTAGGGAGTTTAGTCAAAAAATATTTTGGGGGACCAAATCACAATCTCGCCAAAAGATTAGAGACCAAATGAGCAATTTATAATAGAATATTTGGTCATTTAACAGGCGATCAAACAGGTAAAGGCAATTCTAATTGGCCGAAGAACAGGATTCAGTAATCCACCATCTCAACCACTAGACAATGTGGAGGAGGAATATCATAAAATTTACATATATATCATGCAAAATTTAATAATATTATATTCGTCCTTTTCCTTTTGAGAAAATTTTTAATTAATGTTTATTTAAACAAAAACACACATACATCCGAACTTATAGACATATAAGTTTTTATATATGTATATAATTGCAAATTGTAGTAAATTATCTTGGAGTTAGCTACTCCAACTAGAATTTGAAAATATTATCTTCTATCTGTGGTCCTTGTATCTAACAATGACATGACGTCACATATTTTATTCTTTTTAAATTCTCGAATGTGTTATTTCTTTTTTTTTTTTTAAATCTTATCTTTTTTAAAAAATTTATCTCTAGGATATAAAGGGACTTTTCCAAATTTCATAAAAGACCATACATTTAGATTTGTACTATAAACTTGATCAATATGAGATAAATTAATATGTCTAGTATTGTATTAATCTAAACTGCAAATAAATTACGTATTATAAGCGACACATGACCGCGACTGAAGATTCAAGTATCGTGATAAAAAGATGTAGAAATCATGGCATCTTACCATATTTTCTCTAACTCTTTATCTATTTAAGCACTTGTATTTTGACTTACCATACTCCCCTCTTTTTAAAAATATTAAAAAAAAAAAGAAGATATTTGTTGTTTACCATACACACACTAAGTACTCTATGCCTGATGGCCAGGTATGTGGGGGTGAATATAGTAAAATATTGTTAGTATTTACAATAAAATTTCCCAAACGAATTAACATTGATCCCTAAAAAAATAATTTTAACAATATTGCTCCTTTGTCCTTGAGGTATATTTTCTTGACATTCAATTCCTCCAAATTCCTTAAGAGGTGCATATATATACTATAAGGACCAAAGTGCAAGATATGAGTCATGAAACTATAGTGCAATTTGTCTACCATATCTCTCTGTCGGGAGATATATTTATATATTTATAAACTGTCGATTAAATTTTAGTGATCGAATTTACATGTACGTTTTTTTTTTGTCTTGTATGATTTATTATTTTATCATGAACATTCATATATAAAAATCAATTAATCTAACAATTAAAAAACTTGCTCTACCAGTTATATATTATTCTAAGGAGATGAGGCTCATTTCTTTATATCCTAACAGAAACTTTTTTTTTTTTTTTTTTAAAAGCTTGTCTAAAATCGACTCTTATATTTTTTTTAATGAAGAACTCCACTTTGAAATTTACAAGAAATAAAATTTTCAAGCAAAGTATATAAAGGACAAAAGAGAAAAAGAAATAGCCTATCATGGGGTAATGGTCCAAAGTGAATGACAAGCTTTCCTTACCTTTACTTGGTGCATATAATAAACAACCTTAATTTTGCCGCTTAATTAAAAGAACAATCTTAAAGGAAACTCGTAGTGTTTACTATCCATTAATATTCCCTGAATTATATATTATGTTTCATATTGATCTCTAACTTTTAATTTTACAATTAATCACACTCCCTTATGCCGATGGCCTTATGTTAAAAATTAGACATTGAATTGAACATTTTCTTATCAATGAACTTTTTTATAGATTGAAGTGGTAATTAAATATTTCTTAAAAGGAAATTGTATCTCAATCTAAGATATTTTGAAAGTAAACTATACTTTAATTAAAGATATATATCTCAAACTGTGCTTTAAACAAAGATATATAATTATTTTGAAGGAACAATATCCCTTCCAAAAATATTTAACTATGGTTTTAATTTTAATTAAAGCTCACATGATTCGAACGTGTTTAATTTCTATTTAGTATTTAATGAATACCGACATAGAGGTCATTTTTGTAATAGTAGAAAAGTTTGAGGTACTGTTACGTATAAAATTAAAAGTCAGAGACCAACTTGAGACTGTAAGTAGTATTCGAAGGTCATTTGTGAAAATAACGCCTAACAAAAAGTAGGTATCAAGATATAAAACCTATAAATGGGACCTCCATTCTACTGTTAGTGGTGATGTTTAATATCAATGATATCCCCCAAGTATTTTCATAATAAGAAAGGCAAGTATGTGCAACGTATCGGGCTAGTATCAAGCAAAAATATGATTAAGAGAGCACCACAAACTAGGGGTGTCAATTCGTGTCTCGTGTCGTGTCGAATTTTTTCTTCCCCAACCCGAACATGACCCGTGATACGAAAATGACACGAAACCACGACACGAACACGACACGAACTTGACCCGCGACATGAACTTGACCCGCAATACGAAATTGACACGAAATTAACACGAAATTGACACGAAATTCGACCCGAAATTGACACGAAATTGACCCGCAACACGAAATTAACATGAAATTGACACGAAATTTGACCTGAAATTGACATGAAATTGACACGCGATCCGAAATTGACACGAAAATTGGACATGAAATTGACGCGAAAAAAAGGATCCAACCCGAACACGACACGATTTTTTTTTTCGTGTCAATTTTTCCCAACTCGAACACAACCCGCCCCTTATTTTTTCCAACCCGAACCCGTGAAATTCGTGTCATTTTCGAGTCGTGTCGTCGTGTCACGACCTGTATTGCCACCCCTACCACAAACTAGTAAAAAAGTTTCTAGATGAGTAACCCATATCCTACATATATGCACGTATTTGAATGTTAAACCATATAAATTCAACATCAAATTAACTATTAACAAAATCTTATTAAAGAAAATTTTATTTTACTAGTGATTTTTTCATATTTAAATTTTACAACATGTTGCACATATTATAATCCTATGATATTTCAAAGTTGAGAAATTAAGAAGAAAGTATCTGAATGACACAAATTTAAAGATCATTTCATCAATATGACACAAAAAATTAACATTAAGCTAATATGACACAAAATAACATTAAAGTTAACTAAAATTTATGTCATGGTAATCAAGAATGAGAAACTTGTGTCAGATTGGTCAATAGATAAAAAAAAAATGATTATTTAGATTATTTAAAAAAAAAAAAAATAATTCTTACCGATAATACAAAATAGAAAATCCAACCGTAAATACCGCTAATAAAATATTAACTCTCGGGGAAGCTTCTCATGTATAATATTGATGCAGTAATGATTAGAACTAATCAATTACATGACATAGAAATGACTAAGCAATCAAAAAGAAGGCAAGAAAAGAGAAAGGAAATGAGAATGGGAATGGGAGTATTCCCCATTTGCTTTGGGATAAAAGTGATGCGCAAAAAACCAAGTGTTGAGTGCCATACACGCCATAGACTTTTTTTTTTTACAATTATTTTCACATATCTTTTAAATTTTTGGATGCTTGTTAATAAAGGGTTTGCCGAAAGAAACCTATATATATATATATATATATATCCTGCCTGTAAAGAGAAATAATTTTTTTTTGTCAATCTAGGCTCTTCGGCCAGTCAGTTTCTTGTAGAAATTTTGGCAAAATATTGGTGGGAAAAAAGTACATGAAACTCTTCAAATTCATGATAACTTTTTCAAACTTTTTGCTATTTACTCAGATGTACGTAGACTCCTATTATTGCATTATATATGCCCAAATAATGTAATGTATGATCAACACAAGATCCGTTGTAAATAATAGAATATCTTTTAACTTTTGATAAGAGATTTGAATTTACATATTATAATAAAATCAAGGAAAAAAAATTATAGATAATCTACGCACGTTATCATACCTATATTGGATGTCATCTTACTTAATATTATTTGTTTCATGAGATATTGCCTCAAAACATCATGACACATTGAATTGATGGCCATGTTCATGCTTATATATAAATATATATATATATATATTTCTTTTCTTATTTGTTTAAGTGAAGTTGTAACTTTAAGTACCATACTAATCCTCAATAATGCTGAAATATGTGTAGACCCAATGCAGGCCATAAATCAACTTTGCAAACCCCAAGATTTATGGCACCAAATCAGAGAAAAATTACTTTTTCTCTCTCTCTCTTCTAGCTGGTCTTGGTTATCAAAATCTTGCCCTTATATCATATAAATATATACATATATATATATCATAACAAGGATTTAAAGCTATCTATAATAATTTTTTTTTTTAAATAAACTTCTTTAAAATGATTTCTGATTGCTACAGCTTGTTGGTTTGAACTGAAGATGGCCCTATTTTATTATTACTATAATTAGGCAATGGGACGATTATGAAGGAGGTTTAAGGTCCAATCTCATTCATGATTGCACCATAATACGGGCTGGTTTAGGGAAAGAGATAGAAATAATTAAGTGTTAATACAGATCGTCTGTTGACATCCTTATTATCTCAAGTAAAATGAGTAAATGTGGGTCAAGATTTTACCTATTAATCGATTGCAAATAATTAACATGCGCTGTACCATAATTATCAAAATATTTAATAATTAGCATTCAATCACATTTTAATGCTTAAATTTTTGTGTGTTCGGAGCCCCCACCAATTCTGAGCACCATAACTTTACAAATATTTTTATTAAAAAAATAAAATGCTATGTATAATATATATATATATATATATATGGAGCCTTATGTGTACCCATTTTATTAAAAAATAATAACCTAAGTCTACAAATTTCGAACTTAGGACTTAAGACGATGAAGCTCCTGCTGAATATCAGTAAAACACTATGTAACCTTATGTTTCATTCAAATCTACTCCTCAATTGACATTTCCACAGGCTCATTAAAAAAAAAGTTTGAAAAAATTTGTTCTAGTGTTTTAAAATCGGGAAAAACACCTGAATGATACAAATTTAAAAACTACTGTACAAATATGGCACAAAAAAAATATTAAAATGAAACAAAATTAAGCTGAAGTTGACTAAAATTTATATCATGTTGATCAAAAATGAGGAATTTATGTCATGTTACGCAATAAAAAAAAAAGGTGGTTACTTAGATAATTTACTCATTAAAATTTGATGAATCAGAATAGGGTTAAAACATCATAGGACAAATAACAAGTAATACTGAATAAAGTGAACTCTTTTTGTGTGTCCTCATATTATAAGATCAACCTACATTTTATTAGTAAATTATGCTGAAAATCAACGAGGTCACTAACACTGTTCTCATTTGTGAATCATCATGAAAAAAACAAAAAACAAAAATAAAAAAATAAAAAAGATGAAAATGCATTCTATTTGTGAGTTTTATTAGAGTGTAATTATTATTTGTGCATTAATCATTACTAAAAAAAACGATGATAGATATTAGTTTTTCAATTTAAGTAAGCTAAAAGCTAAAGATATTAGAGCATATCAAGTTAAACACTAACTAAGCAACCTCTAGAATTATTAATCAAACACAGTGGCAGACTCATCCCGAGACTTATTGCACACTACAAAATCATAGGAATAATAATGAAAACAATATTTCATGTCATCTATTAAATTAACATTAATAATTTACATTTTTCCAATTAATTTAACTGATCTTGAAACTCTTACCAAAAAAGATAAAAATTAATAGAAATTAATTAACTTCTTATTGGTTAGATCCGTGAAAACAGAAACCAATCAGAACTTGCAATATATAGGAAACATTAATAATTGTTCCACCGACACTGACTTCATTTCATATATATACATATATATGTGTATATATATATATGTACATGTGTGTATATATATATTAATTTATGACTCGATGTAGTATATTGTAAATGGGGACCAGAGGACTTTATTTTAATATGTGAACCTGCCACTTACCGAATGCCTCCTTCAAGTCTCTGGGGCCCGATGATCATGATTTCTATTGTGTACATACCCTACAAAATGTCATCACGTGCACTAAAAAATATATATATATATATATATATATATATATCCACATATTTATATCAACGAATCAGCCTATTGTTTTAAAACAGATACATAGGATAAAGTTTTTAGAAAGACTAATAGGGATAATCAATTTTGAATGAGAAAAAAAAAAAAAGAGAAAAATGTAAAGTTTTTAAAAAATAAAATTGAAATATATTGACATCCTCAAATTATTGTAAATATTATTAGAAGAACTGAAGTTCTACTTGGGACACAAAGAGTTTTTGTATTTCTTCCAATCAAATTGAGTTGCCAACAAATTAAGAAAGAAACCATCCATGAATTGGTGCAGAAGTGAGCAAGGTCGTAGACACAAAGCCCTCGACCCAATCAATAAAATAAATATGTACATATATATACCACTTTACCTTATATTAAAAATAGCCCCCTAAAAATTAAAATATGAATTAAAAAATTTTCTTGTGTTATTAGTCTTCCTTAACAAAAAATTCATGCTTTATCATTGACAGCAAGGATGTTTTTCTTTCTTCTTCTCTTTAAATGTACTCTCCCTGTTTGATAATTCGGAAGTCCTAATAAAAAAGGTTTTGCCTGGTCATAGACTTTAACCCATGATAGTATATTAGAAACTAGGCTTATTCTTCAAGTAGAATTATATCAGTTTTTTGTTCTATTATAATAGGCTCCAAAATATCTTCTATAAATAATTGTAGCAATGATCCTCTTTTTTCTTTGAATTAAAAAAAAGCCAATGGAAAAAAAAAAGGTTTGACTAAGAAAGATATGAAGCTATCTTCATTCACAAAATTGTTTCTTTGACAAAATTTATGATATTTAATGTACTTTTACTCTATCACTAGATATTTGTTTTGGTCATTAGATTAATTTTTTTAATGATCTGATATGTGAGTATACACGTTAAAAAATTATAACGCAAAATGTAAATAATTATTTCTAGACATAGATCAAACAATTGAAAACTAGGCAAATTAAAAAAAAAAAAACCAATTAATAAAGTAAAAGTAAAAGTACAGTTCCAATTTCAAAGTTTTGGTATGTGATTAGATCAACAAAACATTATAAAGTATCAATTAATTACAAAATATAGTATGCCATCAAAAAAATTACAAAATATACTAATTGCCAAGTGGCAGCAGTACTTTATGGAGAAAATCTTCAAGTACTTCTGATGTACAGCTTAGTATAACCTGGTCAATGTACAAATAGTCTTCTGCTCTGAGTCACACAAGATACCTGGGAATATTTTCAATTTTGCCCAAGGGTTTGGAAGGGGGGGAAAAAAAGAAAAGAAAAGAAAAGAAAAAAAGATGGGCCATTTTTTTTTTTTTTTGTTGGACTGCAAAAAAGGTTGTCCAAGTTTTGGTTCAAGCCATGGTCAAACCCCAAAAAGTCAATGACAACTTAGAATTTTTGGGCAATTAATCACCAAGTCGAAACTCATTCTCAAATACCACAAAATTGACTATATATTTTGAAAATGATGTAATTTCGTCAAATTCATTGTCCGGGTGACTTTTCAGAACTTGATTTTTCAACTATATATATATATATATATATATATATAAATACGCACACACATGGTAAGTCTTGCTTTTGAGAGGCTTTTTGGCCCAGATGATCCAACTATATAGATTTTCCAAAAAAGAAGTCGGTTGCAATATAGAAAATCAGAGAAAGAGCCACTACCTCTTTTTATATTTGTGGGATAATTAGGCTATATGCCATAAAAATAACATGTGAATTGGCATTTACCAAACTTCAAAAACTCTTAACAAAAAATGTCACAATAATGTCTCAAACTGAGGAGATCGTCGATGTCCAGCGACACAGGGGTGTTCTGGTGGGCAAGATTCCGACGACGGCAGCGGATACTGGCCATTTTTTTTTCCTTCTGATATGTGAAAATTTCGGATGTTTAGTAGAAATTTTCTTTGAAATTGAATTTGAGATTCTGGTTTAATGGTTTATGATTTTGGTGGAATTCTTGTGATATTTGGTAGAATTTGTTGTATTTTGTTAATATTCTGATTATGGAATCCAGAATATCTTGTGTCCATCATCAAGAATATCTTGTGTCCGAAGTTTCTGATTGATAATTAGGTGGTTACCAATTGATAACTCGAATGTGTTACCAATCACCAATTGGTAAATGCCAATTGGTTACCAATTGGTAACTAAGTGATTACCGACTGATCACCAATTGACGGCTGGTTACCGGTTGGTTATCACTTGGTTACTGGCCGCCAGGTGATTACCAGTCGGTAACTATGTGTTTACTAAACAATTATCAGTCGACAGAGAATATTACGGGTAGGTAACTAATTAGTGTCAACATGGATACTAATTTGTACTAGTAGGTAACTTAAGGGTATAATTAATATTTTAAAATTAATTGAGTAATTAATAAGTACTGTATGATGTCATCTTACGGTCTTTTTTTGCAAATTCTATGGCAAATCCAAGGTATGATTTTGTGACACTTCTCTAAAGTTCCCGCTGGAGGCTCATCCTAAAGCCCAATAATTCCTTCTAAATTATGGATCCAACCAAGCGATTCTTCGAATTTAGGGCCCAAAAAAAAATTGAATAACGCCAGTTTTGAAGGAGGTAAATAGCCTTATTTACGGAAGCTAATTTAAAAAATTGTTTAAATAAATAGCATATTTACAAGTTACTTGGAGTACAGAAGTTATTTATTTGATAAACAAACTTATTTATTTCTATTTAATTATTTAACTACCGTAATATGATATACCATCAAAATAATTAAAAAAAAAACGATATTTATCATATACTCATTTTTTTTTATAGCTAAATAGCCTTTTTTTTAATAGATTTTTTAATAAATGGTCCAAGTTTTTAAAAATTAGTTAAAAAGTTAAAGTTTTTAAAAATGAGTTAAAAAGCTATTTTTTTCCTTAGAATAGTTAATCAATTTTGTAAATGGTAAATCACTGATTGACTATCGGTAAATCACTGATTGACTATGGTCAGTCTCTGAATATTGACTATCGGTAAGTCATTAAATATGATAATATAACTCATAAATATTCATAATCAAATTGACTATTGGTTAATCACTAATTGGCTATTGGTCAATAACTGATTGACCATAATATTACTCATCAATTTTTGTAGTCAATCATTGATTGACCTATAGTCAATTACTGATTGATCGTGTTCAAAAAAACTGCCAACTCTCTTTCCTTCCCCCAGTGTAGTCAATCACTGATTAATCCATAGTCAATTACTGATTGATCATATTAAAAAAAAAAAAAGAATACCAACTCTCTCTCCTTTCCCTAGCCCCTAACTATGATCATCATCTCTTCTTGCCTTGTTGTCATCCTCTTCGTTGGGCATCCCATTGGTCATCTCTCTCTTTCACCTTGCCTTGTCCTTGTCGTCATCCTCTTTGTTGGGTGCATTCCATCGGTGGTGTCTCTCTCTCTCCTTGTCCTGTCGTCATCCTCTTCTTTGGGCTTCCCATCGGTGGTAATGAGATCGCGACTGCAATCGAATCTCAAAGGTGAGGATATCATGGCCTCACCGGAACTCCATGAACGACGAGTAGCAGATTTTGACGTCGCGTAGCTCGGGATTGCCGTTAGCCTTGCGATCGTTACTTTGTCGGAACTCCATGAAAGACAAGTAGCCATCTTCGGTAATGGCCAAGAGAGAAACAGGCAAATGGAGAGAAAGAAAGTTAGGAAAGAGAGGAGAGAGGTGAGAGAGAGAGAAAGGGGAGGTGTTTAGAAAAAATAAAAATTGATTAAACAAAATATGCACATTAAACCATTTAACTAATTAAAATAAAGTTGGACCGTCTATTAAATTAGATAATAAATATAGACCACGTATGTTAATTTCCCCCTTTTTTTTTTTCATTAACCGTTGATGTCCATTTTGTTTTCTTAGGGTGCTATAACCAGGTATAGAAAAAACGGTGATTTTACATTACAGGGCCAGCAAAAGATGCTCAACATATATAAAATAAATAAATAAATAAAAGTTTATTTATTTTTTATTAATTTTACTTTCCAAGTCAGTTTGCAAACTTCACCTTCTAGAGTCGTCATTGTAGCAAAATTTTTATTTTAATACGTTATCTCTGATTTAATATGATGGAACTGTCAATTAATTATAAGTCTTACATAATCAGTTCCATAACTTGGTTCACGTAATTTTTAAAACAGTTTGCAGAAAATAAGATAAAATTTTAATAATTTATCAATCTATATAGTTGTTCACTTTTCGATTTTGAATTTGTTAAATAGAATATACGTGCATTACCAAAATCTAACCAGTCTCATTTCAAAATATATGAGTATGAACAGCAAGTCGACTACCAAGTTATCTGAGATAGTCAGTAATAATAATATTGTAATGCAACATTAATTACTGCACCAGGATAAATCTGAGAGGAAAATCATTATCTCACAAGAAAAACGGATAATTACTGCGGATTCAAATCATAAATACTGACATTGACACCGCCATCTTTGTTGGGCACTTTTTAACCTCAATATTAAAAAAATTAAAGAAATAAATAACGAGAGAGACTGATTAACCAGAAATTCAAACCAGTTGAGATCAAACCAAAAATTAATAGATTGGTTTACTCAATAACCACTATTAGTATTTTTGTTATTAAATTAACAACCTTTTTTTTTCTTTATTAAATGACGAGAGAAGATAATATATATATATATATATGCTATTAAAATATGTGGATCACCTCAATATAATATCAATACTGATCAGAAAACCTATTGTATCGAACTCTTCATTCGTGTAATTTCACGCCCTACCCGATTAAAAATCAAGACCCATTAAAACCTAATTTAGGAAAGAAAAAAAGAAAAAGAAAAAAACTAAAGGAAAAATCCGAAAACGAGTAACCAGAGTGGAAAGTAAAATGAATAAGCTAATGCAAGTGGGTGCTACAATAATTGACATTTGACAGTAAGGTAAATTAGTTTTTTTTTACTCCCATATAATATATATCCCTCAACGCACATATTTAAATGAGTTTTACAAAAACCAATTTTATAACATAGCTTAAGAGAAAACCAACTGGAATAACTTAAGTTGTAAGATAGAACTTGTCCCCAAACTTTTACTTGCTCTGGTCAATTTTATAATTAAAATGGCTTCAACATCTCCACGACTTTATATATCTATATATTTATATACACACACACACACACACACACATATATATTATATACGTAATGGACAGCCGTCCTAAATCAAAGTAAATAAGACTAATTTTACTAATTAATCTAACTATTTCAAAGGATTCCAACTTCAACATTCAACCGCACATGTCGTCCAACTCCTCAGTCAGCCAGCACGTGCGGCCTCATTAACAACTCATTATTATTATAATATCCCAACTCCACACACAAATCGTTACAATAATTGCAAACAACACCATTATTAAAATAAAGAAGAAGGGGAAAAAAAAAAGAAAAAAAAAAGAGAGAGAGAAGAATTTCCAAAGCAATGAAGAAAAAGGAAGCAAAGGGGGTACTTTGAAATAAGTACTAATAATCATAAGTTTCGTGTATGTGCTTGATTATCCACGAGTTCTTAGCTTGTTCACATTCAAGGCAAAACAACTTAATTATCTAAAGTAATTGATTAAACATCAAAAGCTTTATTATTATTATTATTATTAATTTTTTTGGCTAAAACAAAAATTCGAACTCTATAACAACATGACAGAAACTTATAAAACTAAACTAAATAGTTGAAGAACTTTTTAGAGGATTGAAATTTCAAAACAGACGTGAACTTATCAAATCAAATGCTTGCTTAGAAAGAGATAAAATTGTCTGTTTAGGTTCATATAAAATTAATTAAGCTGGATTCGTTGAGAAAAAAGATTGAACGAGATATCTAAAGAGAAAAAAACACCTCTTAAAGCTTAAACTACGAAAATCTTAACAATTTCTCTTTGATTTTTTTTTCCTCTTTGATATGGTTTTTTTTTTTTTTTTTTTTTTTCTAGTTTAGTTTCCTCTCTTTTGTTTTAGGTTTTTATGATTTTTTTTCTTTTATTTTTAGAATATTTTTCCTGATATAAAACAAACCAATGTTATTAAAGTATTATCAAAGATAATAGTATATTTTTTTACAGGTCATTTATGCGCCTATCTAATCTAATTTTCATGTCCATATCTATATACAATAATCTTTTCAAATGTCTAAACCTTAGTCAAAGCAACAAATTAATTAATTTTTAAGAACACTATATATTAAGAGAAGGGGTGTGGCCGACAAGACTTGTTTGTGGGCAAGACAAAAGGGAAACATGGATTGAGACTAAACTTACAGAAAAAATGAAAAAGAAAGGGTCCCCCCAACAGGTTTAAAGGGGAGTAAAGAAAAGGTAAAGGGATAATCTTTTTGCAGTGCTACAATATTTGACTAATAATACTTGCGGCAAGTTTTATTTTATTTTATTTTATTTTTATAAGGTAGCCTTTTCAGGAGATGGCATGTGATTGTCTAACCTTGTTTTTCAAAAGAAAAGAAAGACAATATATGCATATATATCTATATGTGTGTGTGTGTAGACATATTGAAGGACAAAGTGTTTGGTATTTTCATTTGTTTTAAGACAAAGTTTTTCTTTACAAATTGCTATTTTTAATACATTGCCTATAAGCTATCTATTCATTTCTCTAAAGAACACTAGTCTCAATCATATAAAATTGTAGAGAGAGAGAACTCATAGGATTTACCTAGTTTTAAAATGCGTCCAACTTGAAAGTATGGTTATCCATTAAGAATCTACAGGAATTAATAAGTATAATTAAAAGGGGAATTAAAGAAATTCCCCTTAAATTATGTATGTCACTTGCGTTTGAAACATCCCATTATGCCCATTGATCTATAAATAAGGAAAATGAACTTTATTCGATAATAGTTAAACATCTAAAGAAATTAACAAATTTCCATCCTCATGTTCAGGATATGTGCCTATATCATCCAAAAATAACACGTTTCAAAATTTAGTAATGAATCTGGAGTTGTATTATAAATCAAGGACATAACAGATATATTTAACACTTCATGAGATATATTAACATTATTGACATAATTCATGACGAGAAATTTATTAAGCTTTTTCTAATTAAATGAGTGCATCCATTGGTTCTCTATATGTTTGAACAAACTAAAAAATACAACCATAACATCCTAGACATAAGCTAGGTTTGGTGAACAAACTCAAATTTAAATTTTTTAATTTATCTCAGTTTTGTATTTTTCTTAAAAATTAACAAAAATTATAACTAATTTTTAAAAAGTCAACTAACTCCAAAGTCTTTTCACGAGGAAATGTATGATCATGATGTGCTTGTAAGTAGTGGTGATGACCATGTATTTTAAGGAATATTTTTCGTGTAAAGCTAGCCGTAGACAAAAGCTTTTTGTTGCTGTTCTTTGCATATTAATGTGTAGTTTTCACGAATAAAATTCTACGGAGAGGGTAGTAATTTTTGTACCTTTTCATTTAATTTTTCATTCCAAATACTTTCTTTTGTTTAAATCCTAAAATAATTACTATTTTGCTATATTCTTTTCCCTCCTGTCCTATACATTGTTTTAACCTAACTAGCAAAAAGATTTAATATTTAATGTTTGCGTCTCTTGTTGACTATATATAATCTAATTATTATCCCAATGTTATGAATAAGTTTCGTATTTCTTTTTAATTATAACAAAATTTTACAGTAATGTGTCTACTCGGAGAAATATGTAATTCTCGTAGTAAGAGTGAATTAATATATCATGTATTTTTTTTAAACAGATATGTTTATTTGTATGTAGACTAATATTTTTATGACTTGCATACATAAAACAAAATAGTTCTTTCCATGCGAACTCATGAATGAATTTTATAGAGGCTATTTGACGCAACTATTCCATTATAATTACATCTTTAGCACTGTACAAAATGATATATTTCGGTCCTCTTTCCCACTACTTAGAAAAAGGGAGCCACCGACGAAATTTCCAAATAAATAAATAATAATAAAAGTAAAACCTAATTGAATGACAACTTTACCAAAATATTTTTTTTTTAATTTATAAGTAACTTTACCTAAATAATTGCGTATACATACATATACACCGGAACTAGTAAATTTTTTTTAAAATGAAATTAGTTATTTTTCCCTAGTCAAAGTTGTTAAAAGTGTTGTATATGAACTCAAATCATATACACACGGTTTCAATGTATATATGTATATCCTTCATAAATAAGACTATTTGCAAATTTCTAACCCCAACTCGTGGCCATGTTGTCTCCGCTCATTGCATGCATTTTATAAAACTCTCTCTCTCTCTCTCTCAAACAAACGTACACGATAATAATATATATATATATGACATGTTCATAAAATATTTTGAGCACCATTCATATGTGTCACTCGCAAGTCATAACTCGTGCCGTATATTTAACCATTAACATAATTTTATACTCATGAATGTTACTAATATTTTAATATCGAGGCCGGTGCCTTCAAAGATATTATTGGATGCTGGTTAACTAAATACTTTAAGCACACGGTCCCCATTATGTATTTCTTTATATATGTATATATGCATATATATAGATCGTATATTTT
>CM046362.1:5986376-6001554 GCA_025413025.1 Ficus hispida
TCATTTCCCGGCATAAACGCATCACTTATCTGCTTCACCGTGAGCGGAAGCAATGCCTGAACATCACGATTCTGCAGAAAATAACTAAAAAGCTCATCAACCGGCACTCAAAACATCCCACCTAGTCCCTGCTGTATCAATTTGTGTTATTAAAAGTTCTTCGGATACAAAATAGATAGAAAATGGCGACTCGGTTTGAGGATAAAAAATGAGATAATGAGAAACAGAACAAACTGAAAAATTCAACTTCAGTCTATTATAATCTACTTGCTCTAATTCAGTTAGTTCTTTCAATAACATAACCAAATTCTGTGATTGCTTGATTTTCTCAGCAACCAAACAAGGAATGGTGATCTTGAACAGTTGAGGTAAGATCAATTGTCCATAAAAACTTAATATCTACCAAGAATCAAAACCCTAGCTAAAAGCTAGATTAAGAAACACCAGATTCGAGTTCGTTTTCCGTCATTTTCTCGAGTGGATTCCCGGGAACCAAACAGAGAGTTAAGAGGGATTACCTTGGCCGGAGAGAAGGAAGAGTCGGGAGCCTGGGTCGCCTCGGTGGGCATAAATCCGCCGCCGGAGAAGGCGCGGCGCCGTCGAATTGGCTGGCGTACATCGCTCCGTACGATTGTATGTCTGATTTGAGTGAAAATGGCTGGAGGGAGTTTCGAAAACTTCCCACTAATATGACCCTTTTTCTTTTTTTCTTTTTTCTTTTTCCTTTTTCCTTTTTCTTTTTCTTTTGTAATTTTTAATGCTTTCAAAAAGTAAATTACTTATCTCTAAACTCCTACCATTATATAACTTTATAATTTTGAACCTTTTTTTATAGCTCAAATAGCTCTAATTTTTAAAATATTACTATAATAATTATTTTTATTAGTTTTTAAATGAAATTTGTTAATAATTTAGTCTAAAAGTGACGCTAATATTGGATTCTGTCAAAAAATTAACAAAAAAAAAGCTATTGTAATAACATTGTTGATAGTTTATATCATTCCAGCTACGAAAGAAAATGCCCGTATACTCTTAAAATATTATTATAGTAATCATTTTTTTGTTGATTTTTAAATAAAATCTGTTGATAATTTGATCAAAAATTAATATTAAATTAATGTAAATGATTATTGTATGAATATTTTAAAAATTTATTGACATTTTAATTACAAAAAATGATTCAAAGGTCAAAATTATACAAAATTAAAAGTTCATATACTAATCTAATAATTCACCTTTTCTAAAATTATATCTTTGACTTATGTACTATAGTGACTATATAGTCTCATTGCACTACTCAAACTTTTATATTATTACACAAACAATCCTTTTATAGATATTCGATTAATATCTCACTGAAAATTAAAGGCATTCATTCAGATTAAATATGATGTTAAAATTATTATGACTACTTTTATTAATAAAGCTTATTTAATCTGAATATGTTTAATTTTTAATTGCCTCTTTTACATGATATGGACAGACCGTTAATTTATCTCATTGACTAACACGAAACATCTTCATTATTAGGACACTGTTTATAAGATTACAAAAAAGAACCTATTGGATCTAAACCAATTACAAATTAAATAATAAAATTGTAATTTAGCTTAAATTATGAAATAATAAAGATAAAATCAATAACTTATATAAGCGATAAAAATTGAAAATTGAAACTTCAAAAGAAAAATAAAAAAAATGAAGGTAGAATTTGAAGGGATTACTGCTATATATAGTAATTGAATTTCAAACGACTCGTCAAATTATATATATATATATATATAGGGAGAGTCTGTGATAGAGACTCTTATCGGTAAAGTCTTTTTTTAGACCGTTGAGATTTAATCGAATGGTTAAAACATTATTGGTGTACCATACTTATCATACACTTTACCTCATATTACCCTTCCCACCCCAAAGTCTTCTCCGTCACCAGTGACCTACTGCCGTCGGCAACAGATACCGACGACCCACCCCCGGCCCTCCCACTACCGGCCCCAGCCTCGATCACCGGCAACCCCCTTTCTCTCTCTTCTCTTCTCTCTCTCTTCCCCTTTCTCTCTCTTCTCCTCTCTCCCGCGGCCCCTACCCCTAGTTCCCCCCCCCCCCCACCACCTGCCCCAGCCTCTGCCTCCGGCAACCCCCTCTCTCTCTTCCTCTATCTCTCTCGTATCCTCTCTCCCGTGGCCCCCCACCTCCACCCCCTCCCCAACACTACGGCCCCAACCCGGCTGCCCCCACACAGCCCCGGCCGTCGGTGCCCCCCCTCTTTCTTTCTTCCCCTTTCTCTCTCTTATCCTTCTTCCCGCGGCCCCCTACCCCCGGCCCCCCCCTAACATAGGCCCCAACCCCGGCCCCGGCAACCCTCCCCCCCCCCCCCAGCCTGCCCAAGCCCCCAGCGAAAGGGGAAGAAGGAGAAAGAGAGGGGGGTTGCCGAGGGGCGTGGCTGGGTGGGGGGCGGTTGGGGCTGGGGCCGATGGTGGGGGGGACCCGGGCGTGGGGGCCAGGGGTAGGGGGTTGCGGGAGAGAGGAGAAGAGAGAGATAGGGGAAGAGAGAGAGAAAAAAAAAGAGAGAGAAAGGGGAAGAGAGAGGGGATCACCGGCGGCTTGGGCTGGGGCCCATGGTGGGGGGGGGTCGGGGGTATGGGGCCGTGGGAGAGAGGAGAAGAGAGAGGGGAAGAGAGAGAGAAGAGAAGAGAGAGAAAGGAGAAGAAAGAGAATGGGGGGTCACCTGAGGCCGGGACTGGGGCCAGTGGTGAGGGGGCCCGGGGGTAGGTCACCAATATCGGGGGTGGGTCACCGACGTTCGTCGTTGACGGCGGGAAGGTCATCGGCGACAGAGAAGACTTTGGGTGGGAAGGGTAATGTGAGGTAAGGTGCATGATAAATATGGTATACTAACAACGTTTCAACCGTTTGATTAAATCTCAATAGTCTAAAAAAGAGTTTTACCGGTAGAGACCCTTTGAGGGTCTCTACCACAGACTCTCCCATAAATATATATCAAGGTGGGATTTAATTGCCATTTTCCACCCAGTCTAAAGAAAGAAAGTGGAATTCTATTTTGACAAATATAAAGCTTAGAGTAGAAAAATGGTTTTCGACATTTTTTTTTTCTTGGGCTCCCTTTTTACTTTCTTTAAAAAAAAATTTTCTAATACACTCACTTTTAGAAATTTGAAGTAAAAAAAAAAAATCTTATACGTTTGACATAGAGGCAGCAGCACGAGAGAGAGAGAGAGAAAAAAAGTGGAAGTTTTTTTCTTTTTTTTTTTTACTGAGAAAAAAATTCTTGACAACGTAGTACAAAAGAAAAATTACAAGTTGACAAAATTCAAAATTACAAACATATTTAATTTTAAAATAATAAACAAAAAATATAAACATTTAAACTCGAAAATAAGAAAGCAAACATTATTAAAAAGTCGAGAGAACGTTATACAAAATAAGACAATAATTGTCTTTGGTATATAAGCCTATATGTGAACAGTACGTCTTAATTGAAGACCAAATGCATATACATACCTCACCATCTTCCACGTGGCAAACCATATTATAATATCTTTTTAAAATTTTTTTGAATGAGTGAGACTTGTTTTCCTTATAGAAAAAAATCCCTTAAATATTAATTTGGGAAGTAAGAAAATAAGAGGGGAAAGAAAGATAATTTAAACTTAGTAAAAAATACAAGGTTTTTTTTTTCAATTAATTTATTCAATGCGAGTCATATATCACAGTTGCTTTCATAATTTAAACTCATGTTTGGGATGTAAAAAAATAAGAGTGGGAGTGAAAGATAATTTAAACTTAATACAGAAAGGGGTTCATACAATATTTTTTTCAATTAATTTATTTAGTGGGACTCATGTCATAATTACTTCCATGAATGATGGGGTTGTAACCCGCTCAAATTAAATAGAACTGCTTCCGTTTGGTTGGTGAGTTTAAACTCACCACCATCAACTCAATTTTTGTCTTTTTTGAAAAAGTCAACCAAAATCACTATTTAAATTTACAAATCTTAACTCAAACTCAAACACCAAACAGACAAACTCTATTTCTTCCTTTTTGTTAGATGTGGGACTCATCTGCAGTATATGTTTTCCTCATTTATCTTAATGGATTGTCCTTGTTACATTTTCATTCAAGTTAGCAAGTCCTCTAAGATGTTCCAACAGCAATTCATTAAGCCATTGCAAAACCTATGATCTTGTTCTTGGGGAATAAAAACTCGTCGCATGTACTGGTAGACAAAAGCTCTAAAGTACCTTCCAAAGCAGAAATTGTAAAATAATGTGATGCTATATCGGTCTATATTCATACTATATTTGTTATAAAATAATGTGATGCTAAAATATGCAGTGTTATTTCTAATACTATATTTATTTTTTTGTTATTATTATGTTGCTTTGAAACTCGTAAGTGTGAACGTTCTGATATTAAAACTCATAAGAGTGAACAGTCTAATATTTAGATAATTTAATAACGAAAGTGAAGACAACAACAAAAAATAAATAAATGTAAAGTTTAACATTGGCTATATCTTGTGACAAATTGTCACAGAGTTTAGCGTATTGGTAAATTTAGCAACACAAGCAAGACTCTATTGGAGTTTTTTCCCTTTTTTTTTTTTTAATCTAAATGTCAAAATTTAACAGTGCTACAATAATTTAACATATATTAAAAACACTCTAAGTTATAAAACGAATCGTCCCAATTGTACTCACTTCTACCATGAACTGTTCTTCAGTACTTTTTTTTTTTTTTTTTTAAATCAGGGTTTATATAGAGATCTCTTCAATGGTAAAAATAAATTCTAAGGGAAGAAATTTGAAGTTTACTTTAAATCTGAAGGGCTTTCTTGTAATTTCAAGATACATATAAAATGATATTGAAGACAAGATGCCATGAACTCTACCTTCAAATGCTCACCCAAAATAATTATAGGAACATATCCAAGAAGCAATATGGCACTATTTTCTATTTTTACTTCTATTTATTTTATGTTTGAGGAAACAATATGTGGCATATTAATAACAAGAGTTATGACTAAATTTACTAAAAAAATCAAATCCAAGCTAGAAAAGTTAGAATATATTTTAATCTTCCTCTTCCATAAGATACAAAATTTTTTTTCTTTTACATAGTATTTCCCTTCTTCTTGTAGTTATGTAATGTTTTTTAAAGCAGTACATACCCAGAATGATAATCTATAACCTAATTTAAAATCTTCTTGAACCAACTCTGAAAGTGATCACATCACCTTATATATATATAGACATATTATAACTATATTGTATCGTCAATTGCACGTGAATTCATAGAGGATAAGAAAATTTCTTTGTAGATGAATATATATGATGAAAAATTACTAGTAATAATTAAGTGCTTAAACCGCAGCTCGCCTAGGCTTGCCCTTCCTTCTTCTCCGTCTCTTTGATACGTGATCAAAGCGATTGGGAACGACGTTGTCGGCATGATCTTGATGATCAACAACGTTTTTTTCCGATCTCTCGTCGCGAGAAGTGCTAGTATCGGCTTGCGCCTCTTTACTCTCGTCATGATCCGGAAGCTGATGCTTGGATTTCTTCACATCATTGTGGTCGAGCTCGTCTTTGGGGCTAGTACTAGTACTTTTATCCTTCTTTGGCCTTCCTCTTTTACTTTGTTGTTGACTAGTACTACTCTTATTTTCACCACAACTCTTTACGCTCATCTCTTCCTTGTTCACGGTGGAATCCATTTCTATGGTGACTAATTTGTGGGCACACTATGAAGTCCTTTATTAAGTAAATTAGTGAACAGCATTAACTTTTTAATTAATTTGATTAGCCTAAAAGTAGTTGTGAGATATGAATTATAAGAAGCCACTTTCAGAACCCAAAAGTGGGGGGAAAAAAAAAAAAAAACAGAAAGAAAGAAAGAAATTGATTGATTAGCATGTGGTTGGCAGATTAATGTGGACACCCAAAACAAATATACTAGAACTTTTTTTTTTTTTGGGTAAATAAAACATATGTGTTATTAGCATCTATGAATAATGGAAAATAGTTAATACTAGGCTGCACGGTGTACGAATTGATGGGTGATGTGAACATTTAAAAATATATATATATATATATATATTATTAAAAGCTTTTATTTAAAAAAGAAAAAGAAAAAAAAAAAAGATGATCATTCTCACGTTGGTCCCTCAATTTTAGGATCGTTCTCATTTTGTCTTATAAACTCCCTGTAAATTTTGAGTTAGTCCCATTTAAATCCCTCTGTAGTTTCTTTTTTTTTTTTTTTTTTTACAAACTGAAAATGAAGAGTTTAATTGCGGCCATGTAGTCTATTTTCATTTGTTTTTCTTATAGAAATTATAACAAAAGGGGCTAAGTGATATTAATTACCCCTTTTGTTCTTGGTTTTTTACGAAAATTCTTACCGCAAGTATTAAATGAAACAAAATTAATACAAAAATTCAAGAGATCAAGTAAGAATCTTTAGAAGATAAAGTGAGAATGACTTAAAGTTTAGGTGTAGGTGAGAAAGACAAAATAAATAAATAAATAAATAAGTTATATGAGTAAGTTTAAACAATGTGATAATATGACCCTTTCACACATTATCCTAAAGCCTATGATAAACAAATTTGGATTGAATAGACCAAATCATGATTAGTAGGACTATCTTTTTTTTGGTTATAAATCACCACTAAATATTCCTAGTATAACCTAGTACTTTAATGAAATATCAACTAGCGGACAGACCTTAATTACTGAAGTAGCACTATTTTCATACATTCATAATTATACTACAGCATATTAGCTATATATTAGCTATTAGCAAGTGATCATGTAGGTAAAATCGTAGGAACAATTTGCAGTATAAATGCTAAACAATTATAAATTAATGTGTCAATTATAAATTTTAACATATTAAAAAATTTACTCTTAAATAAAGCACTGCTGAAAAATAAAATATAGAGACACCAATTTTAATATTAATTTTTAAACACTAACTTATGTGGCATGTGAATTCTTATTTCTTTAATCAATAGGTCTTTGCAGGATTAATATCACATCAATTAATTATATCTAACAATGAAAAAAAAAATGACAACTTATCATCACGTAAATTAGTACTCAAAACTTGAGATAAAATTGATGTCCATAGCATTAACTTATAAAGTGTTATCTTTGATGTTATATTTGTCAGAACTTTATCACAAATTTACTATACCAAATATAGCTAATAGCAATTTTAACGATTTAACATTTGCTATTTACCAATATTTTTATTTTTAAACATTTAAATATTAAAATTACTTTTATCAGTTTGAAAATTTAATAATGATGACAATATATATTATATATTAAAAATAACATTACACATAAGAATACAATATAAGAAAGTTATTTTTTCACACACTTTAATGTTAAATATAGTATTAAAGGTAACATATCCATTAAAGATAGCCTTAAACCATACATATCTATGCATAGGCCATATGGGTGCGTGTGTATATATAGCTCTTGCTCTCATCTATAATACTATTAACCCACTAAGGGATATGCAAGATTGGAATGGAGAAAAGAATTATTTTACATGTAACCTATTTTGGGAACACCTAATTAAGCCTATGAACTGCTCCATTCATGGTTGCTTAATTAGATAATAAGACATGATGAGCATTGTACAAACCTAGCTATGACCTTAGTCTGGAAAACAGTGAAAATTGCACACATTTGACGTATTCGATCAAATAAAGAGTAAATGCTCCAAATCATAAAAAAAATAAAATAAAATAAAATAAAAAGGAGAGAGAGAGAGAGAGAGAATTTGATACTTTGTTATAGAGAGAGGAACAGAAAAAAATGCGGAAAAACAACCCCTCCCCTACCTAATCATGGCTGTTAAACTCACATGTCGGTGAATTATTATACTTTAAATAATAAATATTTTTAAACAATGTGACAATCATGTTAATGAAAGAATTGTTGGGATCTAAATGTGCCATAAGGATAGAAAATCAATGTTAGGAATTTTCTGTAAATATGACATTTTGATATTAATAAGAGGAGGTTATTTATGTTTAATAAGTTGTGTCCTATTTACTTTTATTTGTTGATTGTATGTTTGAGCAAACATAAAATACTCCTTGACTGTTGGTAATATATCAGATTACCATATGTATACGGGGTATACATAGAAGACATGGTAATTTGATAACAGTCAAAATAAATAGTCCGCAATCGATGGAATAAGATTTGGGGATCTTATTTGTTGGGGTTAGACTTCGTCTTCCCTTTAAAACGTTAGCTTTAATAGTTTTCTTGATGAACGTCGAACTCCCGTTTTCATTTCGGGTATCATTATAGTTGGGCCAGCCCCAACTCGTCGATCCGTTCAGGTCTCGAACGTCGATCGTTCATACACATGGGCCAGACCCATACAACGATTCTAAATCATTGTGATATCTACGAGCGTTTATAATCGAATATCGAACGTTCATATCAAAAATGATCCTCAGCTGGTAGAATCTCAAATAAGCCACGAACGATGGATTATGAGGACAGAGCCTTATTTCCTGTTTACCGTTCGTCGCCCGTTTATAATACAAATCATAAGGAGCACCTCCAATTACAATTGAGTTTACAATGGATAACGATGTATCACGTCTGTATGGGTACTGACGAATATATGATTATCTGTGACTCGCACAAGTAACCGCTAAGCCCACTATCTGCGATTCATACGGGTAACTGCCAAGTCCATACCATGACACGTGTCCCACGAATAATAAACAATAACCGCTTGCTATCAATTATGGGATCGGACCCATTAATCTTCCTCTATAAATAGAGGAAGACCCCCCTGACCTATGGGGAGATCTTTTTCTTTCAAGAAAAAAGGCAACTTTTTCCAGAACGAGATTTTTCTTATTGAAACTTACAGTTCTTTTGTATTCAAAAGCATCCAAATACAGTGAAGAAGTATCAATCACAGAGGACGTAGCACTTATTGGGTGAACCTCTCTAAATTGTGGTGTCGTTAATTCCATGCTGATTTTGTTTATTTCAATATTTTCGTATCGGGTTGTTTTTATGAAATTCATTGACAATTTCCAGGGGCCCAATACATTTTGATTTATCGATATTGACTAATTCCTGTTAATATTTAACGGTAGATATCCAACATCTATATTATTCATGATAAGATTGTAAATGTTATCTACTTCCTCGGATGGATGGTTTGTCTTGACCATCGGATAGGTTCCGAGTGGAAACTTTAATGTACACCAGTATTGAGATATGACATTGGACTGGATCTAAAGTGTTAATTGATTCAATTTAATAATTCCGTTTATAAGAATCAATGACGCTTTGATTATCATCCTGTATTAATCTTAATCCTGAAATAATTACTTGACTTCGTATCCATGACTTATATACTTTAATGCACTACAAGTGAGACACTGTTAATTTATGGTCAATATACTTGTGTTTTGGGTGCATGACTTATGGATAGAAAAATCAAGATTCATAGATATGGAATCCGTAGCTATCTTAACGATAGTATATGTTATCTACTTAAAGGCATTATTCGGGAATTAAAAGATAGTATAACAAGATCTTGACCATCGGTTTACTTTGTGTTCTCTGATGGTTTACCAATTGTATGGTTTTATAATTGGTGGTTCTTTCAATGGAGAATAATAGAACTTTAAGTTAAAATGATTGAAAAGGTAAAACGGAAAAGGTCCTTAATTTAATCATGGATAACATATGGGGATTAAGCAAGCGACGAATAAATCATGGAAGAAGCACTACGTGACAGAGCTTTCGTAATACGGTATGTAAACAGGAGTTCAGCTTCAAACTTTTAGTGGAATAGTTTTGAAGTTGATAATTGATGAATAATTAATCTGGGATTAATTTTTCACAATTATAGGAGCTTGTTTACATATTTCCATCGGGTCCCTCTATTAGCTCATATAGTTCCATATAGCGTCTCGGGATTTGTTCCTAATGAGATCGGTAAATTTAAATGGAATTTTGTAATGTCTATTAAGACATGGTACTCTCTAACATGCAATTTGGAAGAGGATTGGACATGTAGGATTGGTGTAGACAAATAATATGATTTGTCAACATGTGATCGATTGGTTAATTTGAATTTTGAAAATAAGATTTTGTTTGAATTATTTAATTTTGGAAAACAAAATTTTTCTCTCCTAATCTAAATAAAGTGTACGGTTTTTAGATAGTTGGAGAGAAGAAAATTTTGTTTCAAAATTGTTCAAATATATTCCTAACATTAAATTATTAATTGATTTAAATAATAGGAGATTATTTGATGAATTTTTTTTCCTTTAAATTGTTGTGCACTGTTTTGAGAGGAGGAAAAAATTCAAATCTTCCATTTATTTAAATTAATAAATATGATTGATGTTTGAGGAAAAATATTTAATTCAAACAAGTAAATCTTATTTAAATTCAAAAAGGTTTAAAAGTAATTTGAATCTAGATAGGACTAGGATCTTTTCACTAGTTTAGATTCTTGATTTAAATTTGAACCACCAATCTAGATTTATCCTTTAGTGGCTGACAATTTGGAGGAGATTCTCTCCTTGAAAAAACGTTTTTAGGTTCAATGAATTTAGTCCTAAAGTTGTATGATCTTTTGGTTCAAAATTTATCCGAAAAAATAATTATTAATTATTTTTCAATAAGGAATTAAATTTTGAAAAGGATTAGACTTCTATATAAAGGCTAGGAATTCTTGAGAAACTAATTTTTGATAATTTTCAAGGGGGAAAACGTTTTTGTGAGTGAGAGAAAAACCAATTGTGGTTTCTTCTACTTCATCAAAATTCGGCTATCTCTTGAGAAAGAAAAAGAGAGAAAATTTCATTGAATCAAAACTCTGAGAAAGGTTAAACCGAGTGATAATTTTCATAGGAGGTTAATCGTTTTCTGTTTTGTAGTTTTGAAGAAAGAAGTTGGATCATATTCTCAACGAGGAACATCGGAATTGAGAAGGAGAGATCTAGACTTCGGAAAGTATTACCAGTCACTTGGATTTATAGAACGTGTGCCCACACACACTCTGAGACGTGGAACTCGAGAATAGTAGAGAAGACACGTTGGTCAAACGCTCTAGTGATTCCAAAATCTGACAAATAAGATACGCTTGATCATGAATTTAATTTATTGTTATATGTATCATGAGATTCTTTTCGGAAACGGCATAAAAATTTTAAAACTTCCGCTGCGCCGTAACTCCGATATCGGATCCGTTTTTTCCAATAAGAATGACAACTCAGATATTACATAAGATGATACTCAAAAGTTAATATTAGAGTTGGTGTTTCTAGTGAACCGATATCTTATAGTAGACGTAGAGTTAGGTTTGAAATTATCATTATGTCATGCATGTGACAACTTAACAACCGTTTGAAAATGTAATCTGTGTATGTTTGAATTTTCCTCCTAACATAATGGTCGGTGGGAATATGAACTTTGTAGCAATAAATTTAAAATTTCGTAGTTTCAATATTTTGAGAGGAGAAAGGGGTAAAATGGTGGATAGTCTTAAAAAATAAGAAAAATTAAGCAAATAAATTAAATATTAAGTGGAGCACAATCAAGAGAAAAATTTTGAAGAAGGGAAATGGAATTAAATGGCGGCTCTTAAAAAGAAAAGGAAAAAAATAAAAAAAAAGAATCAAAGTATCAAGTGGAGAGACAATCAAAAGAAAAATATTTTTTCAAGATATTTTAACTGGAAGAGCGAGAAAATGAATTAAATGGTGGTTAGAATCTTAAAAAAGAAAAAACAAATATGAGGGAACTTAAATATTAAGTGAAGCACAATTAAGAGAAATATATTTAAGTGAGAATGGGGGAAAGAAGGCATTAAATGGTGACTTATGGTCTTAAAATTAATGAAATCAAACAATCAACTAGCAAAGTGGGGACATAATGAACAAAAAAATATTTAAGAGGGGTAATTGATAAAAATGCAGGAATTTATGGAATAAAAAACAAATCTCAAAATTTGAATGGGGTCTGGCTAGCATTGGAGCAATATATGTTTTTATGATGATAGATGAGATCTGAAATATAGTTTAATGCATTAATGTTTAAATATAAAAATAGTTCGTTTAAATCATAAATTACATTTGAATTTTTAAAAACTTTAATTACCATTAAATTAATCGAATTGTGCAATTAAATAAAATGCGTGTTAGTATAGTTTTGTTAAATGTAAGTTAAAAAAAAAATTTGTGATACAAATTTCTCTAATAATGAAGATTTGGATTAATTTAGTTGAATTATCGTGAATAATGAAAATACTTGAATTTTTCACCACCAACCAAATACACATTGTATTTAAGTGTAAAAAATTTGAATTGAGATGGTAACCTAAACAAAGGTCCCGAACATCTCACGAGAGAAACACGGGTAAAGATTCATTCCAAAGCACTTCAAGTATATGGACTTAGGAATTAATTACAAAAATATTATCAATCAATAAGGTAATTCAATCACACTTTCTGATGAAAATTTTCAATTAGTTAATCAAGCTATGGAAGAAGCCCCAATGCCGCAGCCTAACTTTTTTTGGCGGATCAAATTGAGGAAGCAGAAGAAGTGTGCATGCTCGTCAAATTAAGAAAAAAACGAAACAACAAACATTAAAATAATTATATGCCATCTTCAAATAGAGTCACAGATGTTGAAAAGGTTTCAAACACCAAGAACGACATGTTAGTGGAGAAACTTAATAATAATACACTTGCACAGAAAAGAAGTGGAAATTGTGATTTTAAAATATTGGAATAAATTGAAGGACCTCAATAATGCAAAGAACATGATCGCTGATCCAAAAAAATAAAAATAAAAGTACCTATAAACTTCAGATTGGAAAGAGAAAGGGTTTCAAGATATATAGATTTATTTGTTTTTTGTGAAAGGTTGTTTTATTCTATTTAGGTTGGATGTTGAATTTTTTTTTCTATTTTGTTTCTTTCTTTTTTTTTTTTAAATAAAATGAGTGATGACCTTAATTCTTTCTCTCTCTCTATATATATATATATATATATATATGAATACAATCTAACACTTCTTTCTTATTATCCAAAACAAGAAGATAAATTTCTTAAAAAAAAAAAAAAAAAAGAAGATTACAATCTAGTTTGTTACCCATATAATTCTTGATATAGTTGTTTTAAAATAAAACGTTCCTATTTGTTATTAGATAGAAGAATCAAATAAAATTGGAAGTATTTGGAGATGAAAAGAATAAGAAAATCTCACTCCTCCTTTTTTATTTTCATGATGAAAATAATTTACACCTCCTCATGTTCTCTAATGGTTGAAAGTATTCACCTTGCTTACCACGGAGAATCGATTTCGGTTTCCATTTTCTATTTTCTATTGAACTTCGACGTTATTTGCAACACCACCGCATTAACAATATAAAACCAATCAAGATCAATAGAGACAATCGTATTGAGAAACGTGTTGGAACTATAGACATATTCTAGTAATAATTTAATACTTAACTCTATATATAAGATCTAGAACTTGAACCATCTAATCTAAAAAAAAAAAAAAAAGAAGAAGAAGAGGAAGGCTTTTACTTTTTTTTGCTTATAAGTCTATTGATTATAGTTGTAAAGAATTTTACACCCTAATTCTACATATATCATTAATAGCAATAAAAGTCGTGTAACAAAACAAAACACGTAAATTTTCATAAAGATTCATCTTAATATATGAGACGTTCCTTACAAATCTGTTAGCTTTTTACTTGTTTCCTTATAAATCTGTTGGCTGCATATGTCGACTGCCCATCCTTGGGGAGGGGCTTTCCACCCTCCTTCCTACTCTCACGGTGATCTTATTGTTAAGGGGACAGACTGTCTCAACGTAAGAAATTTATTCGTATGATATTAATTAGACTCCATAACTTACAATAATAAAAAAAAAAAAGATGTCAAGAACCAAAAATGACTTCCGTTTTACTAAAGTGGATGTTTTGTATGAGTTCTTTTATTAAAAGAAGGAGAGATACTCGTATGATATTAATTAGACTCCATAACTTACAATAATAAAAAAAAAAAAAAAAGATGTCAAGAACCAAAAATGACTTCCTTTTTGCTAAAGTGGATGTTTTGTATGAGTTCTTTTATTAAGGAAGGAGAGAGAGGGCTTTTATTTTCATGATGTTTTCTCCACCTCTCCATAATGTCTACGTTTTCTATCATAATAATCCAAAATTCTAAAAAATCGTATTGATTTTGATTACACAGAATCCAACAATCTAGCATTAAAATTTTAATAATTTGATTATGGTTAAAGCGATTTTCTGATTATATTTGATTATCACTAACCAAAACACTCCCAAAAGTTTACAAACAACACAATAAAAAACACAGTATATTGTATTCATGTATATATGCAGATGCATACAAAAAGATTAATTGAACCATTACATGCATGAACTTGACACAACTTAACATGGTAGAGGACCCAGAACAATTAAAATAATCTAAAAGGCCCATTTAATGCACGCCCGGGCAAAGGTTTGGAGTTTGGAAGACCTCTTCAAAGCAAGAAAACTATTAGATGGTGAAGACATTGAAGACGAATAGTTGAACGAACTTGAAGCCATGGAAGAATTGAAAGAGTCATGGTAATCGGATTTCGGCAAAATTCCGTCTAAACCACCGAACACGATAGAGCCACGCGCCACCTCCTTGAACGACGGCAACGCCAACGGCTTCTGCCTAACCTTCTTCACCGTTTTCTGCCCCTTCTCGATCAGCTTCCTCCAGAACCGAACCTTTGCCTGCTGAGACGCCGCCTTCCCGGCGGCGCGTGGCGGGGGACACGGCGGAGCGTGAAACTCAGGCGCCTCCTCGAACGGCGGCGGATCGACTGGCGGATCGGAAAAAGAGTCACGCTTTGGCGGATCTTTGGGTTTTCCGGGCTCAGATTCCCAATCGAAGGAACTTCAGCCGTGGTTCTGAAACTCTTTAAACGTGAAGAGCGATTTCCGACCGAAGAATTTCTTGAGAGGATCATTTTCACAAACACCTTGTCTGCTTGTAAAACAGAAACTGGTGGTTTCTGAGAGCCCTCTCTGAGAATTTTCCCCATTATTATAGTTTTATGATTTT
>CM046362.1:6001654-6046304 GCA_025413025.1 Ficus hispida
CCGGGGGTAGGTCACCAATATCAGGGGTGGTCACCGGCGTCCGTAGTTGGCGGTGGGAAGGTCGTCGGCGACAGAGAAGACTTTGGGTGGGAAGGGTAATGTGAAGTAAGATGTATGATAAGTATGATACACTAACAACATTTCAACCGTTTGATAAAATCTCAATGGTCTAAAAAAGAGTTTTACCGGTAGAAACCCTCAAAGGGTCTCTACCACAGACTCTCCCATAAATATATATCAAGGTGGGAATTAATTGCCATTTTCCACCCAGTCTAAAGAAAGAAAGTGGAATTCTATTTTGACAAATATAAAGCTGAGTAGAAAAATGGTTTTCGACATTTTTTTTTTCTTGGCTCCCTTTTTACTTTCTTTAAAAAAAAATTTTCTAATACACTCACTTTTAGAAATTTGAAGTAAAAAAAAAAAATCTTATACGTTTGACATAGAGGCAGCAGCACGAGAGAGAGAGAGAAAAAAAAGTGGAAGTTTTTTTCTTTTTTTTTTTTTACTGAGAAAAAATTCTTGACAACGTAGTACAAAAGAAAAATTACAAGTTGACAAAATTCAAAATTACAAACATATTTAATTTTAAAATAATAAACAAAAAATATAAACATTTAAACTCGAAAATAAGAAAGCAAACATTATTAAAAAGTCGAGAGAACGTTATACAAAATAAGACAATAATTGTCTTTGGTATATAAGCCTATATGAACAGTACGTCTTAATTGAAGACCAAATGCATATACATACCTCACCATCTTCCACGTGGCAAACCATATTTAATATCTTTTTAAAATTTTTTTGAATGAGTGAGACTTGTTTTCCTTATAGAAAAAATCCCTTTAAATATTAATTTGGGAAGTAGAAAATAAGAGGGGAAAGAAAGATAATTTTAAACTTAGTAAAAAATACAAGGTTTTTTTTTCAATTAATTTATTCAATGCGAGTCATATATCACAGTTGCTTTCATAATTTAAACTCATGTTTGGGATGTAAAAAAATAAGAGTGGGAGTGAAAGATAATTTAAACTTAATACAGAAAGGGGTTCATACAATATTTTTTTCAATTAATTTATTTAGTGGACTCATGTCATAATTACTTCCATGAATGATGGGGTTGTAACCCGCTCAAATTAAATAGAACTGCTCATCCGTTTGATTGGTGAGTTTAAACTCACCACCATCAACTCAATTTTTGTCTTTTTCTTGTTTTTTGAAAAAGTCAACCAAAATCACTATTTAAATTACAAATCTTAACTCAAACTCAAACACCAAACAGACAAACTCTATTTCTTCCTTTTTGTTAGATGTGGGACTCATCTGCAGTATATGTTTTCCTTATTTATCTTAATGGATTGTCCTTGTTACATTTTCATTCAAGTTAGCAAGTCCTCTAAGATGTTCCAACAGCAATTCATTAAGCCATTGCAAAACCTATGATCTTGTTCTTGGGGAATAAAAACTCGTCGCATGTACTGGTAGACAAAAGCTCTAAAGTACCTTCCAAAGCAGAAATTGTAAAATAATGTGATGCTATATCGGTCTATATTCATACTATATTTGTATAAAATAATGTGATGCTAAAATATGCAGTGTTATTTCTAATACTATATTTATTTTTTTTGTTATTATTATGTTGCTTTGAAACTCGTAAGTGTGAACGTTCTGATATTAAAACTCATAAGAGTGAACAGTCTAATATTTAGATAATTTAATAACGAAAGTGAAGACAACAACAAAAAATAAATAAATGTAAAGTTTAACATTGGCTATATCTTGTGACAAATTGTCACAGAGTTTAGCGTATTGGTAAATTTAGCAACACAAGCAAGACTCTATTGGAGTTTTTTCCCTTTTTTTTTTTTTAATCTAAATGTCAAAATTTAACAGTGCTACAATAATTTAACATATATTAAAAACACTCTAAGTTATAAAACGAATCGTCCCAATTGTACTCACTTCTACCATGAACTGTTCTTCAGTACTTTTTTTTTTTTTTTTTAAATCAGGGTTTATATAGAGATCTCTTCAATGGTAAAAATAAATTCTAAGGGAAGAAATTTGAAGTTTACTTTAAATCTGAAGGGCTTTCTTGTAATTTCAAGATACATATAAAATGATATTGAAGACAAGATGCCATGAACTCTACCTTCAAATGCTCACCCAAAATAATTATAGGAACATATCCAAGAAGCAATATGGCACTATTTTCTATTTTTACTTCTATTTATTTTATGTTTGAGGAAACAATATGTGGCATATTAATAACAAGAGTTATGACTAAATTTACTAAAAAATCAAATCCAAGCTAGAAAAGTTAGAATATATTTTAATCTTCCTCTTCCATAAGATACAAAATTTTTTTTCTTTTACATAGTATTTCCCTTCTTCTTGTAGTTATGTAATGTTTTTTAAAGCAGTACATACCCAGAATGATAATCTATAACCTAATTTAAAATCTTCTTGAACCAACTCTGAAAGTGATCACATCACCTTATATATATATAGACATATTATAACTATATTGTATCGTCAATTGCACGTGAATTCATAGAGGATAAGAAAATTTCTTTGTAGATGAATATATATGATGAAAAATTACTAGTAATAATTAAGTGCTTAAACCGCAGCTCGCCTAGGCTTGCCCTTCCTTCTTCTCCGTCTCTTTGATACGTGATCAAAGCGATTGGGAACGACGTTGTCGGCATGATCTTGATGATCATCAACAACGTTTTTTTCCGATCTCTCGTCGCGAGAAGTGCTAGTATCGGCTTGCGCCTCTTTACTCTCGTCATGATCCGGAAGCTGATGCTTGGATTTCTTCACATCATTGTGGTCGAGCTCGTCTTTGGGGCTAGTACTAGTACTTTTATCCTTCTTTGGCCTTCCTCTTTTACTTTGTTGTTGACTAGTACTACTCTTATTTTCACCACAACTCTTTACGCTCATCTCTTCCTTGTTCACGGTGGAATCCATCTCTATGGTGACTAATTTGTGGGCACACTATGAAGTCTTTATTAAGTAAATTAGTGAACAGCATTAACTTTTAATTAATTTGATTAGCCTAAAAGTAGTTGTGAGATATGAATTATAAGAAGCCACTTTCAGAACCCAAAAGTGGGGGAAAAAAAAAAAAACAGAAAGAAAGAAAGAAATTGATTGATTAGCATGTGGTTGGCAGATTAATGTGGACACCCAAAACAAATATACTAGAACTTTTTTTTTTTTTTGGGTAAATAAAACATATGTGTTATTAGCATCTATGAATAATGGAAAATAGTTAATACTAGGCTGCACGGTGTACGAATTGATGGGTGATGTGAACATTAAAAAAAAAAAAGATTATTAAATGCTTTTACTTAAAAAAGAAAAAAAAAAAGATGATTATTCTCACGTTGATCTCTCAATTTTAGGATCGTTCTCATTTTGTCTTATAAACTCCCTATAAATTTTAAGTTAGTCCCATTTAAATCCCTCTGTAGTTTTTTTTTTTTTTTTTTTTAACAAACTGAAAATGAAGAGTTTAATTGCGGCCATGTAGTCATGTTTTTCTTATAGAAATTATAACACAAGGGGTTAAGTGATATTAATTCTCCCTTTTGTCTTGGTTTTTTACGAAAATTCTAACCGCAAGTATTAAATAAAACAAAATTTTAAATGAGGCTAACATAAAAATTAAGAGATCAAGTAAGAATCTTTAGAAGATAAAGTGAGAATGACTTAAAGTTTAGGTGTAGGTGAGAAAGACAAAAAATAAAATAAAAATTAAAAAATAAAAAGTTATATGAGTAAGTTTAAACAATGTGATAACATGACCCTTTCACACATTATCCTAAAGCCTATGATAAACAAATTTGGATTGAATAGACCAAATCATGATTAGTAGGACTATTTTTTTTGGTTATAAATCACCACTAAATATTCCTAGTATAACCTAGTACTTTAATGAATATCAACAAGCGACAGACCTTAATTACTGAAGTAGCACTATTTTCATACATTCAAAATCATAATTATACTACAGCATATTACTATATATTAGCTATTAGCTATTAGCAAGTGATCATGTAGGTAAAATCGTAGGAACAATTTGCAGTATAAATGCTAAACAATTATAAATTAATGTGTCAATTATAAATTTTAACATATTAAAAAATTTACTCTTAAATAAAGCATTGCTGAAAAATAATATATAGAGACACCAATTTTAATATTAATTTTTAAGTACTAACTTATGTGGCATGTGAATTCTCATTTTTTTAATCAATAGGTCTTTGCAGGATTACACATCAATTAATTACATCTAATAATAAAAAATAAAAAGACAACTTATCAACACGTAAGTTAGTACTCAAAACTTGAGATAGAGTTGATGTCTCTAGCATTAACTCATAAAGTGTTATCTTTGATGTTATATTTATCAGATAGCAAACTTTATCATAAATTTACCACACCAAATATAGCTAATAGCAAATTTAACGATTTAACATTTGCTATTTACCAATATTTTCATTTTTAAACATTTAAATATTAAAATTACTTAATTTTATCAGTTTCAAAGTTTAATAATGATGACAATATATATTATATATTAAAAATAACATTACACATAAGAATACAATATAAGAAAGTTATTTTTTCACACACTTTAATGTTAAATATAGTATTAAAGGTAACATATCCATTAAAGATAGCCTTAAACCATACATATCTATGCATAGGCCATATGGGTGCGTGTGTATATATAGCTCTTGCTCTCATCTATAATACTATTAACCCACTAAGGGATATGCAAGATTGGAATGGAGAAAAGAATTACTTTACATGTAACCTATTTTGGGAACACCTAATTAAGCCTATGAACTGCTCCATTCATGGTTGCTTAATTAGATAATAAGACATGATGAGCATTGTACAAACCTAGCTATGACCTTAGTCTGGAAAACAGTGAAAATTGCACACCATTTGACGTATTCGATCAAATAAAGAGTGAATGCTCCAAATCATAAAAAATAAAATAAAATAAAATAAAAGGAGAGAGAGAGAGAGAGAATTTGATACTTTGTTATAGAGAGAGGAGTAGAAAAAAATGCGGAAAAACAACCCCCTCCCCTACCTAATCATGGCTGTTAAACTCACATGTCGGTAAATTATCATACTTTAAATAATAAATATTTTTAAACAATGTGACAATCATGTTAATGAAATAATGACAATTCAGATATCACATAAGATAATACTCAAAAGTTAATATTAGGGTTGGTGTTTCTAGTGAACCGATATCTTATAGTAGACGTAGAGTTAGGTTTGAAATTATCATTATGTTATGCCCGTGACAACTTAACAACCGTTTGAAAATGTAATCTATGTATGTTTGAATTTTCCTCCTAACATAATGGTCGGTGGGAATATGAACTTTGCAGCAATAAATTTAAAATTTCGTAGTTTCAATATTTTGAGAGGAGAAAGGGGTAAAATGGTGGATAGTCTTAAAAAATAAGAAAAATTAAGCAAATAAATTAAATATTAAGTGGAGCACAATCAAGAGAAAAATTTTGAAGAAGGGAAATGGAATTAAATGGCGGCTCTTAAAAAGAAAAGGAAAAAAATAAAAAAAAGAATCAAAGTATCAAGTGGAGAGACAATCAAAAGAAAAATATTTTTTCAAGATATTTTAACTGGAAGAGCGAGAAAATGAATTAAATGGTGGTTAGAATCTTAAAAAAGAAAAAACAAATATGAGGGAACTTAAATATTAAGTGAAGCACAATTAAGAGAAATATATTTAAGTGAGAATGGGGGAAAGAAGGCATTAAATGGTGACTTATGGTCTTAAAATTAATGAAATCAAACAATCAACTAGCAAAGTGGGGACATAATGAACAAAAAAATATTTAAGAGGGGTAATTGATAAAAATGCAGGAATTTATGGAATAAAAAACAAATCTCAAAATTTGAATGGGGGCTGGCTAGCATTGGAGCAATATATGTTTTTATGATGATAGATGAGATCTGAAATATAGTTTAATGCATTAATGTTTAAATATAAAATAGTTCGTTTAAATCATAAATTACATTTGAATTTTTAAAAACTTTAATTACCATTAAATTAATCGAATTGTGCAATTAAATAAAATGCGTGTTAGTATAGTTTTGTTAAATGTAAGTTAAAAAAAAAAATTTGTGATACAAATTTCTCTAATAATGAAGATTTGGATTAATTTAGTTGAATTATCGTGAATAATGAAAATACTTGAATTTTTCACCACCAACCAAATACACATTGTATTTAAGTGTAAAAAATTTGAATTGAGATGGTAACCTAAACAAAGGTCCCGAACATCTCACGAGAGAAACACGGGTAAAGATTCATTCCAAAGCGCTTCAAGTATATGGACTTAGGAATTAATTACAAAAATATTATCAATCAATAAGGTAATTCAATCACACTTTCTGATGAAAATTTTCAATTAGTTAATCAAGCTATGGAAGAAGCCCCAATGCCGCAGCCTAACTTTTTTTGGCGGATCAAATTGAGGAAGCAGAAGAAGTGTGCATGCTCGTCAAATTAAGAAAAAAACGAAACAACAAACATTAAAATAATTATATGCCATCTTCAAATAGAGTCACAGATGTTGAAAAGGTTTCAAACACCAAGAACGACATGTTAGTGGAGAAACTTAATAATAATACACTTGCACAGAAAAGAAGTGGAAATTGTGATTTTAAAATATTGGAATAAATTGAAGGACCTCAATAATGCAAAGAACATGATCGCTGATCCAAAAAAATAAAAATAAAAGTACCTATAAACTTCAGATTGGAAAGAGAAAGGGTTTCAAGATATATAGATTTATTTGTTTTTTGTGAAAGGTTGTTTTATTCTATTTAGGTTGGATGTTGAATTTTTTTTTTCTATTTTGTTTCTTTCTTTTTTTTTTTTAAATAAAAATGAGTGATGACCTTAATTCTTTCTCTCTCTCTATATATATATATATATATATATATATATGAATACAATCTAACACTTCTTTCTTATTATCCAAAACAAGAAGATAAATTTCTTAAAAAAAAAAAAAAAAAGAAGATTACAATCTAGTTTGTTACCCATATAATTCTTGATATAGTTGTTTTAAAATAAAACGTTCCTATTTGTTATTAGATAGAAGAATCAAATAAAATTGGAAGTATTTGGAGATGAAAAGAATAAGAAAATCTCACTCCTCCTTTTTTATTTTCATGATGAAAATAATTTACACCTCCTCATGTTCTCTAATGGTTGAAAGTATTCACCTTGCTTACCACGGAGAATCGATTTCGGTTTCCATTTTCTATTTTCTATTGAACTTCGACGTTATTTGCAACACCACCGCATTAACAATATAAAACCAATCAAGATCAATAGAGACAATCGTATTGAGAAACGTGTTGGAACTATAGACATATTCTAGTAATAATTTAATACTTAACTCTATATATAAGATCTAGAACTTGAACCATCTAATCTAAAAAAAAAAAAAAAAGAAGAAGAAGAGGAAGGCTTTTACTTTTTTTTGCTTATAAGTCTATTGATTATAGTTGTAAAGAATTTTACACCCTAATTCTACATATATCATTAATAGCAATAAAAGTCGTGTAACAAAACAAAACACGTAAATTTTCATAAAGATTCATCTTAATATATGAGACGTTCCTTACAAATCTGTTAGCTTTTTACTTGTTTCCCTTATAAATCTGTTGGCTGCATATGTCGACTGCCCCATCCTTGGGGAGGGGCTTTCCACCCTCCTTCCTACTCTCACGGTGATCTTATTGTTAAGGGGACAGACTGTCTCAACGTAAGAAATTTATTCGTATGATATTAATTAGACTCCATAACTTACAATAATAAAAAAAAAAAAAGATGTCAAGAACCAAAAATGACTTCCGTTTTGCTAAAGTGGATGTTTTGTATGAGTTCTTTTATTAAAAGAAGGAGAGATACTCGTATGATATTAATTAGACTCCATAACTTACAATAATAAAAAAAAAAAAAAGATGTCAAGAACCAAAAATGACTTCCTTTTTGCTAAAGTGGATGTTTTGTATGAGTTCTTTTATTAAAGGAAGGAGAGAGAGGGCTTTTATTTTCATGATGTTTTCTCCACCTCTCCATAATGTCTACGTTTTCTATCATAATAATCCAAAATTCTAAAAAATCGTATTGATTTTGATTACACAGAATCCAACAATCTAGCATTAAAATTTTAATAATTTGATTATGGTTAAAGCGATTTTCTGATTATATTTGATTATCACTACCAAAACACTCCCAAAAGTTTACAAACAACACAATAAAAACACAGTATATTGTATTCATGTATATATGCAGATGCATACAAAAAGATTAATTGAACCATTACATGCATGAACTTGACACAACTTAACATGGTAGAGGACCCAGAACAATTAAAATAATCTAAAAGGCCCATTTAATGCACGCCCGGGCAAAGGTTTGGAGTTTGGAAGACCTCTTCAAAGCAAGAAAACTATTAGATGGTGAAGACATTGAAGACGAATAGTTGAACGAACTTGAAGCCATGGAAGAATTGAAAGAGTCATGGTAATCGGATTTCGGCAAAATTCCGTCTAAACCACCGAACACGATAGAGCCACGCGCCACCTCCTTGAACGACGGCAACGCCAACGGCTTCTGCCTAACCTTCTTCACCGTTTTCTGCCCCTTCTCGATCAGCTTCCTCCAGAACCGAACCTTTGCCTGCTGAGACGCCGCCTTCCCGGCGGCGCGTGGCGGGGGACACGGCGGAGCGTGAAACTCAGGCGCCTCCTCGAACGGCGGCGGATCGACTGGCGGATCGGAAAAAGAGTCACCCTTTGGCGGATCTTTGGGTTTTCCGGGCTCAGATTCCCAATCGAAGGGAACTTCAGCCGTGGTTCTGAAACTCTTTAAACGTGAAGAGCGATTTCCGACCGAAGAATTTCTTGAGAGGATCATTTTCACAAACACCTTGTCTGCTTGTAAAACAGAAACTGGTGGTTTCTGAGAGCCCTCTCTGAGAATTTTCCCCATTATTATAGTTTTATGATTTTTGTTCTCTCTGGGGTTTTCGTCCTCTTCTTTCTGCTTTGTTATATAGAGAGATATATATAATGTCATATCACTAAAGATTTAGTCAATATCTCAGTCAAATTCTTTTGTAATCTCGGATTTAATTGACTTTCCAAATTTTAAAAGTTCGAAATATTATATAGTATCTGGTAATTTTCTTATTCTGCATTTCCGCCCACTAATATATCAAATGAATGACGTTAGATATGAATTTTATGTTTTGCTTGATATTTAACTCAACTGTAATTAAATTATATTTTTTTATTTTAATTTTTTATTTTTTTTGAAAAGTCAAAAAAATTATAATAATTTTTAAAAAATTAACTAATTTTAACTTAAAAATTTATATCCAATTAGCGAACTAAACGTAGGTTAATCTTATTTTTTAGGAAGAAAGAAGCAAGTATCATTTTTGCATTAAAAAAATTAAGTCTTAAATATTTTAAAATTAGTATATTTGTTTTATTTAATTATCACATTATTTAAAATTAAAGTATTATATTAATAAAAAGATAACAATTCACTGTTAGATACTAAAAAAGAGATTGCGGTTGATCCAAATAGCACTGTTGTATTTATTTGTATATACATATATATATCCATTATTTTCTTGAAAAAATTAGATTGAGAATTATGTTTTAAGTACCTTCATATAATTTTTCTTATTCTATCATTAAAGTTGATAATTATAATATTATAAAATAATGAAATTATCAAATATAATATTACGAGGACATAAATAATAAGAAGGTGTCAAATTTATGACATTAATATATATAACCCTACATTCTTTATGTGCAGATCTTGTTGGCTATTAAATTCGTTTATATATAAAGGGTTTATATATATGTATAACCACGTATGAATAGGTTGCCTTTATTTCCAAAATATATATATAGGTTTGCTTTTAAAGGAAAACTCTTATTTAGCATTTTCATAGGCATGGAATTTGGGTGCATGGTGCATTTGCCATGTGTAACTGCATTGTCAAATATTCAGAAAATATATGTTTACATGTATAGGCTCCTATACGGTACCGCATTCCTATGCCAGTTATAACATTCTCTGTGTTGTACTGTATCAATCAGATGATTGAAATGAATTTTTCAGTGATGTTTGTCTTTCATATCAACATCTGAATAGTATTATGTGACAAGATTCTAAATATGAAGTTGCACTGAATAGTATTATGTGACAAGATTCTAAATATGAAGTTACACTGGTATTATGTGACAAGATTCTAAATACGAAGTTGCATGTAAATTAACTAATTATTACAAGTTTTTAAATAAAAAAATTATAAATACCACATAATATGTGATATCGTACATGAGACATTTTTTTTTTTTAGTAAAATAAGAGACAGTTTCTATATATGCATATGTATTTATATTGGCCAAGCAAATATTTGCTGAAACTAGATAAATGCTAGCTGTAGATTGTTTGAAATCACATACATAGGTTGAATTACTTTGCGCTTAACTAATTATTTAGCTTTAATAATGACCTTATTTTTCCAATAATCAATTGAAGTTTGTCAAGATTTATGTGTTTTTTTTTTTTAAGGAAATTTTTTCCCTTTGTTTTCTTCTTTACCGGGTTTGATTTTGAAGTCTTTTGCTCAAATACATGATCACTTGCTAAACTAAACATATTTCCTTTTTAATCTTCTACGAATAATTTCTTAATTCCTGTTAACTTAATAGAAATCTCTAGGGCCAAGATATTCTAGGAAACTAGTTGGTTATTAATGAATAATGAGTAATATGACTGTTCACTTGTTTCTTTATTTGTGCACATCGTCTTCCAATTAAACATTTTTAATTTACAAATTTTGATTGAAGGAAAAAAAAAATCTAAAATTTTTATTGAAAAATCCTTAGATGATCTCCAAGAGCAATTCTAGTCAAATAAATCCAGCCTAATAATTATAAATAAAATTGACGGTTTACTTTTTACATAGACGATGAGAGAAATTACCTTTAGCCTAGTCATTAGTGACCAAAAAATGCAAAATAATTGATACTCTTAAGCCGGCCAAATTAAGAGAGAATAACGGAAAAGAATCGCTTAAAACCCCAAATAATTTACCATATCAATTTTTTTAGTTAATATATCATAGTAATTTTACGTGACGCTATTAAGTTAATTATGAGCATACGTTCTAATTCATTACCTTTTACATAATCCAATCTAATTGAAATTTCCTTCCAAAAATATGCTTATCAATATTAGGATCATTATTGTTTGACTTAAAAAAAATTAACTTGATTATAGATTCGATCTATGATCAGCATCGTCTACTTTATTAACCACACATGATCATCATGTTTCAAGTCACAATCTTTATCAGTACGATCATAATTACGTTCCCTCACAGTGTATGTGGTTGCTACATAATAAAAATCGAACAACTATGAAAATTTACAACTCAAGAACTTTACAACTTTGAGGGAGGGAGGAGAGAAAGATAATATTTTTCTGATATTTTACTAAGCCTAGATATTGAAAAGGAGTAAGCATATCCTTTTTTTTTTTTTATACAATGAGGAGTAAGCGTATCAAGATAGACACAATATATGAAATATATATTTCCGCCATTTATTGAGAAATGATAAATTCCATGATTTACTCTATATGTCATAATATTGAAACTGTATAATATTTCAAAAGGGATTTCTATTAACAACCTTCCATTTACTCTCTTCTTATCTTTATTTAGATAAATTTTATTACTTATTATCAATAAATTACTATAAATAAAATCACATTTAAGGAAAATGGTGTTTGAAGAAATAATTTTCTTACTTCGATCATAATGGGTTTTTGTTTATATTGATCTTGGTATTTTTACAATATCTATAACTCTAATTTCGATTTTACTTGAATGAAATTTCCATCTTTTATTGAAAAATAATAATGCCATAATCTAATTTTTCTTCCTCATGTGAATCTTAACCATAATCTAATTCTTTCTTGGCATAAAATACTATGTTCTTGCTCATTTAAAGCTAAAATAGTTACGACAGAGATTCCAAATTATCTAATTTGTTTTAGACGTGGAAATTAGTTTTTTTCCTTCTAATTAGAAGAATATTTCGTTAATGAAAGGCCAAATCAACAAGAACAGGGGAAGCAATCACAATTGGAGATGGCCACAGTCATCTACAAAAAGTGCAGAGTTGCATCTTAAATATGCAGATTAGTCCATGAACTATTGCCATGTGCTAATCAATGAATAAAGACTTAAAATTTTTTTTACCAATTGAAAAATAACAACTCATTTGACATATCGCATTATCCAATAAAAGATACAGCTTCTTCCACAAAAATAAAAAAAATTGAAAATGAAAAAGTTTAGTAAATAACTTGAAATTACTTGTATTATTATCTTAAAAATTTTTGTCAATCTCGTTTATATCTCTCAATTTTAGGCTCAATCTCATTTTACTCCCCAAATTTTAAAAACTCATACTTTACTTTTATAAATTTTAAATTAGTCTCACTTAACTTCTTTTATTAGAGTTAATAAAACATATGGGAAAAGATAAATTAGTCTTATTAAGCCTCTTTGGTGACTATTTCTCTAAAAAAAATAAAAATAAAAAATCACATAATCATACTTAACTTACTTTTTTTTTTATCTATTTTTTTCACAAAGACTCTAATTGAAAAGGTTAAGTGGGAACAAATTCAAATTCAAAAACAAAGAGAGTTTTTTAAATTCATAAATAAAGCGCAAACAATATTAAAATTCTAAAGTATAGATGAAAGTAATCACTAAAATTTAGAATATTTTTCAGAATCACAACATTTAAGGGCATGTTTATTAATGAGTAATTCAATTCGGGAAAAATGAATTAAATTCTTGATTTTAAATTACAGTGTTTACATTATATTTGATAATTAAATGACGTGGGTTCTACCTAAAAATAGGGAATTAATTTATTTGATAATGTGAACTTGTCTCCCATCTACTACCTGCGGAAAAAAAATTCATTCACCTAAAAAATAGGAACTAACTAACTCTATACAAAATATACCCTTATTCTTTTTTAATTTTGTTTTCATTTAAGGATAATTTCGTAACTACAGTAAATATATTCTCAATCCTTCTAACTTTTAGAAAATAAACAACATAATATGAATTTAATTCCTCAAGTAAATAGATTCATTGATAGATTGGTTCTTTTATCTAATTATGTAATTTAATTCCATGTAATTTAATTTTTTTTTCATGAAATTAATTTCTATTTTTAGAATTCTCCATAAGTAAACGTGCCCTAAAAAATTAGCTTAGCTCCTTAATTTTAATATGAGAATGACCGTCTAAAAAACCGATCAATTCTGGTTGTTATCCATCATTTCGAAGTCATTTTGCTAGTAAAATTTTTTGAAAAATTATTTAACGAAAATAGAAAGGTGTTTAATTAATTTTGCTAATTGATTTTTAAAATTTTAACTTGGCTGAAGAGCGGATTCAATGTCAAACAGATCAAGCCACGCAAAGTTCATAACCAACTGAGATCCTTGAAAAGAGCAGCCAAATTCCAAATGGCCAATCAAGACAAAATCAAGTTATACGAAACAACTTAAAAACTTCCATTTTACGAAATGACCACATATAGACGTTTCAAGATACAAGAAAACACATATAGTTTCAAGATTGTATAGATTCAAGATTGTGTATAACCAAAAAAAAAAAAAATCATAAAACTACACAATTATTTTCCGACATGTTTTGCAAGGCTAACCAGAACAGAACTAATGTTCCACGGGCTGCAACTCGAAGTCGACCTGTTCGGAGGATGCCAAGCCGGACTACGCAATCTTGACGACTGCCTCGAAAGAGCGTTGGAAAACGACAACGATGATAAAGACGAATTGGAGCTCGAATCACGCCTAGAAGACGCCATGAAATCACAATCCGAGCAGTAAAAATCGAACCTCTCGTCTTTATAATCCGAGGCAATGCCACCGCTATTTTGATCCTCTCTTTTTGCTTGACCAATTTTCTTAACTTGTAGTGTATTTCTTACCTTACTAATTTTCCTCCAAAACTTGAGCTTTAACCTTGACCGAGGCTTAGGCTCTTCAATGTTTATGCACGGCTTGGGCAGCCCTAAGCTGATAATCGCCGGCGGAGGACTAAGCGGCGGAATTGCCTCTTCCTTAGGCTGATCTTTCGGCGTCCCCGGCTGCATTTCCCACTGAAAGGGAATCCCCTCGCCGGCGCTCCGGTAGTAATAAATTCGAGAAGAGCAAGTGCCAACAGAAGAGGTCCTTGAGAGCATTTTGTTGAAGGAAAACTCTTCCACATTAACTACTCTCCGAAGCTCACAAGCCATTTTTCAGTGCTAGGGAAATTTTGTTTTTTTTGTATTTTTTTGGTTTTGCTATATATGAAGATATTTTTGTAGTATATTTGATTAGGTTTTCTGGGTATCTGAGGAAATGATGAATTAATGTTAATGCTGTGATGGAAAGAAAAGACTAAGAAAGATGTGTATTTATATAGGGCTCTTGGCAGTGCCGGTTTTCTAGGGTTGTGATGGGGCTTTGGGGTGCATGATCCTCTTGTTTTGATAGTTTAAATGTCAAGAGTAGATATTAATTAATATCAAGTTTTTTTTTTAATGTAGGTTTTCTTTTTGAATGGACGTATATTTATTTATTTATAGGATATGTGGATATAAATGACCTTTTCAATAAATATTCAAATTTTGTAAAATTAGGAAAAGAGTTTTTTTTAAATGATCAATCAATCAATGAATTATCATGGTTGACCAATACTAAAATGTGTTTTTAGCTTATTGATTATAGTGAATCAATGGTCACCCCCACCATCTTTCAAAATTAAAAAAAAAAATTGGTCTTTTTTTTAAGAAAAATAAGTGTTTAAAAGCTATTTAATTATTTTCTTAATTAACTAATAGTTATTTATTATTGAAAAGCAATTTAGCAAGAGGAAGAAAAGGCATGTACGAGCCTATAAGGGTATCTTTGTTATTAAGTTTACGTTAGACATTTTGGTACGGCTTGGTTTACATGTGCTCAATTACCTAATCCTTAAGACAAGGCTATACCTTTGCTTGATAATTACCACTCCATCATTCTGTGCATTGGGTATGTACAATAAGTCTATGGGACCTATCCATATAGACCAATCACGAAGTTCCACATAAGCATCTGTATAAAGTTACATGGCATGATTATCCTCTCCACTTTGTAGTCATATGGTGAACAAAATGAGGCTTCTTAAAAAAGGTCTTACAGATCATTTTAAAACTTGTAGAAGAGTTCTAACAAGACATTATTAATTTTAGAAAAATATTTTAATTGCTTAGTTTGAAAATTTCAAAATCATTATTAATTGTTAAGTTTTCTTTATTTTTTTAAAATGTGATTCCAAATATTTATAAAATATATATATATATATATATATATGAATTTTATTTATAATTTTACTATTAATTAAAAGAAAAAACTTAGCGAGGCGCGGACTATCCATATCTTCTACTGCAGAATTATTTTTCAGTTATTTGTTGGCCACGACTGGCTGCAGAAAAACAGGCTTCCCCATATGGAAGTAACAAAGTTTTTATAGTAATTAACGTTATGATTCAATGAATTATATCTTGAGTGCATAGGGTTGACTTTGGAAGTTATGTTTTTCTTACGCTTAAATTAGATTTTTTTGTAAAGGACTTAATTTAGATTTCATTACTGGAAAGGTGGTGATGATTATATTATCATGAGAATAAAAATTAGATAGCCAAATAATTGAAAGGACCAGCTTATTAATTCCAAGACCAAATCAATGTTCAGAAAAACAAAGAAACAGTTTCCCTTAGGATTGTTCTGAGAATCCATGAATCCACTAAACTTAATTTATTCGAAAGATTGGACTGGATTAAGAGACTCTTCTCATATAAATGTAGTATTTTTTTTAATAATCCAGTTGTTAATTAAATTGGAATTAGGACTTCTAATGTATTTAGAAAACTATATATATTCTCACCGACCCTCATGAAATATCCTGTGATTGAGTTAGCACATGTCAGTCTAAAACGAAATGAAACTAGAAAGGTTTGTTGTTAAATTGCTCAAAGTTGATTTTAGCTATTTTTATTTTGTTTTGTTTTGTTTTGTTTTGTTTTTCTTTTTTAAATCAAAATGAATATTGAACTTATAACTCTGAAGAGATACCTTCCTTTCAAACCATATAATTTTTTCAAGAACCAAAACAAGTTTAAAGAATAAAAACGCGTGTAAGCAGGCCCTATATTAGTGAAGCAAAAATTAATAGTCAAATAAATAAAAACGTATACATTAGAACATGATCCGAAAGGTATGATGAATATTTGTTATGTATATTAATTATGTCGTGGATAAAAGAATTTTGCTAGAATGTTTGATGATTGGTTATTAACGACTGAATATGTAATCTGTTTCCAGGTTTTGATCTCCCGTTTTTGTCGTGTTTTAAAAATGGTTTTGTTTTAGATATAAAAATAGAAACGATAAATTTTTTTTTTTGCAAGATATTTAGATTGTTTTCAAAATTGTATTTAGTATAATAAATAGTAGTGTATTAACAGATTCAATATTGTAAATAACGTTACATTAATTAAGCATTAATTTTCGCATTTAGATACCAAAATTAGCTTTTCATATGAATTTGACATTCTATTAGCGACACTTAAATTTTTTTTTTTTTTTTTTACTTTTTAATATCAATATAAAGATATTGATTCAAGTTCTTCCCTTATGAATCAGACAGATTTATATATGAAAGATTGACAATTAATTCTTTCAAAATTGACTATTTATCCTTCTATTAGAGGTGATCTAAAGAAGTCTGCAATAGAGTAAGTAACTCTATAGATTTGTGAAAATTATACCTTTTATTACCATTTTATAGAAAATTATTAGGATAAATATATTAAACACTCATAACTCGATTGGTGAAATAACGCCTTTCTAAAAAAAAAGACTTTTTTTTTAATCGCTATGTACATTAATATCCATATTGGAGGTAGTCTAAGAGACAAAAGCAAGAAGTGGTGTCCAAAGAGTCTAGTGAGTTGAAGAAAGTGATACCTTAACCCTTAACCATAGATCGAGCCAACTGGAATATTCTGCTGGTGAGCTAAAAATAATCATTGTAGTCGACTAGAGGTTTATTGGGCTTTACATTGCGTGTATAATAATATCTACTTATAAGTGTATTCGTTTTTTACTCAACCGATTTACTTGGGACATTTTCATTCCATTAGCCAAATACTATTGTTACTCAGTCACGTGCTTGAAAGGAGGGAAAAGTAGAAGGAAAGAGAGAGAATTTTACGTTTAATGATTGTTTGGTACGAGAAAAAAAGATGAATAAAGAAATTGAAGGATTTGAAATCTTTTAAAATATCGTGCTTTTAATCTCTCGTAAACTGATGAAATTATAAAAGGGATTACAAATCAGACATCTTAATTAACCAAAAAAAAGGTCGACTCGATATGTGGAGGGTGTAAAGATTGAAAGATGATTCAAAACAATCATGAAGATTGTTTCCTTTCCAACAAGTGAACCAAAATCCTCATTCGACCACCTTTGACTCGCCTTAAACGGGTTTGAGTTAATTAAGGTTATTCTAGTTATCCTGTCTCTAAAATCCTTTCACGAGGTCTGATGAAATAGTAACCTTCAGTTTTCACTTATAAATGAACAAAAATTAGAAAAAAAAAAAAAAAAAAAAAAAAAACTTCAATGGGTCAATAATAAAAAGTTGACATAATCCAAAATGTGGAGAGCAAAAATTGAAGGACGACGAATATGTAAAACTCTTATTTGGAAAGGAGACCATATTCTGAAGTTTTCTAACAATTTTTTTTTAAAATTTTTTTTTTGGTGATTTGAAGTTTTCCAACTTTGCTTCTTGAAAAATCACGAGCAAATTTCCTTTTTATAAAAAAAAAAAAAAAAAAATCATGAGCCATAATGCACTAAACTCTTAAGAAAAAAATAATGCAACAAAAAAAGAATTTTTTTTTTTTCGAGAGAAAGAAAAAGAATGCAACTTAAATAAGAGGATACAGTACGTGGTAGAAAAATTGAAATCTAAGGTAATTATATATATATATATATATATATATATATGTTAAGCAGCAATGTATGTAAAGTTTGGTGGTAAAAAAATTTTTTTTTCTTGAACTTTAAAGTGAGGGATTAAACTCTATATTTTCTGAAAAAAAAAAAACATGTATGAAATTACTAGTAAAACTGTGTCTATAACAATTTTCTTTCTTTGAAATGTGAACAGAAGAGACGTTCTTCTAGCACTCATAACGTCCAAAGTTTATATTCTGTTTACAAGCTTTGAGATAAATGTGTACTTGTATATTTACTATGTTTACAAGTTAATTCCATTTTTTTTTTAACTTTTCTGATTCCCATGCTTATGTAATCCCTTTTCATTCTAGAGAATTGTACTTTTTATAATACCATTATAAACTAGTATTAACGAACAACATTGTTTTTATTAATTTCTTATTGATTGGTTCTTTAGTAATAATTATCCTAAATAGTTAGATATTCATCTGTTCAAAATGCACAGTTATTATATATATTATATATTAGTGTATATATGAAATACAATATGCGTTTAGATGTCTCTTTATACATTGTATTAAATTAATGAATGTTTGAGTTGTTTATATTTGAATAATCATTCTAATGTTACTATTGATGAGAGATTGAGATATGTGATGTAATTGATAAAAGTATATATAAAAACTGAATAGATAAATAGTAAAATAAGTAATTATGCTACTCAAATATATTTGTATTAGAGAATATATGAGGTACTTAAAAGACATACTGCATTGAAATTGGGATATTGCTTAAATGTGCCACTCTTTTGTAATCTGTCATCCAAATTTTTAATTTTAATAATTTATCTCTCAACTTTTAAATTGTTCCAATATATCCTCTTTTATTAACTTTACATTTAATTGAAGATTTGAATTTGTAATATTTAAATTAGGATATGTACTAGATATGAAAACTTTTGATCAAAAATATGATTTTTATTCTTTCGTAACTGTCCTAAATTTATCACTCTTTCCTAACCTCCCCTTCAACTTTTAGTTTGGCGATTTATTTATGAATTTTTAAATTATTGTAATATATCTCTTTTAATTAGCATTACGTTAAATTGAATATTTGATTTAAGATTTTTATTTGATTGAAATGGTCGAAAAAGGGTTTTCAATCTTCAAATAAGATGTGAACTTTTGTGATCAATTTGACAAGAAGTTAAATCACTGTTTTAGTTATCAATTTGCTTCAAATTTAATATTTATCAAATTTATCAGATTTAATATCTATTTTTATATCAAAAACAAAAAATCACATATGATTTACTATAAATTTTCATTTCAAAAACAAAAGTTAATATATGATTATAGGTAACATGAAATCTGGTTTCATCGCTGTAGAGTTCAATGTCTCATATATAAGTTTAAAATAATAATAAGGATAAATTACATTTTTCCTCTTGAATTTTATGCCTTGTCACAAAATGCGCCCGAACTTTAATTTGTAATTTTTTTTCTCCTGAACTTTGAAAAAGTTTGTGAATTTTTCCCCTCAACTTAATTTTTCATGAAAAAATGCATCAAACACTTGTTGGAAGCATCAGTTGGGGTATTAATTAAGTATAAAATTATGAAATTAACACATTGGCAGCACTTCTGGCACTGTTACCCTTATTAAATATGAAATTATGAATTACCTATAAGAAGTACGGAGAAAAAATAACAATCAACCCTAAATATTTACTCTTTTAACTTAATTATAAGCGTTTCACATTTAATATCTACAACACATATTTCAAACGAGTGTCATGTGTATTTTTTTCATCAAAAAATTAAATGATAAGCAAAATTCGTAAACTTTTGCAAAGTTTAGAGGGAACGAATGTTATAAATTAAAGTTCGAGAAGTATTTTATAATAATGCCTAAAGTTCAGGGGGAAGAATGCACGGCATCGTTTGGATGAAGCGTTTATTTTCGAAAATAAAATTTTTTTATTTTAAATGAAAATTTTTCATTTTGAGAATAAGATGGTGTTTGAATGTGTAAAAAAATTTTGTTATTGAAAACAAAAAGTTGTTTGGAATGAGAAAAATGGTGTTAAAAATTATAAATTTTGAGAATATTTTAAAAAGATTCTTTTTCTTTTTCCAAAACATACCGTACAAGATAAGTTTGAAAATTAGATAAATTTTCTTTTCAAAATGAAAATTGGAAAAAAAAATATTTTTTTTATAAAATTTTTTAATTTCCAAAATTAGATATGTTTTCCAAAGGTGGTTATTTGTCCTAATAATAATTATCAATTTTCTTTCTTGTGCCGCCTTTTTGAAGTTCCCTCCTCATTTCCCCATTCCCACCATCATTCCACACACGCTTTTCTCTCCCCTCCAAACGACAAATGGTCGGAGTGTCCCCAGAGAACCTCCTCCGCCGCCCCCTCACCGCCCAGAAATGCTCGCTGGGTTGCCCCCTCCTCGACCGCTGCCTCGGCGGCGGCGTTCCCTGCAACTCCGTGACGGAGCTCGTCGCCGAGAGCGGCTCCGGCAAGACCCAACTCTGCCTCCAACTCTCCCTCTCCGCCCAGCTCCCGCCCTCCCGCGGGGCCTGCCGCCTCCTCTCTCTTCCTCCACTCCGAATTCCCTTTTCCCCTTCGCCGCCTCGAGCAACTCTGCCTCGCATTCTGCAGCCTACACTCCATTGGCGAATTCAATCCTCTCGATAATGTGTTCGTCCGCGCCGCGCACTCCGCAGACCAACTGCTTGATGAAATGCCCCAGATAGAATCCTTTCTCTCCGAGCCTAAATCTCGTTTCCCGGTTAGAGTTATTGTGATTGATTCGATTGCCGCACTTTTTCGATCCGAATTTGACAACACCCCTTTCGATCTTAAGCGAAGATCGTCTTTATTTTTCAAGATATCCGGAAAATTGAAATCGTTGGCAAAAAGGTTTGATCTTGCGGTTGTTGTGACGAACCAGGTGGTTGATTTTATGGGGGAGAATGGAGGCATGAATGGGCTGAGGATTGGGAACTTGAAATATTTATATTCGTCTGGAAGGCGGGTTTGTCCCGCTCTCGGTCTTGCGTGGGCAAACTGCGTGAATTCCAGGTTGTTCTTGTCAAGAAACGAGGAAGTTGTTGCAGAAGAGAATAGCTCAGTGAATTCGGTAATGGGGATCTCTCCGCAGGCAAACAAGGAGACGACTTCATGTTCTTTTCGCTCCTCATTTGCCCGAATCGTCGACTGAGTTTGTGATCAGAAGAGAAGGGGTTTTTGGAGTTGACAGATGAACGATGTGTATCTTGGCATGTCAATACGTGCATAGTAATTTTTAGCAGTTATGTTTATCTTTTTTGCAGCTGCTTCTGTAATTATATGTTTCAAATTTCTTCTTGAAATTGAAAATTTTTACGACCATACGGAAGGAAAAATGATAGAGCTGGGCAATGAATTTGAGAATTCGAGAATTCGAAAAAGTGACAAGTCAAATCTCAGTTTTTAATTTGGCTCTTTGTGGAAGTTTAATGTTTCTGAATGGGATATGGGTCCTTGTTATTCTTAACATTTGGGTCCTTGGCGATTTTGTTAATGGATAGCAGCAATATCTGCAGCAATACAGTCAGAAATACATTCTAGAAAATCTCCAATCCAAACAGAGCTAATAAAATCAGACATAACTAGTTTAGCTACGGCGTGGGCAACCGCATTCCCCCGGCGATTGGTATACCGACAGGAACCACACAGTGCTAGGGCCATAGAGGCTTTAATGTCACCCATCACCGGACCTTCAGGATGAAATTCTCCTGGCTAAACAATAGCTTAACCACGGCCTGGGCATCATTTTCCACCGATTCAATCATCGATCCACGTTCAACTACAAAATTGAGGCCTTCTCGAATAGCAAGAACTTCAGCAATGCTAGCAGAAAAACCTCCCTTCACCCTTTTAGACGAAGCCGCAACAACCTCCCCCCCTGTAATTATGAATAACAGCTCCGACCCCAACGAACGGTACGCCCGGAGAAGCAGCTGCATCCACATTGAGATTAAGGAGCCCCGTTGAAGGAGGAGACCACTTATCAGTAATCTGTGGTCTATCTTGAGACTCAAAATTTTAGGCCTCCAATTTTTCGGTCCTGGAGCTATGTAATAGTAATTGGGTATTGTTTTGGACCCTACTAAATAAAAATTCTCCATATTATAATCCTTACACTAATCCCTCCACTCTTTTCCTTCCTCCCACTTTTCTCTCCTACCAAACACACCCTTAAGGAGAAAATTCATTCAATGAATCAGTCTTGCAAAGAAAACTCAAAAAGACTAACAAATATCACCTCTCATAGATCTTGAAGAAACAGATTTGCAGTACTTAAACGATAGAACAAAGGCTGCAGATAACCCTTTAAAGAAACCATTCTAAATTTTTTTTTTTTTTTCAAAAAAGGTTTGCCAAAAACAATCCAATTCATTTCAAATCCAGCTTCATCAAGCTTTCTTCCAAGATGGCACTGAAACGGCTCATTCTTTCTTGGCTTAGTGCCAAACCAACTTCGATCCCGCCTTTCTCCTCCGTACTCGCGGCAACATAAATCGCACCCGGCCCTTTGATATGGACCATCTCCATCCTTTTGAGCCTCCCCCACCCGAAATCCGCCTCATAAATACCTGGTCTCGACGAGCCTGCCACGGCGAGCAAAGGCTGCAACTGTTCCACTATTTCTCTCCACTTCGCCAACCACTTGTCTGCTCCTTTCAGAGCTCCTCCCCTTCCCATTGCTTCCCCAACTTTCTTTCCTATCGCCTTCGCCGCCGCAACTATCCCATAATTCTCTCTCATCACCAAATCTTTCCTCTTGACTTCTATAAAACAGATTGCCAAGCAATTGCCGAAGTAGGTCGTTGGTATCAGAATGTTCTCAAGGGGGTCTCGACAATCGAGTAAGAAGGCAAATTGGCAAGGCTCATCTTCAGTGAAACTACTCTTTTCTTCTTCTTCTGATTCTATCAAACAACCCCATATTAGCGCGCAAGTGACAACAAACGACGATATGCGTAACGACGATGAATCATCATCGTCGTTTGTGTTGACACAACGCTTTAGTTTCTCGATCCGTTCTCGGCCGACGACAAACGTTGCCCGCACGTAACCATCATGGGAAGTAGGGTCCGGAACCTCATTGCAGCTTGAAGACGCCAAGGTCTGCCAGTAGTTATCTAAGAAGATAAGCTCCAGACCATCCGGGTCCTTAATCGCAGCCCTATCGTGAGACGGTAGAGTCAAACGATCATCCGATCCGTTATTCTTACAAACCAACGCCCACGATCTCATGAAGTGGTTGAACGCACTCCCGTCGGCGGCCACGTGGAAAAACCGAACCCCGATGCAGATACCGGAGTTGGGAAAGACGGTGACTTGTAGCGCAAGGAAAGGGCCATCCACGCGAATATGCGTCTTGTCACGCTCGCTGCTGCCGCGAGGAGGCTGCAAGTTGGGGACGAGGGGCTGCAGTGCCTCGACCGGGCGGGGGTGATGGACTGCGAGGAAGTGGAAGTCGGCGGGGGACTCGGCGACGGTGAGAGGGACGGAATCGCCTTCGGTGAAGAGGATGTAGGGCTTAGCCGGGGGCGACGGAGGGCGAATGAGGGTGGCGGCGAGGGGAAGAAGTGGCGGAGAGTAAGGGAGAGGGAGTGTTTGAGAGTGGGAGGACGGTTGATAGGAAATGGAGAGTCGAGTGAGGGAATTCGTAGAAGTAGAGGCGTTGCATTTGAGGGCAAAGAAGCCATGGAATGTCGAAGAAAGTGAGAGGGAGAGAGGTTGTGGGGACTGAGCCCGGCGGTGGAGACACCTCGACTTGCTCTATGATCTTCACTTCATCAATGTTTGGCCAAGCCATCAATGAAATTATTTTGGATTTGTTGTTAATTCAGAGGGTCATCCTTCCACACACACATATATGTGTGTGTGTGTGTGTGCGTGTATTATGCGTATATGTTTGAAGTGTTCCATGATCTTCATATGGTTACATATTATATTATACTCGTGTTAAATAACAATTAACAACTACTAAAGGAGAAACGATTGGTTTGAGTTATTTCTTATTTTTGTAGATATTGTGAATATTACTTTTATTTTTGGGGATATTGTTGAGTGTTTTAATATATATTTTGGATTTTTTGAGGATTTTTTTTGTTTCGATTTTTTTTGTGATTTTTTTTTTAGTGTTCTGGTGATATAATTCAAAACATCTCATGGATTTGACGGTTATCGTCAGTGTCCTATCGACAGAGATGATTACCGATTGATAATTAATTGATATATATTGATGAAGGTGGTTACAAACTGGTAACCTGTTCGCGGTATTGACTATCAGTCGGTATCATAGTGGATGTTGGATGGTAAGTAACTAGTAACTATCATTCATCGTGGATATCGTCCAATAAGTGTCAAATATCGACTAGTAATTTAAGGGTTAATTAATATAGTAAATGAAAGATATAAATTTGATGACATGTTATGATATTTATTATAATATTTTTTTTGGGTAAAAATTAAAAAAGTCTTAATTATGAATTTGTATATACAAATTCACGAAGTTTTAAAATTTAAAATTTAAAATTATAATTAGAATTAATAAATAACGAAATTAATTGATTAAAAAAAATAAAAATTAAACTGATGCTTTATTTGGAATTCAAGTTTCAATTCAAAATTTTCACCTTAATTTTTATCTTTTTTAAAAAAATTAACAAAAATTATAATTAATTTTAAATTATAATTAATTTAAAATTTTCATCTTTCATTGATTAATGAAACGGAAGCTGAATTTTATTTATTTATTTTTTTAATTTAAAACGGTGAAGCAAATAATTATTACTTGTCACCTCGTCGAAAAAAAAGGGGCTTCTACTTAATGCCATCAGAAGTTATGACATAAGTCATATGTTTGATTTTCCTCTTGTACCTCGTTAGTTTGTTTGTAAGGAAAGCCACCGACTCTCTGAACAAAGTTGGCCCATAACTGCATTATTGGCGGGCAAAATTATTAAAATATATATCTTCACACTCACGTATTAAACAAAGGTCAACAAGAGATATATATACATAAATAAAATAAAAAGAAAAGAAAAAACGTGTTTTTTTGGATGAGTCTCTACCAATACATATATTTTTTAATCGTTGAGATTTAATCAAACGGTTGAAATATTGTTGGTATACCATATTTATCATACATCTTACCTCACATTACCTTTCCACCCAAAGTCTTCTCTGTCGCCGGCGACCTTCCCGCTGCCGGTGACCCACCACCGATGCCCCCACCACCGGCCCCAGCCCGACCGGTCGGCCATCGGTGACCCCCCTACGGCCCCCCACCACCGGCCCCAGCCCCGGCCGGCCGGCTGCCGGTGCCCCCATTTCTTTCTCTTTCCTTTTCTCTCTCTTATCTTCTCTCTTTCTTCCCCTTTCTCTCTCTTCTCCTTTCTCCCGTGGTGACCCACCTCTGGCCCCCAACCACCGGCCCTAGCCCAGCCGGTCGGCCGCTGCGACCCCCCTCTCTTCTCTTCTCTCTCTCTTCCCTTTCTCTCTCTTCTCCTCTCACTCGGCCCCTCCCCCGCCGACCCTAGCCAGCCCCCGGCCCCCCAGCTTGCACGGTGGGCCCTCCACCTGAGGCCCCGCTCCCCCGACCTCCCCCTCCCCCGCCCCCCCGGCACCCCCCCGATGACCCCCCGGCCCCCTCTTCTCTTCCCCTTTCTCTCTCTTTTCCTCTCTTCTTCTCTCTCTTCCCTTCTTTCTCTCTCTTCTCGGCCCTCGGCCCCCCACCCCCGGCTGCCCGGGCCCCCCATCCCACCCCACCCGTGACTCCCCCTCTCTTTCTCTCTCTCTTCTCACGTCCTTCTCACGACAGGGGTAGGGTGGGGGAATCGCGGGTGGGGGTGGGATGGGGGGGCGGGCGGCCGGGGTGGGGGGCGAGGGCCGGGAAGAGAGAGAGAGAAGAGAGAGAAGAGAGGAAAAAGAGAGAAAGGGGAAGAGAAAGAGGAGGCTAGGGGGTCATCAGGGGGGGGGGGTAGTGCCGGGGGACGGGGGTTGGAGGGAGGCCCGGGAGGGGGGCCTCAGGTGGAGGGCGTACTATGCAAGCTGAGGGGCCGAGGGGCGGCTGGGGGCCGGCGGGGGAGGCTGCGGGATAGAGGATAAGAGAGAGAAAGGGGAAGAGAGAGAGAAGAGAAAAGACAGAAAGGGGAAGAGAGAGAGAGGGGGGTCGCCGGTGGCTAGCCGGTGGTGGGGGGCCGGAGGTGGGTCACCGTGAGAGAGGAGAAAAGAGAGAAAGGGGAAGAGAGAGAGAGAAGAGAAGAGAGAGAAAGAAGAAGAGGGAGAAAGGGGGTCACCGGCGGCCGGCCGCCTGGGCTGGGGCCGGTGGTGGTCGCCGGTGTCTGTCATTGGGGCGGGAAGGTCACTGGCAACGGAGAAACTTTGGGTGAAAAAGTAATGTGAGGTAAGGTGTATGATAAGTATGGTACACCAACACGTTTCAACCGTTTGATTAAATCTCAACAGCTTAAAAAAGGTATGTATCGGAGGGTCTCTACTATAGATTCATCCATGATTTGACAAAATATATATATAATACTCTATTATTGGACCCTTTTATGAATATCGTCTTTCACTCTTTTGTGTGCCTTCTAGTGTTGATTAAGCCGAGGAGAATATACCAAGCTGATGCAACTTGAAATGAAGTATAACTTATGTAATTTGAGACATAACTTAACTATAATTATATTCATCTATTTTAATATAATGTTTAAAAGAAAGGAAGAAAAAAAAAAAAAAAAAAGAAGAGAAAGTGAACTGCTTTATAATTAGTTCTTCAAAGATCAATCATTATTTTACTTCTATTAGGAGCTCAAGTAACTGAAGAAGAATAATAATTGATGGTCTGTAATTTCTTTCTCAGTTTCCGATCAACCAAATACGCAATGGTTACCCGTTGCGGTGGCACGACAATCTCGGATGTCTATTTTAGATCTCTCTCTTAGAATCAGAGTTCAAATTCTAAGTTTTCATTTTGAGGTCATGTCTTAAAAATGATATTTTTTTATGAGAACTATGAACTTGTAGTTGACTGGGTACCTTAATGTCGACTGAGTCTAATAACCAATTGGTTACCTACCGGTGGTTGGTGATCAATTGATTACCCACCAGTGGTCGATGACCAACTGGTTACCTGTCGGCAGTGTTAGTAACTAACTAGCTATCTGCCAGTGAAAGTAATCAATTGGCTATAGTGATAGCCAATTAATAACTCGTTGGTAGAGTCATCGATATCAATTAATAATCATAATTGATATTTTAAAATTAAAAAATATTTATGATATCATGTTATGACATTTCGTGTAAGAGGCTTTTTTTTTTTTTTTTTTTTTTTTGGGACAAAAATCAATCCAAGGCACGAATTTGCCCCCACCATTTTTGAATAGGTTTTGTACTACGGATATGTGTGTTTGTTGCACATGATAGACAAGGGTACTGAAATTGCTCGTCCTAAATTCTAAATTTGGGGCATGTTTGGATGAGAATGGAATCAGCAATTCGTCCCACCAAAAACAGCCCGTTACGTAGAATTTATCCCTTGAAAAAGCTTATCCATCTTACGTTTCAATTATCGCGGTCCTCTTAATTTTTTTTTCTTTATTTTAGAATCCAAATTAAATTGCAAAGAATTAGGGCTAATAGATAAACATATTCTTAAAATTGCTAATTGAATCTTAACCAAAATATCAAACATTTTGGAAAATTAAATTCACTACTACTATGGACCCGTTTGACAGAGTTTTTGATTTTGCTTCTATCCAATAGAAGAAGAGAAGCAAAAACTGTGGCTTCTCAGTAAGTGTTTAGAACCAATAGCTTTTGACGTCAAAATGATCGTTAAAATATTCTGATAAATACTAAAAATGTTAAATGAAATTTATAATGTCTAATTTATATTTTATTAAAATTTTAAAGTCTACTCATAAGAGTTTTTATCAGAAGTCACATTTTAAACTTTGACAGGAAGCATTTCTGTTGAACGGAAGCTCTTCTGACAGATCATCCAAATACTTTAAGAAGCACTTTTGAACCTGGAAAGCCAAAAACAATTACAAGAAACACTACCAAACAAACCCTATGTCTTTTTACAAAGCTCTATTTGTTGTTGAAAGGTAGAAAGGTCTTGCCGCCCATGAATTCTCGCAAAGCCTCCGGTATCTCAACTCCATCTTTCTTTTGGTAGTTCTCAAGAATGCAGCACATGGTCCTCTCCGTCGCCGTTAGAGTTGAGTTCAGCAAATGAACAAAATTTGTCTGCTGATCCTTCACCTGCAACACCGACCAACCGATAGTTCGATTAAAACATTTTCGCAATAACATCAACATTAAATGCTCATGCTAATAGCAAGATCCCTATCCCAAACACAAACACATGAATTGTTACACAATTTAATTCATATATATAAACAAGAGATCTCACTTATAGAAAGAGGACCTACCTTTTGGCCATACCGAATCTCTAATCTTCTGGCCTGATAGTCTGTACAGTTTGAACATGACACCAACTCCCTATAAGCTTGAGCAGCAGGAAACCACGCTTCCAAATCGTACTTCTTTGCGGCTGCATCATTCAAAGCACCGGAGACGATGGACACAACTCGATAGGGGATGTTTAGCTGGATTCGGCAAATTCAAAACCAAATCACCTCAAAATGTGTCATTGTTTTCTTTTCACAAAACAAATGTACGCTTTGGATTCCCCAAAAAAAAAAAAAAAAAAAAAAAAAAAAAAAAAAAAAAAAAAAATCACAACTAACGTACCATCTTGTAGAATTCCTCAGAGTTCTTATCATCTCCTCGTGCATATCCCAAGAGTCTTCCCGTTTGGGCTTGTAATGCAAAACTGCTCCACTTTTTCAAACTGATGAACTCGGAATATCCCTAATGTATCACGACCGTGTGAACCGGCTTCTTTGCGAAAGCAAGAGGAGTAACCAGCATACCTACAAAACAGATTCCAATGATTCTGATAGGTATACAGGAGGAAAAGATGGAGGGAAAATATATATACATATATATATATATATATGTATGCACACACACACACACACACACTAGTGAGGAACTACAAGAAAATTATTAGCCGAACCTTAACGGTAGCTTGGAAGGATGGATCCACTCTCCCTGATGATAGGCACAAAGGGGCTGCTCAGCTGTAGCAATGAGGTACTTGTTATCTCTCTCACCGGTGACCTATTAATACCAATATATAACAAAATCATACTTTGCATACTAGAAATTAGATTTTTAAAAAATCGTTCAGTTTAGCATTCAAGCTGGAAAAATTCATTTCGAATTGAGAATTTGAACATAATTGGTGTTTGGTAGAGAAAAATAAGAATTGAGTATGGAAAATCAGGTGTAATGAAAAGAAAATATTTAGTCATACAAACTCTAAAATATTAATTCAAGAAAATCACAAATATTACCTTGTAGAGTTCATCATCATACTGCCCAAATTGGGCACAACATGACATAATCTCTTCTTTCAAAGAAAATATTCAGTCATACAAAATCTAAAATATTTATTCAAGAAATTCATAAATATTACCTTGTAGAGTTCATCATCATACTGCCCTAATTGGGCACAACATGACATAATCTCTTCTTTCATGAAGAATGGAGTTTGCAACAGTGTATATCCCCTTTTCTCCAAAAAGTCGAGTCCGAAATTAATCAGAGCTTGATTAAGACGCACGCCATCTCCTTTAAGATAAAAACCTCTTCCTCCCGCTACCTTCGCACCTAAAAGATTTTCCAAGAATGAATTCAATTTGATGATAGACATACCGAGAAATAACTAAAAACGAACGAGAGTTTTGCCGATGCGAGGAAACATGAACAATCGTTAATTAACGATGAAAAGGATCAGATTTAGAGGTAAACCACATTCAACAAAGCATAAATCTTAAATAAATAAATTAAAAAAAAAAAAAAACTTTATGCAATACGGATTGTCATGAAACTGAAACAACGAGATTCAATACCTTTCTCCGTATCCGCAATACCAAGGAGCTTGGTGAGCTCAACATGATTCTTTAGTGTTGGCTCCAACCGTTTCTCACCCCATGATCTAATTACAACATTATTTGCCTGCAAAATACATTTTTAACGCAATGAAGGAAATATATATAAATATATATATATATATATATTTATTTTTAATTTATGCGACGGGAAAGCAAAATCTCTAAAGAGAAATGCCAACTACACTCGAATTCGAGTGCAGGATCTGAGCTGCTCGGACTTGCAAGTACATTTAGCATTCCTACTCGTACATGCAAAAAAGTGTTACCTCGTCGTTGCTTATTGGAACTGAATCATGGACAAGGTTTCCAACCAATTTCCATTTTGAATCACGCTGCTCCTTAGCCTCGCCAACTTCAGCTTCTTTTTCCTCCCTCAATTTCTTGTTCTCCTCTAATTTTTTAGTCATCTCAGTCGCATCCTCGCCTTCCTTTTCACCCCAAAAAAATTTCTTAATTCAGTTCTTGTTAAAAAAAAAAAAAAAAAAAAAGAAAAAAAAAAAAAAAAAAAGAAAGAAAGAAAGGCCAGCAAAAAAAACAAAAAGAAAGATCTTTGAATTAACATATCACCTTTATCCATTGTTTAGTGTTATTTTTATCTGAACTTAGATTTTTTTTTTTTTTTTTTTTTTTGGTTCTAAGTTTAGAATCATTGTTTAGCAAGTGCTCTTATAGTTTTTTGTTCCAAGGAAAAAGAACTTTATGGTATTTTTGAAAAGGCCTTATGTCTAGTTATATATAAGATTGTTCGTTTATCTTTTATTTTTTACTTTAAAAAGAGGGGAAAAATGATCCATATAAAAAGTTCTTCTTACTACCTATTTTAATTTTTTTTTTTTTAAATTGAAAGTGCCCCTAATTTAATTTTTGCTTAGGGCCCGAAATTGCTGCCCTTATGCAAGCAAACATATACGTATTTAGATATATAACCAACGAAAAAGGACAAGCAAAGCAAAAGTAGCAAAGTATAGAGACAGTAATTAAAAAGAAAAAAAAATTTCGAGAATTATGAAAAATACTAACTTTTTTGAGGTGTATAACTTGATCCCTGATTTGTTTTGCCTCCTTCCGGAGGTTCTCGAGCTCGAATAGGCCTAAAGAATACACAAAGAACTTATCAACACACACACACACATACATAATATATATAAATATATAGGTATTCGATATATATATATACACACACACACAAATAGAGGGAGGGAGGGCGTACGACGACGATATTGTCCATCAAGGTCGATGATTTGGTCGACAAGTTGGACGTCGGCAAAACGACGCCGTTGTGACTCACGAATGATGTCGGGATTATGTCCCTTTTCTTCCCTGAAAAGATTGATATCCAACATGATGGCTTCTAATGTGCGTGATGCTGCTAGGATTAGTCGAGAAGAAGAAGCAAATAAAACGTACGTTTTGGGAAACCTCTCTCTTCTCCAAGCTTAAAAAAAAAACAAAAAAACAAAAAAAAAACAAAAACAAAAACCTTACATGTTCTATATCAAGAATGGAGAATAGTCCTTAAGTAGATAGGAAATAGGCTACACATGGGGTGTTTGGTATGGGTTACTCTTTATAAAAAATAAAAAATAAGAATCTTAAAATTATTATGTTTGTTATAAGGTTATCTTATTTTAAGATACTTAGGAATCTGAAACCCCATGGGTTTCAGATACTCTTAAAAAGAGGTAATCTAAAACCCACATCTCCCTTAGATTTCAGATTACCCTTTATCAGAATATTACGGTAATATTAAATTTAAATAATTTAAACACAATTATACTTTTAAATTTCATATTTAAATTTTAAAAACCTATCTTTTTTAATTTAATTATATATATATATATATATATATATATATATCAATACCTAACATTTTTCTCTCCCAACCTCAAACATGAGCATCTTTTTTCACCTCCATCAATTGGCCTCCTCTGCTCAGATACTATCCTTCTGTTCTTCTTCATCTCTCTCTCTTTTTTCCACCTCTATCAATTAGCCTCCTCTTCCCAGATACTATGTTTTTCCACCTCCATTACAGAAATGTTATGTTATTATATTTATTTATATAATTAAATCATATTAAAGTATGTATTAATTTAGTCAAGGATGATTTGTCTTTCTATTAAAAATTAAAAAAAAAATTCTATGCACAATCAAAAACAATAATCTAATATTCCCGGAATCTTATTAAAATATTATATAAAACCAAACACAATAATCTAACATTCCTAGAGATCTGATTACTTAAAAAGATTCACAAATATCTGATTGTATTTGATTATCTCTAACCAAACACCTCCATATATTATAGTTTCCGAGGGAGGGAAAAAAAAAAAAAAAACCCTGTTACGTTTGTCTTTTTTTAATTGGAGAGAATGTATATAGAAAAATCTTGGAAGAAAGGAATCTACGTTCTAATTTTGTTAAGTATCTGTCAAGTTTTAGTAACCGCTCAATGAAAGAAAAAGAAAAAAAAAGTTATAGTAACCGCTCAAAGCAAAAATAAGATAGTGTGTTAGAGAATTGATTATATTTATAATAGGATTAGGATTAATCTATTAGGTTCAAGTTTATGTTTAGTATTTGATTTTAAAATAATACTTATGTTTATCTTTTAAGATAATTTGGAATATTTAAAGATTAAGTTAAGTTTATCCTTTTTGTTAATTTAGATCGTTTTATTAGAAGAACTAATTGATTATCCTTTGAAAAACTCAATAGAGGAATTTGGGGTCAAGTTGAATTAATTAAAAGTGGTGTTTACTAATTTTCTGGAATAGAATCATATCCGATTTTTTTTTTTTTAACAAAACAAAACAAAAAAACAAAATGCGGCGAGGGGGATTGAAATTATCCCTATTACTTAAATAATAGCATTGAACCATTTTTTTTTTTTTTTTTACACGAACTGAGTTCTTTTTTATTTTATTTTATTTTTATTTTTGGCTCATTTAGGTGAAATAAACATTGACGACTTGATTAAAAAACTTGGAGGATTTATTTAAAAAAAAAAAGATGGGGCTTTTTTACATTTTATACTACATATTTTGCTTTTATTTAGAAAATAAACCATGAGTTTTTAATTTGTTATATTTATATCCATCGTATGACGCTTAAATAAAAATTTGTACCCTTTTGATCAACGTTTAATTTTGACCTTTAATGCCAAATTATTCTTAAAAAAAAAACACTACAAGTATGTATTATTTATATTTTATATCATGCATTTTCTTTTATTTAAAAAATAGACAATGTATTTTAAATTTTAATTTTTTATATTATTACATTCATTTAGTACATAAATTATACATTTTTGATAACGTTATTTTTTATATTTAAAATACTCAAAATACTCTTGAATTTAAAATTAAAATATATAGATTTATGAGGCAAATATTGAAGGAAATATTGAATGGACCTTTGTATATTTGACCTTTGAACATCTATAATACAATGTTAAATTATTATATCAATAGTAAATTCTAACGTTGGATTAAAAAATTCTAACATTTTTAAATTATTATTCAAAAAAAAATCTAACGTTTAGATAAAAAAAAAAAATTCTCTCCAATAAAGTGTTATATTTGATGTCAAATTTTTATATGTTAAATTTTTATATGACGGATCTAAGATTTAATTTCAATGGGGAACGAATGAAGACAAAATTTGTTCACTAAAATAATTGAAAAATGAGGTAAATTTTATAATATTACAATAATAAAAAAATGCCTCTCTGGAAATATATATATATATATATATATATATATTTTAAGCATTTTAAGCTATCATATCGCTACATGATAACCTCATTATCGATATTCTTAAACGTACCTATGTCATTCATTATACACAACTCTTCATATTGAGAAAACAACTTCTCTCTAACTTTATTATGCATATTCTGAGAAAATATTAATGATGAATACAAAATATTACAAATATATACATTGAAACTAATTTCAAAAATTAAAAGTAATCCTAAATTTTAACTATATTTTACCAATAAATAAAATTGACACACCTTAATACGTTAATTGTTGATTATTGAAACTGATGTGAGATATTAAGAAAAGAAAACCACGAGAAAGAATGAAGTAAAAGAAAAAAATGGTAATGAAATTGATAAGGAATAACGAATAAAGAAGGAAAAAGACAAGAAAACGAATAGGGCGAAGAAAAAACCCCCCAAAAAAAAATCATGGAGTATATTTCCAGGTGATTATGGAATTGATCAAGGGAAAAATTGTATAAATTTAGAAGATAGTGCAATGAAGTGTAATAAGTGGAAACCAATGGCTTCCGTTTATGGCGAGTAAGGCCTCTTGGAAAATAATTGGCCTCTAGGTAAATGGTATGATATTTTTTGTAACATTTTTTTTTTTTTGGGTAAAGATCAATCACATGAATCTATGCATTCATGTAAAAAGTTTCGATTATGGACTTATATATGTAAAGTTATCAACTTAAAAATTTTAGATTTTAGGTTATAAATGAAACTAATAGTGAAACTAGTTGATTTAAAAAAAAAAAAAAATTAGAGTTGAGGTTTTTTTTTTTTTTTTTTTTGAAACTGTGAATATCTAACAATGCTAACCATTAAAAAAAAAAAAAAAAGAACAGTTGATTACTGACCTCCTCCTAGGAAAAAGGGTGCTTCCAATTAATGCCATCAGAAGTTCTGTGATAACCTTGCTTGATTTTCCTCTTGTACCTGCTTTGTGTTTTCCTCCTGTACCTGTTTTTTTTTTTTTTTAATCCCTACGTAATATATGAATATATATTTCGGCCAATATGATGATAAGTTTAAGTTTAAGTTCAAGTTCAAGTTTTTTTTTTTTTTTTGAATATCTTTCCTTCCTTCCGTCCTCTCTATTTCTTTCCTTTTTTTTTTTTTTTCTTTTTTTTTTTTCTTTCCTCCGTCTATTTAGCTTTGAATCCCTATATATTTTTCCTCCTCCTAGTCCCGTACCTAACAATGTTATGAAGATTTATTAGCTTCAATGAATAATAATTAACATATTAACATTTTTTCTATAATATATATATATATATATATATATATATATATATATTAAGATATCTAAGCTATGCTTTTGGTAATATATTATACAGATTTATGAACTCTTTAGTTTTTTTTATTTATGAACTTTTTAAATTTTAAGATGTTAGTTTAATATCTATATTTGTATTTAGATACATTAAAACCATAAAATCCATCAAGCAGAATTATAATATGTTATATGCTTAATAGAATTTCATTACTAAAAACGATCACAGTATTTAAATGTTTTTAATAAATTTTATTTAAAATTTTATTTTTATTATGCCCCACTGGATTTAAATTCTGCCTCCATCACTGGTACTTATATGCATGTGTGTGCGTGTATATATATAAATTCAAGATCAAACTCTCACATACTTAAGAATTTTCAAGGACCAACAAAACAATTTATCTTAATATTTAGGTTTTGGATAATTTAGAAAGCACAATAATTATCTATTATAAAAGTTGATAAATAAAAAAAATACATATTAATGGTGCTACGTGGTAAGTACTATTAAGTTAAAGAAAATGACTGAATTATTTGCCCAAAAAAAATTGAAAATGAATGAATAAGAAAGAGAGTTCATTGAATACTAAAAGAGACCACCGATTAAAAAGGAGAGACAAAGAGAGGGAGCATTTAATGAAAAGGTGGAATTTTTTTTTTCTTGAGTAATAAAAAGTGGGAATGAATATAAGAGATAAAGTGTATTGAAAGCCACCAAGAGAGAGAAACAGATATGGCAATATTTCTTGCGATGACGGGATCTTGCGGGGATCTGTCCTAAACAGAGCAGGAATTAGATGAAATCTTATCTCGAAAATTAGAGGGCAGGGCGGGGTGGGTACCAGAAAAGCAATTCCCGTCCCACCCAGTCTCATATATACATATGTGATTTCATATGTATCTATATAAATTTAAATATATACACTATATGAAAACTATTTTTAAAATTGTGTGTATTCATGAAACAAATATTAAAACTATGAGAAATACATAAAGAATGAGAATTTTAAGTTAATTTTTTTTTTATGGTTTAAGGTTTTTTTTTAGCTTAAGTGTTTTATAAAAGTTTAGTTTCAGAGTTTGTAATAACTTTGGTGAGATCTTTAATATCTCTATGTTTAAAATTTCATTTGTATATGCTTAGAATTTAGTTTGGTTATAAAATCTTTAGTTTTGAATTAAATTTATGTTTCATTTTTTACTTTATAAATTGCTTTTATTTTGTGATATTTTCAAATATAATTTATAATAGGAGAAAACTCCTCCGACGGGGAATCCCCATCCCCGCTTCTATTTAAATGGGGATAGGAACATGGATGAAGATGATATTTGAGGTGGGCATGAGGATGGAAAAGCGTTCTCCGGTCCCATTGTCATCCCTAGAGAGAAAGAGTGATGGGCAGTATGGTGTGGGGGCGCGGGAGTACAAATACGTCGTGTGAATTAGAATTATGCCATTTGATTTTTTGTAAATTAATTATGTCATTCGATTTAAACTATGTTAAAAGAGAGTAAAATTTAAATTACTAAATTGGTTTAAGTAAAGGTTGAAGTACAAAATTTTTTACCTTCTCATTTTCACTTTCATAATGTACTAGATAAAGCCACGTGATACAAGGAGTACTTCATTGTGCAAGTGTTAACTTTGATGGGTTTACTGTTTGTTGCATAATAAGAGATTTATTTTTGTCTGAATTAACTTTTGAACCTATTTTAGGAATAACTTTAACCTTTTTTGTCCAAAGAAATTGGAGAAATCGAGTTCATTTCATTCTACAATTCCTTATAGCACAATTAATCTCACAGTGTGCTGATGATGAATTCGTGATGATTTCAGTAACGATTCTATTTTTCTTTGAAAAGAAATAAAATGAACGCAAGAAAAAGAAAAGGAGTAATATTTATTCGCATACTGTAAAATATATGTTTCCCTAAAAAAAATATATATATATATATATATATATTATATGTATATATGGGATTACAAGAAAGAAAAGGCTCGGTTGTAAATTCTTTTGTGTTTTTTATTTTCTCTAAAAAAAAAAAAAGATAGCTTTTTCTACTTAATTACTTTTAATAATACTCGTGCGATTATTCTTTTCCCAAAATTAGTTTTTATTTTCTTATAACATATATATTTAAAATCGTTATAATATATTTTCTTTCATTCCATTTGACCGAGCAATTAGTTTTGGTCGATCATAAAAACTGCACCGAATTGGTGCTTTTTATTTCTTCGAAAGCTGTTCAAGTTTGTTTGTTTGTTTTTTTTTTCTTTCCTTTTTAAAACCATTTGGTGCTTCATTTTTTTTTTCTTATTTACTTTTTCTCTTGTAAAATATTTTTTTACCACTTTCTAATTTTTTTTATACTTTTTGAAAGATATTTTTAAAAAAATTGGCTTGTATTTTCATAATTTTTCACTTGTATTCTTCTGGTAACTTTTTTTCCCAAATTTGTTCCCTTTCTCCTTTTATTTTCTCTTCATTATAAGCTCAACATCTCAAAATTTTCTCTCTTAAAGATTTTTTTTTTCTAAATATTAACTTTCTCACCAATAACTCTAATCTCCTAATTAATTGTAGTGAGTTTTCTTTTTTCTGTTTATGATCAGATTTATGTGTTTTTGGGTTTTGACAGCAGATTAAGGGAGGTTGTAAATTCTTTGTGTGGCACACACGCTCATGCATGAATATTTGATTTTGGATGAAATAATGGAAGCTGTAAATTTTATAAAAGAACTAAACAGATTATATGTTTACCTAATAAATATTACATCATCTTGATTTTGTGTGAAATGAATTTTTTGGACAAACTATTATACCCTATAATTTTATATTGGGAAGAACTGTGATAGAGATTATTTGAGAGTCTCTACCAGTAAAGTCATTTTTTAGGCCATTGAGATTTAATCGAACAGATGAAATGTTATTGGTGTACCATACTTACATACACCTTACTCATATTACCCTTCCCACCTAAAGTCTTCTTCATCGCCGACGACCTTCCCGCCACCAGCGACGGAAGCCAGCGACCCCACCCCGCCGGCCCCCCCCCCCCACCATAGGCCCCAGTCCCGCGCTCCCCACACAGCCCCGGCCCTCGGCAACCCCCCCTCTCTCTCTCTTCTCTCTCTCTCCTCTCCCGCGACCCCCCACCCCAGGCCCCCCACCCCGGCCCCGGCAACCCCCCAGCCCTCCCTTGTTGGTCCCCCGGCGCCCCCCTCCTCTCTCTTTCTTCTCCCTCTCTCTCTTCTTGCGTCGGGGGGGGGGGGGGGGGCGTGGGCTTGGAAGAGAAAGAGGGGAAGAGAGAGATAGGAGAAGAGAGAGAAAGGGGGGAGAGGAGAGGGTGGGGGGGGGTCCCGTCGGGGGACTCCGAGAGGCGTCGGGGGGGGGGTGGGTGGGGGAGGTCGGGGGAGGGGGACCTGGGGTGGGGGGGGGGGGGGCGCGGGGGCCCAGTAAAGAGGTTGGGGAGGTTACCGGGGCCAGGGGTTGGGTGGGGGCCGGGGCTAGGGGCGGCCTGGGCTGGGGCCGGTGGTGGGGGGGGTGGGGGGGGCACGGGGATGGGGGGCCACGGGAGAGAAGAGAAGAGAGAGAAAGGGGAAGAGAGAGGGGGTTGTCGGGGGCCGGGGCTGGGTGGGGGTGGGGGCTGGGGCCGGTGGTGGCCGGGGTGGGTCCCGGTGCCCATCATCGACGACGAGAAGGTCGCCGGCGCAGGTTGCCGGTGACGGAGAAGGCTTTGGGTGGGAAGGGCATATGAGGTAAGGTGTATGATAAATATGGTAACCAACAACGTTTCAACCGTTCGATTAAATCTCAATGATCTAAAAAAAACTTTACCAGTAGAGACCCTCAAACCACAGTTCTTTCCTTTTATATTATTTTTGAAGTAACATATATATATTTATATTTTTCTATATTCTTGATTATATTATGCATTATAAAAGCTTCAAATACAAGTCATTACGTGCAAATGCACGTACTTCAACTAGTAGACTGAAAAAAATAGTACATATTTGTTTTTGTTTGTTGTTGGACCCTGCTAAATATATATATATATATATATATATATATTTTTGTAAATGAAGTGAAAGAACAACTGATATCAGAATAAATTAAGCATCTTATTTAAGTTATAATCCAAAACTTTAACTCATCCTTCCCCGAACCCTAAGTGTTCAATTTATTAAAAACAACAATATTGCAAAAGTTGCCAAAACTATATACTATTCATTATTCAGTACAAAAACGAATTACCCACTCACAGTTCTCACCAAAATATACAGATATATACACACACACATATATAATATTCGAGTAAGAAACTATACTCGAAGATGTTGCCAATGAATTAATGTCTGCACATATTGTCCCCATTCGTTCCGCACCTCGTTTATATCCTCGTCTTTGTATTCGGTAATGCCACCAAACTACAAGAACAAATGAATAAAATATGTTAATATCAATTAGTTTTTTTGATGGTATCCTCGTACCCTGACTATCGTTCATTTGGAAATCAAATAAAACTAACATGGGCAATGACGTTAGGACCTAATTCAATCTCCTATCAAATTCAGTCAAGAATTACTCAATCCACCACAATCCTATAGTGCATAGGAAATCAAAAATGACAGTATTTCTGTAAGGACGGGATCCTACGGGGATCCACCTAATAAAGCAGGGATGGAGGATCGAGGATAAAGATGAATATGGGGATAAAATCTTATTCCTGAAGGTCAGCGGCTGGAGACAGGGAAAGTAGTCCCTACCTTGTCTCTGTCAGATATAAATGTTTTCTATATATCAAATAAAAATATATCTTATATTATAAATATTATTTTAAAATTATTAGCCCATTATTGAAAAAGTAAAAACAGACTCTCCACTCAAAACCCAAAGAGGCTATTAATATGCTATTGTTATGTGTACATTTTGAAAATGATTTTATTTTGGATATGAAATAGAAATGAGATTGTTTTGTGAATAATTTTGAGATATTTTTTGAAATTGTATTGTGTTTCTAGAGAAATAGGTTTGAGTATATACAAGAAGAAAAAAACTTACGTTTTGGGTTTTTATTTTTTGTTTTAATATATATTTGTTGAGTGTATAAGTCTTATGAAAAGAAAACAAATGAAAAATAAATTTTTTTCATTAAAACAAAAAAAAAATTTTGACTTTTTTTTTTTCGTTTCTGTTTTTAACTTTTAATAAAGCATACACTATTTTAGAATTATTTTCAAAACCATGATATTTCTTTCTTAAACAATACCAAACATGGTCGAATTCTAACTATAATATTAAGATTAAGAATAGATCATCTTGAAAAAGCATTTATGATCGTTCTGTCACCACCACCGTAAATAAATAATAAATAAATAAAAACTTACATGGGTTGGAATAGGGTTCCACTCCTTGTATATAATATCCCGCATGTACTTCATTACATAAAACCCACATTCCACGCTTCCAGGTTGCATTGGGATATGCTAAATGTGAACATATCAATTACTAACAAACACAAATTATATCTAATTTTTCATGGAAAAAGTTAATATATACTTAAATACCTGGACTGTAATCCATTTTGTCTTCCCTTCTGGGTGATTAAAAGTCACGTTCTCACAATCTTTTCTTAACTTGAACTTATCGAGTGCCCTAAATACAAGACACAAACGGTAGATGAGATGGCTAAAAGTATATTAGATGAGATGATGAACAATTAACATTTTTTTTGGGGTAAAAATTCACTAAGACCGATTTGATAGAGCTTTAATTTGCTTTTAGTCATAAAAAAAAGAAGTAAAACTGTAGATTATTAGTAAGTGTTTAGTAACCATATTTTTAGAAGAGTTTTTAAAACCAAAACGATTTTAAAAGTTTCTAATAAGTAATAAATATATTAAAATAAAGTTTATAATGCCTATTTTAATCTCTGATCTAAGTTTTTAAGTCTATTCAGAATAACTTCTTTCGAAAGTTTTATTTCTCGCTTTGATATGAAGTCATTCTGGAAACCATAAGCACTTTTGACAGATCATCAAAATACTTTCAGACACATATTTTAAACTCAGAAAGTCTAAAGCAACTTCTAAGAAGCTCTGTCAAACAGACTCACAGTTCATCCTTAAGGATTATGCGCTTGTCTTACTTTAGTCCCTGATATTTACTTTTAGAGGACTAAGTACCTGATGTTCATGAAATATACAGTTTTGAGTCGTTTGTTAATAAATTATCTATTTTCTGTTGGAATCTAACAAGGAATCTATATGTGAGGATTTTAACAATTATTAAAAATAAAAAGCAAAGTATAAAAAAAATTAGAATTAAGGAAGGAAAAAAAAAAAAAAAAAGAGATGTGTGTCTCGGTCAAAATCTTCCCCGCCCCCCTTTTAGAACATACATATTTTCTTTTCTTCAACCTTTTAACCCTTTTATACTCATGTCATGTCATTTTCGTGTTAGATTCTCAATGAAAATAGACAATTTTTTAATAGATGGGACAAAACTATATATTTCAAAAACTTACAGGATAGCTGGAAAGTTAGGATTATTATTATCTATGGCGTTTGAATTTTAAGTTTATTCTTACTTTGCTTTTTGAATTTTAAATTTGTCTCACATAATTTATTTTATTAGAATTTTGATTAAAAACAGACAAATAAATTGGGGAGTTAGTTTTACTAAACCTATTATGTTAGTATTTTTATTAAAAACAAACAGAAAAATATTACTGTAATTAAATTCTTTTTTTTTTTTTTCATCTTGAGCAAAGTACAAATATAGGTCAATCTTTTCATTTTTAACTGGAATTTAATGAAGAGATTAAGTAGGCTAATTCAAAATTCAGAAGAGGAGAATAACTATAAAATTCAAGGAGCGTAGATGAATATAATCTTATCCGGAGTCAAAATGAGACGAGTGAATATTCTCAGAAGCAATTGGTCATGTAAATAACCCGCCCCCGCCCTCTTTCTTTTTCTTTTTCTTCTTCTTCTTCTTCTTCTTTTTTCTTTTTTTTTTTTTTTTTTTTAATAAAGAATTGAACAAAAGGTTAGGAAGCTTACTTTTGCACCACTCTTTCTACATCACTTGGGACGGCTTTACGGAGTGGATCAAGCCAATACACCTCATCATCCCAGGGATTAATGACCACCAACGTCCAATGCCGTCCTCCATTGTACGGCCAAAGGAACTGTTGGCCTTTCTGAGCTCGTGCAAGAACGTCATCATAGAGCATTTTTGCTCTTTCCATTTCCATGTCCCCGATTTGTTCGGGAAGGAAGGCGAGACGCGACGGGCTGATGAAACCGAACTTGTTCAAAGTTCGGTGTTTGTAACACCTCAAGTACAATTTCCTAGCATAAAAGAATTAAGCGCCATAAAAAATGTTAGGCCACATTGGTTTGAGAAATTCAGACAAATTAAATGATGTTTTAAACAACAACGTCCGTTTACTTGATGTAAGCCGAGATACAAACTGCACTTATTTCCGCCATTCTGGCAAACTCAAGGATTTCTTGCTTGTCAATCCAAAGTTTGTGTTCGTGTCCGACAACGTCCTCGGGCATGGCCAACTCAAGTGTTGATTGTCCATCCATGTACTTCTCCGCATACACCACGACAGGCCTCAACATTACTGGTAAGGAACCTATATCGATCATGGTTTTTGCATCTTCCTCTCTCAGTTGTTGCTCTTGCACGAAATGGGACGCAGCCTCGGTACAATTAACTGACGATGTATGCCGGCTAGAATTTTTTTGGTGCGCCTTCTAGAAGTCGACAACGATAGAACAAAACAGGTTAGTGAAAATTGTAGAACAACATGTTGATGAGAATTTGTGAGAGTAAAAGTGTGCTTGTACATTGTGTGAAACAAGATCTGCAGGAGAAGAAACATGTCCATCATTCACAGTTTGGAACTCTTCCTTTATGAATGCTTTTCGACGTGAAGGGGATTTCACTCTAACTTTCAAATCGCCATCTCCTTCCAGCGAATTTCGTGATAAATCATATGCTAACCCACAATCAACGACGCGGTCGTTGTCCTTTTCGACCAACACCAACCTACAAGGCTTACCCTGTCCACAAAGTAATCAAAACATGTTGACATGACAAAATTTTGAAATTTTATACCATGTATGTAACTGTCCGGTGCTTACATCATTATCTGGCGATGCTACTTGTGAGTCCGATCGATAGAGCTGGGTTGTAGTACTAGCCGTAGTGTCAATATCTTGCTCAACCGTAGAAGCGACTTCTTCTTTTGGCACTACCCCATGCTTTTGTGCATAGACCTCCCTATTTAGTTGCTCATACATGGTCATTAATTCACAGACACAAGTCTTCAACTCCTCTATTTCGGTGCTTTTACTAGAGTCGCTTCCTCGGATTGATTCGATGTAACTTTCTTGTTTGTCCCACTTATGCTCTCCCTTCTTATCTTGGGGTGAAGTTTTCCAACGATTCGCTCTATCAGTCTTAGCATCCGATCTTCTTTCTTCTCGCTGCGCTCCAACATAAGAGCTTTGGTTTCAAGATACAATCTAAAAATTTCTAAAATGAAGGGAGAGAATAATTGGCATATATCTATTTAGAGAAATGTACTTACCATATTTTTCTGTAGTTTTGAATATTTCTCTCGAGATATAAGGCGGTGATCATAATCAAACTTGTTCTGCAGAGTGCTTTGCTCTGCAGATTGTGCTTCAAAATCATCGTCCTTAAGGCGGTGAGCCACAAATAGTTCCCAATGTTCTTGATCAATGTTTTTGTATCTTTTTGTAACCTCGAGAGGAATGAATTTGATCTTAGGATCGTTTTTATTAGGCTTGACGTGTTTTTTATAGAGGAGGTCCTTGAACTTCCTCCACTTCTCTGCTGCAAAAGTCATCAGCGTCGTTTTTTTGCTCTCATCAAGGTTGAAGCTTTCCTAGAAAATAGAAAAAGAAATTTGTCAATGCAGTAATCGATCAAAGTTAATGAAGTTGTTAATTATTAACAAAAAAAACTAAGATAAAAACTTACAGTAATCTGCTCCCAAATTTTGTCCGTGTAAGATCTAGGGACGTTTTTCCAATCCGAAAAGCTAATTGGAATATGCTCTCGTACCAATACTCCTATGTAGCTCTGCAACTCTTTACTTACATTTGCTAATGGTTGATCTTTTGCATCAAATTGTACATTGATCTTCTCCCCTTTCTGTCGTTGCTTCATTGCGCGATAATTTAGTGTTGCATCTACTTGATTTTGTTTAATCTCTAGCAAGCATCCTCGGCTCGGCTGA
>CM046362.1:6046404-6064371 GCA_025413025.1 Ficus hispida
GCAAAAGTGAAAATTCAAGTAGAAAAAAGAACATAATATTTCTAAAAGAATAACAATTAGAGAGAGAGAAATCTAACAACTTTTAGTTACACCCTTTGAAAAACAACTGTCATTACGTATCTTTTCAGTAAACATATCTTTTTGAGAAAATATAATTCTTATAAAGATACATCTGTTTTAATTTAAATTCAAAAAAAAAAAAAACATACTGAAAATTATTTAATAACAGTTTAATTACAATGCGTCACGTGTGAGAGACATGCACCCTGCACCAAGTGCATTTAATAAGTGCCAAAGTGCCTCTATAGCCTCACTGCCTACGTCACGTGTGTGTACATGTGCAGCACATAGGTACCGCACAAGCACTCCCACATGTCTCTAAATTAACCTTTCAAAAGTGGGAAAGACTTATAGAGTGTTCTATATCTCGTTCTTTTGGTGTTTGGTGTAGTAGTTTGAATTGGTATTTTTAAGTTTGAATAGTAATTTTTGTTGATTTTTTCAAAAAAGATAAAAAACTTTTTCAGAAAAGACAAAAAAAAGTACAGTTCAACTTAAGTTAAAACGGTGTGCCAAACACGCCTATATGGGACTTTTTACATTAGTTGTCAATACCCAACATTTATACTAAGTTTATATATGAACAAACCCAACAATCCCCACTTGTTCAAATATAAACTTATATATTCTTCCACTTAAATAAAACAGTGTTTATGGAGACAGTAAATATCTTTTGATTTGAATTTTACCTTACTGTATTAATGGCCATGTGCTCATCCTGTTTCATGAACTTTTAGAGAGAGAGCTCCATAGGTGAAGTTTTCCAATTCAAAGTTCACATAGGTGAAGTTCTTCCAGTATCTTTGTTACATTTAAGATGCTGTCACACATTGACTAAACCTCATTGAGAGTTTAAGATAATCAACCCTGTAAATATAACAATGATCATCACTAGTGTTTTACTTGGACAAGGCTTTCTTTATTTAGTGCTGAAAATCTCCACTATTCAATGATTTGTTTGTACCCTTTGAACCCAAAACTATTTTAATTAATTTCCTTACATGCTTATGTCTTAAATAATATGTCTAGACTTTCTATTATGATTTCGCTATAAGCTCGTGCTAAAGTAGATTAACTATCACAATGCATGGATATAGCCGATACATTATTTGAACCAGTGGATTTCGAAAAGGAGATCCCTATGCCATTCTGCCTCATTCCATGTTGCTGCTAAAGCAACAAACTCATATTCCATTGTTGAGTGTGTTATGCACGTTTGTTTCTTAGATTTCCAAGAAATTGCTCCTCCTCTGAGTGTAAACACCTATCCTGAGGTAGATTTATTATCATCTATACTTGATATCCAGCTAGTATCTGTATATCCTTCATAAACCAGGGAATTTAGAATATTGCAGGCTATTGTTGAGTGTATTATGCACGTTTGTTTCTTAGATTTCCAAGAAATTGTCCTCCTCCGAGTGTAAACACATATCCTGAGGTAGGTTTATTATCATCTATACTTGATATCTAGCTAGCATCTGTATATCCTCCATAAACCAGGGAATTTAGAATATTGCAGGCTAAGATCTTTGGTTTTCTAAAAAGTTTTAAACTTGGACCAAATGGGGTATTTGCATCTTTATTTTCAAGTGACTAAACTTGCTCAGTGACTAAACTTCCTTCCGAAAAACTAATATAAGACGAGGCCCTTGTTGCATTTCATTACAAAATCCAAGATTGTCTCAATGATTTATTTCTCACAAGCATCCATCATAATTTTAATTTCTGGATCACAAGTAATTACCTCATTTAATCGGGCACTTGCTCAACCACTATTATAAACATGTCATGTTCAATTATTGATATTTCAAATAATGTCTAATCAATTACTTCAGATGACTTCATTTTATAACAAATTTATTGTTTAAACATGAAAAAAAAAAAGGCTAAAAAAGCATTTCAAATATTTTAAATAATAGGATATAATACTGGTTAAACATAATTTTAGATACCAAAATCGAACAAGAGATGAATCCGTTATAAACTCACACCTACCCTTTCTATCATGGACGCTCGAAGGCCTAAAAAATTTTCAATTACATTAAATTCCAAACATGTCGGTTTGTGACGATATTGGATGGTAAAACCTCAAGTTTCTAACATTCAATTTGTAGATAAAAAAATGTATGTGTTGTTTGGGAAACGTGCTAAGATTAGAAAGTTTGATTTTTTTGTTAAAAATTTTGAATTGTGAATTCAAATAAATGGTAAAAAAAAAAAAAAAAGTGTGTGATTTAGATTTGAACAAGAATAATCTTATTTAATAAACCAGTTCAAAGTTCTTATTATATATAAGCTCGGATTATATACTCAAACGGCCCTTCATTGTAACCCGATACAACTTTTCTTTTGCAGGACAACATGCATTACATGGGTTGTACCAATTATGGTACTAGTTACAAATTCTATATACATACATATATATATACACACACACATGTATATGTAGATTGGTGTCTATATCTGTGGGTATAACATAATTCTAAAGCCTAAACCCTCTTAACTTAAGATTAGTACGTTGAAAAGGTAATCAAAACTCTACTACTACTTCTTCCTCTCTCTCTCTCTCTCTCTGGTGGCTAAAGTGTGACTACAATTGCCACTGAAAGTTTATGTTATGTTTCGGATCGTAGGTTTGTGAAAGAAAATATTGTAAAAAACGTTTTGAATAGTACCCAAAAAATAATTTGTAAACGACAATCCAAACAGCTAGTTAATTTAAGAAATTGTTGTAACCATAAAATTTTGTGATATGAAACCTAAACATTGCTTTTGCAAGTTTCCCAATTAAAACAATATTGCATATTGGAGTATCAGATAAAAATGCAAATAAACATATTTTTGACATTGGCTTTTGACATTTGCATCGGAGATGGTCTTAATTCTGTCCGCCACCAAAAGACAGCAAGAAATTCAAGGCGTAAACTATTGGGTTACCTATAGGAATCCGACCTTCCAGCATATCAACCACATTTTGCATACTCGGCCGCAGCGTTGGAACAATGTGTAGACAACACAGCGCTATCCGAACAATCTTCTCAATCTCCTCTCCGCTTACTCGTCCTCAAGCCTCGGATCCGCAAGCTCGGAGTACTCCTTTCCTTGTGCATTTCGAATGCTAATGCGGGGAAAAATGTCGCTCCTTCCAAACTAGAAGAAGACGGTGATGTGCCGATGCTAGTGTTTTGTGCAAGTAGAGGGCAATTTCTTTTGCCGCTCACAATTTCGAGTAGTACCATTCCGAAACTGTACACGTCTGTTTTATCGGTGATACCGGAGCTAGTAATCCACTCCGGCGCAAGATAGCCTCGAGTGCCTCTCAAAGTTGTTAGTAGTTTTGAGGTTTCGTGGTCCAGCAACTTTGAGAGCCCGAAATCGGAGACTTTCACTTGCAAACTTTCGCTCAAGAGGATGTTCTCCGGCTTGATGTCGCAGTGAATGATCTTCTGTTGGCATCCGCTGTGCAAGTAAGCGAGTGCTCTTGCGGTTCCGAGGACTATCTTGTATCTGTCTCGCCACTCTAAAACAGGACCGTCACCGAAAAGAATTCGCTCCAACGAACCCCGATTCATGAATTCGTAAACTAGAAAGCGGCAGCTTCGATGGACGCAAAAACCTTTCAATCTAACCAGGTTGACATGGTGGATACTTCCAATAATCCGGAGCTCGGTGAAAACTCCTCCTTCCCTCGGACACCCAAATTCTTGATCTTCTTAATTGCCACTTTGGTTTCATCTGCCATTGTACCTTTGTAAACTGTACCAAAGCCGCCGCTACCAATTTGAGTACTAAAATCATCAGTCGCCTTTTCAATCTCTTCATACTTAAAACTCGAGGGTAATCCCGGTATAGACGTTATCCCAAACGCTGTCGATGAAGACGAATCCCAACGGCCTAAACTCAAAGCAACTTTCTCGGAAGTCCTCTTTCTGTGCAGCCACAAAATTGCTAATGCCGTGATGATAACAATTAGGCCAAAACCCGACAAGGATATGAACACAATGCCAATTACCGGGAAACCGTGTTTCTTATTGGTAATCGCAGTTGCTGTTCCAGGACTAGGAGAAGATTTTTCGAAAACCTTTATGTAGCCCGATGCAGGTTCCGATTCGGTCGGGCCAATGTCGTACACGGAACCGAAATGATTCTCAACAGGGTAACATGATCCAGAGGAATTACGGTAAAAAAATCCCAAGCAAGAACAATTTTGCGAGCAAAGATCCTGGCAAACAGATAAGTCGACACCGCGCATTGCTGGCTCAGAAAAATCATTAGCGATATACTGAAAACTGGTTCCCAGATTCATATAACTTGCAACCGATGAGGCTGATTCTGATTCCCTGCCACTACTACTTCCGTTGCATCTGGTAGGCAGCGAAATTGACTTCTCTATCGGCGAACAACCCGTCGAATCCGTTTTGAATCCTTCTAGGCATGTACAGTAGTTGGTTTTCTCAATTTGCTTCAACGTGCAGAATCCTAATTCCCCACAAATGTTTGGAACCAGACAAAACTCACTAGGCCTCAACAATTCTTGCGTTAGATAGACGTTTTCGGTGGAATTGGAGCTACTGATCGTAAATCTCCCTCCATATCCGATCCGGGCAATACTAAAATTCGAAGAACTCAACAGAAGTTTCAAAACGACTAAAGATTCATTACCTGATCCTCCATAAAGATACAAACCATCACTAAGAATCTCCATGTACGACACTGGGTTGTTGGAGTTTTTGAAAGATCGTGTCTCCATTGAGAGCTTCCAATAAGTTTGTCCAAACCACTGCAGCACCAAATTTTCGTCGTTAAGCGTTAGACTGTAGTTAGCAGAAGAAAAATCATCGGCGCTTGAAGCGCTAACCAAGGATTTCCCCGCGAGAAACCGTTGTCCGGTGACGATGGTGTCTGTCGGATAATCGAAACTCTGCCACAAAGACACGTTGTTCTCATCGACTAGTACGAGATTTCCGGTTTCCAAGAGTAAGAGGGCCGAGATCGGAGAGCTCAACGGCGGAGTAGACCAAATGAGCTCTTTGGACTCGTCGGTGATGGCGAGGCCGTCGATTTTGAGCGTCACGGTGGCTGAGCTCGACACGGGTGCGTTGCGGTTAGCGGTCCAGATAACGGATTGAGTGGATACATGGATGACGGAGAAGTAGATACGCGGTGGTTGGACAGATTGAGTGACGAATGAGGCTACGAAAGTGCGGTTGATGGAGGACAAGAAAGCGCCATTGTTGTCGAGCAATTGGAGGTTGTTTGTTGTGAAGAATGGGAGGATGGAGTGAACGAGAAGAGGGTATGAGAAGGCAGAGAATGGGAAAATTAGTAACAAACACGAAGCCAAAAAGAAACATGGACACAAAGACTTCATTGGAAATGGCCTTCGAAAAAAAATAAAATAAAAGAGAAACAAAAAAAAATTTTCTAATCTCGTTTGCTCTTGCTCTACTTGTCTCCACTTTCCAACTCTACTTCATGGGTTATATCTTTCTTTTGGGATTGTAGGAAAATGGGCTATTTTTAAAGTTTACTTTTTTATAATAAATATCATGTTTTTTTTTAAATTACAAATTAACTTTTTTTTTTTTTTTTCCGAGTAGTTCATGAGTAGGTGATCAGTCAATTGTTAAATAATATGATACAATAAAATTCCTGCATTGATATATTATTACTACTGACTCGATCTATCATTATAAAATTTAAGGGGGGGGAAAAAAGATTTTTGGCTATTTATTTTCACCTAATTTCTCTCTCTCTCTCTCTCTCTCTCTCTCTCTCTTAAACTTCTTTGTTGTCAATTTACTGATTATTATTGCTTGAGTTTCATCATAGCTATTTTTTTTTTCTTTTCGTTTTTATGTTTTTTGGGCAATTATGTGGTTTTTAAATCTAAATTATTACGATAAACTTAAATATAAGATTTAACTATATTTCTGATCTCCAATATATAAGCTAAATAATTTAATTAATAAATTTTTTTTTTTTTTTAGAACCAGCACTGATAGTTTGATGGCATGCCTCGGCTTGAATTTTTCGTCTGAAGTTTCAAATTTGCTTGGGCCCACACGGAAAGACAGTAGGAATGCATTGGCAGGTGGAAAAAGTTGTCAAATTCATAAAATTTGGTTGACTTGATTTTCAAAGTCAACTCTAAATGGGCCATCACGCGCTTTAAAGCAATAATTTCTAGTAGTACTTTCCTTCGTCAACCTTTGAAAGGTCTTACTTTGACGTTTTAAGTTTGACGAGGAGTTTGAATTGCATTGCATTGCCTTGTTGAAGGGGCAACGTTGGTCTTCTCTCTCTCTCTCTCTCAGATTGCATGTGCCTTGTTTATGTGAATACAAAATACCTAATAGTCACCGTGACGGGTCTCACATCAGAGAGAGTAAGAACTTCTATTTATATGTAAGTATTATTAGTTCTCTTCCAAGCAATAATTATTTAAAAATTATAATTTAATAAAGTTCATTTATGATTCCACCTATTTATAAAACCCATGCAGTCGATCTGTCCAGCAATATTGTGTGTGTCTTGCTTATAAATGGCAAGGGAATTTTTACGGTAGAAATTCTTACTTTACAATTGATATAAACTATTTTTTCATCATTGGATTTTTTTTAACGGTTTTATTTATGAAATATACTTTAACAATTTAAGCGCATGGCATAGAACTCAACTACTTTAGCTTAATTCTCACTGTTAAAAATTTAATCTAATAACTAAAACAACATTTTCTAGAGATCCAACAATAAAAATTCCCAATTTGTAAAGTGAAAAAAGTTGCATGGTAAGTGCTAGCATTTTGCCCATACTTTAACAAAAATTAATTAAGAAAAGAAAAAGGAAAATAAAGCATGAATATTTAGCATTATGTAGAGAAAATTTACTAACAACAAACAGTACTATGAATGAGATCCATATAATACAAAATTGCAATTACATAATCAAGTATGTTATTTAATAATATCAAATCTCCGAGATATTTTCTAAAGAAGGGGCACTATGAAATCAAAGGTAATTATATACAGTATTCGTTCGACCTAATATGTTTATGTAAGATTAAGTTTCTACAGAAGATTCTAATTTTGAAAGAAATCTTTATGGGTGATGAAAATATATATGTGCATTTTCTTTAGCACCTTAGAATGAAAAATTAATGATTTGGATTCTGAATTAGGACATTGTTAGGAGATAATTTAGGTTTGAAATTAGGTGTGAGGTTGACATCAAGTTGGGATCTTGTATTAGGTTTAAACTTGGCCGTATTTTTACATCTACATTTTGTCTGAAAATTTGTTAAAATATGTGTTGATCAACTTGGAAACGGTCTAAAATGTAGATATGATATTTTGTTGGAATTTGACTAAAAATTTTCGTTGAAATAGTGTCTAATATTGTGATTATCTATAAAGATTGTTAAAATATTTTATAATGTAGCCGATGTTGTTTTCTGGTGAGTAGTACTTTTTTCATTAAGGGGAAGTTCAATAGTAATATATACATTTTTCTATCACGTTTGACTAATATAGTGTCTATATATATTTTTTTTTAATTTTAATTTTCAAGCGGTATTGGCATTAAATACTTTGGTAAGAGGGTGTCTTTATAAATTTTTTTTTTTTAAAAAAAAACATCGGGTGTGTCATCAATATAGTTATTCCTTTATGTTATTTATTTTCTATAATCACTGTAGCACTCTAATGTACAAGTATATGAATGATACAAATTTAAAAATCATTATTATATCACATAATACAAAAAATTAATACTAAATCAATATGACACAGAATTAAACTAGATTTTATGTCATGTTGATCAATAAATGAGAATTTATTTCATGTTGATCGAGTGATAAAAAAAAAGGTTCCTATTTGGATAATTTTCTCATTATTATTCAAGTAGCCACAGTAGCTGGAGTCACTAGTCGGAATGACTTACTAGATGACCATTGGTCAACCATTGGCATCCAAGAGTCGTCGCCAGTCATCTACTAGCGTCATACCGAGTAACCTTGTGGATGAATGCATTATTGCTATTACATGCCATTGGTAAATGGTAATTACCAAGGGCCCATTTGGGGTCACGTTTGGAGACGGTGCTTTAGAGATGGTTTGAGCTTTGTAAATATACGTTTCGTAAAAATTAATAAACTGTGTTAAGTGAAAAAATGTAAAAACTTGAAACACGTTTAGAAAAAAATTAACAATATAAATATTATTTCGTTCCTTTCAAAATTCAATGTAATTTGAAAAAAAAAAAAAAATCTTATTTCGACTTATAATGATAAAGTTATAAACTTTTAAAATTTGAGTTTTTTAAAAATATTTGGAAAAGTTAATAATAAAATTAGAGGAAAATGATTAAAAAAAAAAAAAAGTTTGAAAACACCTTTCCAAACATTGACCCCCAGACGGAATCCAAATTTCGAAGATCAAAATGTTACAAATCATCTAGCAAATTCAACGGGTGACTTTTCTAAGGCCTCACGGCCAGATCTCTAGCTATGAGACCTCACAATGTTTGTGAGAATTTTCTGATAAAGCTTTATGAATTTGACATTTACAACAAAGAAAAAGAGAGATAAAATTACCAGAAATATTCTTGGAATATGCAAAATGTATGGGTAAATTTGTGTCGTACTTGTAAAATTTTAAAACTAAATGGACACATAAATTTGTTTAAAGACAATAAGAAGTATATTTCTAAGGAGATATATAACACTCGAGGCATGGGATGACTTTTAAAAGGTTCAAGAACGACTTCCAACTTATACAAATTGTCTTAACTTCGTCTTTTTGTCTATTCGATTGGGGGTAATTTCCTTCACTTAATATAAAAAAACTATATAATTAACTCTCACAAAATTATATTCATCACATGTCTATTTTTGTCAAGATTTTAACAGTCAAATGAACAAAATAACTAATTTAGAAAAATTTAATAGATCAAGGCTCGTTATGAGGTGCTTTAAAAGTTAAAAGATGAAAATAAGATTTTACCCATAATTTGAAGAACAAAAATTATATTAAACCCCATTACTTACATGACATGGCCTTTATTATATCACGTTTTGTCCTAGAACAAAATAAAAGATTAATATCAGTTAAAAAAAATAATTACGTACAAGAATACTTGAATATGAAAATAAAAAGATTAGTCAAAGTTATAGAATATGCCCAAAAAATTTTTTTTTGAGAAATGAAAAAACCACCCTTAATCATAAAGCTAAATCCCAGGGCAAGCAAAATGGGTCGCCACTGAAGTTCAAAATGCATGGCCTGAGTTATATGTTCTCAAGGCCTTTGGTTGGGCCTTTTTGTGATGGATAATGTTTAGCCCCCTATTGAACATTGGCAAAGTTCTCTGTTAAAAATTAAAAAATAAAAATAAAAAACATTATTTCAAACCACAACTTTTTTTTTTTTGATAAGGTTCAACCAAAAAAAAAAAAAAAAACTTTTTTCAAGGTAAAACTTGTGATAAATCATTCAAAAACTCTGGTTTTTTACTAAGTGTTTTATGTTTGGAAACCAATTGCTTTTGAAGTTAAAACGATTGTAAAGATTTTTAGTATGTAATAAACATGTTTAAATAAAGTTTATAATGTTCGTCTCTTTGAGGAGGCAATAACAATCATCAAGAGATTTTTTTTTTTTTTTATGGAAAAGCATTCGACAATCATCAAGGGAATTGAAAACAAAATGAGCAAACATTTTTCCCTTTTTCGCCCAAAAAAAAAAATGATAGCATTGTTGGGGTTAGGCCTCGCCACCCTATGACATTGTTAGCCTTCAACTACTTGTCAATCGAACAACGAATTCCAGACCCCAATGTATTTGGTATTTTCGTATTTTTGGGCTAGACCCAACAGATGACCTCAGTTAGTTCGAGGCCGAACAATGAACATTCGATTTCAATTTGCACTATCTGCTCTAGACCTATTAGTTCAAACATGCATCAGGCGAACTTTTGTGCTGATAAAGTAAGCCACAAACTACACTCAAACCCTTGATCTTTTTTACTGCCCTTTTTATCGTTCGTCACTCATACTTGACGAATATTATAAATAAAGGCTAGTCCCAACAACTCCCAAGCTTATGATCGATTATGACATCATATCAGATCCATTTCAATAACTGCCAAGCCCACGATCGATTATGACATCATATCAGATCTATTTCAGTAACTGCTAAACTCACATATAATCATGGTATTAAGGTCCATATCCTGACACGTGTTTCGATCCATCCTGGGGGAAAAATCGTTTACTACTATCCGTGGGCCAGACTCACTATTTTTCCTCTATAAATATAGGAAGACCCCCCTCGGAAGGAGGATCTTTTTTCCTGTTTACTATTATACTGCTAAAATTGATACCCAAAAACCAAATTATTATTGTATTCTTGAAAATCCATACATAGTGAAAGCTTGGCATACTCAAGAGGATGTAACTCATTCCAGGCGAACCTCTATACATCTCGGTGTTGTTATTCCTATTTTCATTTTTCGATTTGCTTATTTTGTAATTATGATTGCTTCATGATTTTTATTAACGATATCCAAAGATCCCATTGCATGTTTTCGTTATTAATTTATTAACCCATATTAAAATTTAACTGTAAATTCCCAACATCTACAAGCATTTTTCACATGAAAGGACAATTAAATATATGTATTTATACATATATTTCCCTTGACATGAAAGGACAATAATATGTCGTTAATTCTTAAGGCCCTAGAGGATTGTTGTTGGTTTCCATTCACAGCCAGCCACGTGGAATGTTTAAATATGTTGTATATTTGTTTATTTATTTTGCTTGAATTCAGTGTTAGGATTTCATTAGCCTAATATAATTAGAAAATCTTGCCAATTGCCGGCAACATTAGGTGTGAAGCATATGTGAAAATATAAAGGAGATAAGGTGAGCTTTGTCCCACTTAGTTCCTTTTTTTGAAGGTCTTTTATAGTCGAAATGTTAGTGGATTTGCATATTGTTCCTTCCTTGTATACTAAAAAAAATGGTAGCTACTTGATGAGTCTCATATTGACGAGAAATGAGGAGACAAAGTGGCTTATAAGTTACTCATGGATTCTTTTCCAGTGAGCAATTGCATGAAGATTATAATTTAGTAGGATTCACTTATGAGTCCACCTAATTTCTCATCCTGAAGGCTTTTTATGGTCGAACTGCCAATGGATTTATATGTTATACTTTCCTTGTGTACCAAAAAAATAATAATAAATAAATAAATAGGGTGAGCTTTGTCCAGTCCATTGTAGTTATAATTGTCTTGGTTTTATTCTATAATCCTATTTGCATTGATAAGGACAGATTTATTGCCTATTTCTTAATCAAAATTGTTCTTTTTCCTGAAAATTAAAAGAGAGAGAGAATAGATTAATGATCCGTTTTAGATTCAAATTCATAATTCAAAATTATTTACCAAAAAAATTCATAATTCAAAATTCAAAATGTAAATGCAAATTTAAATTTTATGAAAGAAAACACGATAGAAAAAAGTTTTAAAATTAATTTAAACTAGGTTATCGAATGGTTGCTCTCTTAAAAAAAAAAAAAAAAAAAGAAAGGAAAATACTAAACCTAATAGTGCTCCAACATATTCAAGCTCAAAACTAATTAAATTATGTCCAACATCGATAAATTTGGTGCCACATCAACATTGGTGGTGGTAAGTGCTGGAAATAACCGAATTGCCTCCCACGGTTTGCTCAACAGTTTTTTGTAATGCTTTTTTTTTTACATATACACATAAGTGTCATCGAATTGAGCATAAATCCTAGTATTACTTCACATTCTCGCTCCCTCTTATTGTTCTTGTTATACACTTTTTCAACGTCATTATCATAACGATGATAGTCTTTTCTTATGTATGTATATGTGTGTGTATATACACTACCGCATAATTCTTGTGATCTCTTGGGTGAAATAGATCTCTAAATGCTATTTAAAGTAGAGGGGTTGTACATGGTCATTTGGTGTCAAATGGGTTTTGTTTTTCTAGTCCTATTCTAGTGAGAAGTGGACAATGAAATTGGAACCATGAAATAATTATAATTAATATGGTGCATGTTCTTCTACTATTGGGTCCCCAGAGTTATACATCTACTTGAGATGTCCGTGGCTAGGAATTAAAAAGAGTGTCATTTTTTCCTCAAATCATTAATGACACTATTATGGAGTATTCTAGAACACAACTTGTAGTTGTCCAGAAAAAGGTGGTTGGTTGTTGCGGAGAGTAAATTAGAGAAATCAGAAAAAAAAAAAAAAAAAAAAAAGATAAATAATAATAATAATAATAACAATAATAATAATAATAATAATAATAAAAGCATTCCCTGTTCTTGTATCCCCGAAAAGGATGTGTGTGTGTCCATGACGAAATGACATTATTGCATGTTTCTTCGCTTGTCATCAATATTATATATAGGAGAATTTTGTTATATATATATATGATAAGTGTAAAACTGTGAAAATTTGTCTAATTATGGAGTGGAAATTCTAAAATAATAATAATAATAATAATCACGAATTCAAAAACGTAAAGAGAATCGAAATCAAGTGCAACAAAATACGAAATACTGAGATTTACAGATATTCACCTCCTTAAATGATTACATAATACGTGATGTTTCAGGATTTCCTCTTAAGAGATAATCTTGTTGTATAATGTTTGAATTCATTATAACATTATTTAAATGTATTGTGTAGATATAGTGGTTGTAAGTGTAGATCCCAGGGACCGAGGCCTTGTCTTCGACCTTCTTTATCTTCGAACTTCTTAAGCACAACGTGAGCTGTAGCATCTTGAATATTTGAACTTTTAATAATAATCCATCAACTGAGCTTCCTGGGTGTAATGTAAGCTAATTAAAAACACTTCTATCTCCATACCGAAGCCTTGAACCCGTCTCGACTATCTACGACCCCATCTCGACTATCTATCAATAATAATGTTAGGACACTAAGGGGGTGTTTGGTGAAATAATTTGAGTTAAGATTTTTAAGTTTCAACAGTAAATTTTTTTGAATTTTCAAAAAAGACAAAAAAACTTTTTGGAAAAAAGACAAAAATTTTTTGAAAAAAAGATAAAAAAAATTTTTGAATTGGATGGTTTGAACCATCCAACCAAACTCTCCCTAACTCCAATATTATTTTTTTTTTTATTAATACGAACATATATGGTAGTTGGTTATCATTATTTTTATCGGTCGATATTGATGTGATTAACTTCCTTAAAAAACAATAATGTGACTAATTTTAAATAATTTTTAATGAATTGGAGTTGGAGGTGTCCCTGATATTATCTTTAGAATGATGCTAAGGAAATCGATGGTGTTCAAAATTATACTCCCTATATTACGAGTGGTACACCAGCCCAGAAATTTTCATTTTTTTTTATTAAATATATAAATTAAAAAATAAAATAGTGTAAGGACACCAACTCTAATATCATGTTTTTATATTAATTCACATGATAATAGTTATCAAGATTTTTACTGATAAATTCAATCTTTTAATCTTATTTGATGTAATAATTTTTAAACAACTGTTAATAAAATAATCACAATCCATATATCATAAAAAGTGGCTTAGAGTCGAATCCCTATAATATAATTGATTAAAAAATATTTAACTTATAAGTTATTGTTTTAGATTGTTAGATTATCAAGTTCCTTTAAATTTTTCAACCAAAAAAAAATCCTTTAAATTCTTATGTTAATTAAATAATTAATATTATTATTTAATTCGACTGTATCGTCGGATTTTTATTCATTTTACTTCAAAGATTTTCTTTCTTTTTACCTTTTTTTTCCCCAAGGCACGGACGAATAAATACACTCTTTTTTTTTTTTTTTTTTTCGCCCCTTGTTAAGCTCTAACTAATTGTACGAAAGAATCCCATTCACGTGAGAATACTTTTTGTTTATGTTATTGCTTTTAGAAATTAAATTACATCCAAAATAATTGTAGATATTTTATCTTAAAAATTATATTTATATGAATATTCTCTCATGCCAGCTGATGAGGAGAGAAAGAGTGGGAGGGAGGGAGGACAACTCAAGAGATTAACTGATACGATCGAATAGATTAACCGATATAAATGTCATTCGTGTCCGATAAATATAGAGTGTCAGATACTAGTAAGCCTACATTTATATATGTGTAATATACACACGCGATATAGAATCTAATAAAAGAATGGCATTTTATTTGTAAACCAATAGATTAGCTGGCCAGACATGTGTTTTTATTTATTTTTTATTTTTTAAATTGATTCAGTTGAGCTTGATCCTGAAATGTCAAGTTCACCCCTCAAGGTTTTCCCCGCTCCCCTGGACGGTGTTTGGTAGATCTGATCTCAAAAGAATTATTATTTTTTTAACGAAAAAATTGATTGATTTTATACATATGTTAGGCTTCTACTTGAGCTCTTGAATTAAATATTTTGATAACTAACCCCGACTTTATCTAACAAAGAGAGTATCCATTTGACTTCATGCGAGACCAACTTTGCATGAGAGAAAATGTGTGATTCTAAAAGTGTGGACCAACTCGCCTTTTTTTTTTTTTTTTTTTTTCATATAGAGTTAGCTACAAACCGAATTAGAGAGTATTTATGTAAATTTATTAATCTTGTGACTTTGTTAATTGGCAATTTAACAAGTAGCTTAAAATACAAATTAAAAGGTCTTGGATTCATTTACAATCTTCCTAGAAATTATGTTTGTCTCAATATACCCCACAAAATTTTACACAAAATTTTAAAATTTTGTATTATCGCGCCATTATTATTATTATTATTTATTATTATTATTATTATCATCATAGTAACGGTTAGACATATCTTTAGAATTTTACAGAGATTGTCGAGTTTTATTGAAACAATGATCACTCTCTATATTTAGAGCCTTTTTACCAAATTGTTTTAGAATGTTATAAAAAGTGATGTTTTGGGGAAGAAAAAAAAAAAAAAAAAAAAAAAAGGAGAAGAAGAATATAGACTATTGAGTTCCTTTTTATAATTTATTTATAGTTTAGGCTATAGGATTAGAAAAGAAAATCTATAATCTATTTTCTAGTACATATAAAACTTAATATATATGAATCTTTTCTATTTAATTATGAGAATGTTTTGTGCATAATTAAATATTATGACCAGATAAGATGCGTAAATAAATATAGCATTCATCCATGTTAATGAGAATATTTGGAAAACAATACCAAGAAAAGTAAGGATTAATTATTATTCACTTTTCTCGTTCTCTGTTATACGTGGACTCCACCAAATGACTGTTCTTGATTTTGTAATTAAAGACAATATTGGAGCATCAATTTGAAAGAGATAATGAAAGCATAGTTCATTTTGACCAAGGTACTAGGAAATATATATATATATATATATACATATATATATATATAAGAGAGAAAAGGATAAACTTGTCATTTTCTATTTTCCATTCATACAAAGCAAGCATGCGTTTATGGTGCAAAATTGAAAATTTTCTCACAAAAGTCTTCAATTTTTCCAATTGAAAATTGCTTGAATCTAGACTTAAAGAAAATTTAAACCAAGACTTTTGGTTTAGTACGTTTATGGATATCAACTTTTAATTGGTATCCTCAAACACCACTAGTAATAATGTTGTTGGTTTGTAATTTATCACAAAAAAAAAATGTTGTTGGTGTATGCGAACATGTGAGCAACCATGAATTTCACCTGGACGCACTGATTGTGATATGTATATATAAATATATAATTTTGTTGTATGTATTGCACTCATACTATTACAAGTTTACAACTAAAATGCATAGGACCCTGAATATTTCACTATTTGTTTGGTAGACTTGAAAACTTTTAAATTTTGACTGGTAGTACTGTTCAACCAATAACGAACAGTCAGACAGTGATATTGAATATCACAGTAAATAAAAAAGTGGGTTCCGTTGATAGACTTAATACTTGAGACTCGCATTTTATTAGTAAGTAATATTTAATATCACTGATATTTTTTAGTATTATTCAAATTAAAAAGTGTTTGATTCAACTTATCCATCAATAAAAAGATTTCAAATCTAATTTTGTAAAAATCTTATGGCATTTCCTTTTATAGTTGTCATCCATTGACTAACTTATTACAACATATTTTTATTTTTTATTTTCTCATTGTTAAAAGTTCAAAGTTCAAGTCTATCACACACTATAAATTTATGGTACATAAGTTCAAAATATTTCTATAATAATCAAATTAATAGCAAAGTAATTGCGGATGTTTTTTTTTTCAAGACTTTCCCAATCTTAGCAATAATAGAGTTAGAATCCTCGCGTTCTAATTTTATCGTACAATGTTAAAAGTGACATATAAAAATTATAAGTGTGCGGTGATTTGGTTAACTCTGGACCGAGCTTGATAGGATAATGAAACAAATAATTCCTTATAAAAAGGGCTTCTGGTGGATTGATAACTCTAATAGCTGAATGCGATAGGGAGAATGAATCAAGTCATTATATTTCACATGTAGTTACATTATGCTCTCACATAAATGAGATAGACGGGGGTGTGAGGATACCATCATTTGTCTTTTTGATAGCAACAAAAACAAATTAACAACAAAAAGCAATTTTAAAAAAAAAAAAAAAAACGTGTGGTGGTTGTATTGTATGGTCCTTTGTTTCTTATTGACAAAAATAAAAACTATATAATAAATAAAGAAGGTGGTTCATATGGCTGACATTTACTTGGATTCTTCTCAAAAGTTGTATGAAGGCCTCATAAAGTTGATGGAAGGAAGGACGAGTTGGAGATTTTAAAGGTGGTCAATTCAAGTTGATGGTCAACACGGAAATTAACCTTGGTGTCTTTTTTTTTGGCAGATTAGTCGTATATTGACATATTAATATTTTTCAGGGCTTTTTGACAATATAAATTTTCAAACCTGGCCGACAGAATTATTGGATGAAAAAAAAAATTTTAGCAATGGGATATTGTTTTTCGATTAATCTTTTCATCAAACAATATTAAATTATTTTTTAAAAAACTATATACTTAATTATTTTTTTTTAAACTATATACGAAAACATTTAAAAGAAAAAAAAACCTTACCGTTAATAATTGATTATGTTCTTTTAAATAATATTAGTGACGAGCACCCCCTCGCTTGTGTCATGTATATTTGAAAAATATTGGTAAATTAAATAAAAGTTTTATTACGAGGTATTACAAGAAAATAGTATATGTGAGAGTTGTATTGAAAAAAAAAAATTAGATGAAGAAATATTTGAGAAAAATAATTTCAATAGTTCAAAAACAATAGAAAAAAAAAAGATAAATGAAAGTAAAATAAAAACAATAATAATTATCAAGAAAAGAAAAAACTGCCGCATGAAAAATGGAGGAGTCTGGATGAAAAGATGACAAAAAAAAAATTTTGAAAAAATTTAAAATAAAGGTGAAAGGATCAAGAGCAAAATAATTTCGAGACTAATGATGGATAAGAAAGGGGAAAAAATGGGCAAAAAAGTACAAAAAAAAAAAAAAAAAAAAAAAGATCTTTCCTGTCTGTTTCTAACTAAAATGTTGACAAAATTAAGATGTATCTATATTTAAATATCAAATGATAAAACGGAAATTTTAGATGATAAAGAATAAATTACTTTAAAATTAAAAACACGGATAAAAATATAATTATATATTAAATAAAGCTCAATTTATCTCACATCTCAACCCAATGTCGTGGACTTAGAACATTTTACTTGAATTTTCACATTTGAATTGTTGGAGTATCTGTCCAATCAGCGTCTTAAAGAAGTCTGCATTCCCAGTTTGACAAAGCGATTTGTCAAAATTTTTTTCTATTTTCTTTGCATATGAAGTCACAATA
>CM046362.1:6064471-6247062 GCA_025413025.1 Ficus hispida
CTTTTTACTAAAAAGGTTACTTGCTTGGCTAAGCAATTTGCTTATTGAGTCTCATAGCTAATTAAATGAGAACTCAAACATTTACTAATAAAATTATGAATTTCGTATTGATATTCATAATTTTCATGAAACATTACAAAAACCATAATACGAGCATAGATTTCTTATGTACAAGGAAATCATGAGTCCGTATAAATTTTCGGTTATTACAATCCACCCTCCTTACAAAATTTTCGTCCTCGAAAATTAGAATAATTCAGGGTGGCTTCTCTTCATATCCTCTTCACGTTCCCATGTTGCTTCCTCCACTTCATGATTTCGCCAAAGAACCTTGACTAAAGGTATAACTTTGTGCCTTAACACCTTTCTTCTCGTGCCAAAATTCGAACCGGTTTCTCCTCATAAGTCAAATCCTCGTGAACTTCAATTGGTTCATGGTTCAATACGTGTGAGGATCTGAGATGTACTTCTTTAGCATCGACACATGAAATACATTGTGCACATATGCTAATTCTTGGGGCAAAGCCAACTTATAGGCCACATTACCAACTCTTTTGAGTACTTCGAATGGTCCTATATATCTCGGACTTAGTTTTCCTTTCTTTCCAAATCTCATGACTCCTTTGAACGGAGCAATCTTGAGGAAAACCAAGTCTCCTACTTGGAATTCTAGAGGCCTTCTGCGTTTGTCGGCATAACTCTTTTGTCGACTAAATGCCGTTTCCATCCGTCGACGTATAAGCTTTATGGCCTCCGTGGTTCTCCGTATAAAGTCCGTAGACACAAGTTCTTTCTCTCTTGTTTCGTACCAATGGACTGGAGATCTACACCTTCTTCCATAGAGAGCTTCATAAGGGGCCATTCCAATCGAAGCATGGAAACTGTTGTTGTACGAGAATTCAATCAAAGGAAGCTTCTTATCCCAAGTTCCCTTGAAGTCCATCACACATGCTCGTAACATATCTTCTAGAGTCTGAATGGTCCTCTCTGATTGTCCATCCGTCTGTGGGTGAAAAGCTGTACTAAAAGTAAGCTTTGTACCCATTGCTTGATGTACACTCCTCCAAAATTTAGAAGTGAAACGACCATCACGATCTGAGATGATCGATTTGGGGATCCCATGGTAGCGAACGATCTGCGCGACGTACAGGTCCGCTAGCTGCTCCACTGAGAAGCTAAGCTTGATGGCCAAGAAGTGTGCGGATTTCGTCAATCGATCGACAATCACCCAAATAGCATCGTTGCCGCTGGGAGTTCGGGGTAGACCAACCACGAAATCCATCGTCACTTGGTCCCATTTCCATTCTGGGATGGAAATTTTCTGCAATTCTCCCCCGGGACGTTGGTGTTCAGCCTTCACTTTTTGGCACGTAAGACATTTACTAACGAACGTGGCAACGTCATTCTTCATCTTGGGCCACCAAAAGCTTTCCTTCAAGTCTTTGTACATCTTTGTGGCTCCAGGATGAACGGAATACGGAGTCTCATGAGCTTCTTTCAAGATCTGTTCCTTCAACTCGTCTTCATTAGGAATGCATAGTCTATTTTTCCGATAGAGTATGCCCTCGTCAGATATGTTGAAGTCTGACTCCTTCCCTTCTAGGACTTCGTTCCTCGTCCTAAGCAGTGACGCATCTCCTTCTTGACGCTCCTTCATGCCATCCAAAATGGTAGGTTGGAAGGTTAGGGCAGCTAAACCTCCCGTAATAAGCTCTATTCCAGCTTCTACTAGCTCCCTTTGAAGGGGCTCGATCAATGGCTGAATTGATCTCATCGAGGAAATCGACTTCCGACTTAGAGCATCGGCTACTTTGTTGGCCTTCCCCGGATGATAACGGATGTCGATGTCATAATCCTTTACCAGCTCGAGCCATCTTCTTTGCCTCATGTTAAGCTCCTTCTGGGTGAAGATATACTTCAAACTCTGATGATCCGTATAAACTTCACACTTAGTGCCATAAAGGTAGTGTCTCCAAATTTTGAGTGCAAATACTACCGCCGCAAGTTCCAAATCATGCGTCGGATAGTTTTTCTCATGATCCTTAAGCTGTCGGGAAGCATACGCGATCACTTTTCCATTTTGCATGAGGACGGCTCCCAATCCTATCTTGGAAGCATCGCTGTATATCACGAAGTTCCCTTCCTCTACCACTGGAATCGTAAGAATTGGAGCACTAGTCAGCTTACTTTTTAGCTCTTGAAAGTGTTCTTCACACTTTGCAGTCCATTCGTACTTCTTTCCTTTCCGTGTAAGTGCGGTGAGCGGCACTGCAATCTTAGCAAATCCCTCGACGAAACGTCGGTAGTAGCCTGCTAAGCCAAGGAAACTACGGATTTCGGTGACGTTTTTCGGGGCTGGCCATCTACTGACGGCTTCAATCTTGGCCGGATCTACGGATATGCCTTCCCTGGAAACCACATGTCCTAAGAAATGGACCTTCTCCAACCAAAATTCACACTTGGTGAATTTAGCATAAAGCTGGTTTTGCTTTAAAATCCGTAAGGCAATCCTTAGATGCTCCTCATGCTCCTCCTTAGATCTTGAATAAATCAAGATATCATCTATAAAGATGATAACAAACTTATCCAAGTAGTCCTTGAATACTCGATTCATCAGGTCCATAAAAGCAGCTGGAGCATTTGTCAATCCAAATGGCATAACGAGAAACTCGTAATGTCCATATCGCGTACGGAAGGCCGTCTTGGGAATGTCTCCTTGCCTTACTCGAAGCTGATGATATCCCGATCGCAGGTCAATTTTTAAAAAAATTGAAGCTCCTTTCAATTGATCGAACAAATCATCGATCCGGGGTAGTGGATACTTGTTCTTAATGGTGATCTTATTCAATTCCCGATAGTCAATGCACATCCTAAAAGTGCCATCCTTCTTTTTAACAAATAAAACTGGGGCTCCCCATGGCGAATAGCTCTGACGGATGAATCCTTGGTCCAGGAGCTCTTGCAGCTGAAGTTGCAATTCCTTAAGTTCGGCGGGGGCCATCCTATAAGGTGCCTTGGATACTGGTGCCGATCCAGGAAGCAATTCGATCTCAAAAGAGATCTCTCGCTCCGGTGGTAATCCTGGTAAATCCTCCGGAAAAACTTCAATAAAATCCTTGACTATCGGTACTTCCTCCGGCCTGCTCTTAGTTTCTTGAGCCTTATCCACCATGTTGGCTAAAAATCCCATACATCCTTCTGCCAACAACTTCTTAGCCTTTACCGCAGAAATGAACATTTTCGGCTGTTTCGGAGTCGATCCTCTAAAAATGAATTCCTCGCCTCCAATTGGCTTGAACGTGACTATCCGACGTTGACAGTCTATAACCGCGTTGTATCTCCCCAAGAAATCCATACCCAAAATGACGTCGTAGTCATACAGATCAATGACAATCAAATTGACATACATTTCCCTACCACGTATAATTATTGGAACATGACGTATCCAATAATCAGACAACAGAACTTCTCCGGAGGGTAAAGCAGTTCTGAAAGTTCTTCCAATCCTATCGCTTCCTCTACCTAGTTTCTTAGCGAACCTAGGTGATGTGAATGAATGCGTAGCTCCAGAATCAATTAACACATAAGCATCTTGCTGGGCGAAAGGAAGCTGACCTGTCACCACTGTAGATGGTCCTGCTTGAACATCCTCCTTAGTATAGGCATAAATGCGCCCTTGAGTTGCTGGAGCTTCAAGCCTGCCTTGAGAGATTTCAGGTCCTTCGAGCTTCATCTGTGCTGCATGAAGCTGATACCCCTGACTCCTTTGTTGGTGCTGCGGATTCTGGGAATTAGCATTGCAGTCCTTAGCATAGTGGCCTTCCTTACCACACAGAAAACAACGATTAGTTCCAGCACGGCAGTCTCCCGGGTGCTTCTTCCCACATTTCTGACAAGTGGGATTCATGCTGCTATCAGGGGCATTCCGTTTCTGGGGAAAATTTTGTTGATTCCCCTGACCCCCTCCATTCCACTTCCTCTTCTGTTGACTACTGCCGTATTGCCTGTTGTTGCTGTGTTGCCCAAAAGATCCTCCCTGCCCTTTCTGCTGCGGAGGTTGGCTTGGTCTTGCTTGAATCTGCTTAACTTGGGCCTTCTCTTCTCTCTTTTCCTTAAAAAACTTAGCCCGTTGTTCTTTGTTCTGACCTACCCAATACTCAGCTCGTATCGCCCGGCTGACACATTCAGCAACGGTGATTGGTGGGTAGGGGCCACTGCTAATTACTACGGCCAAATCCGAGCGGAACATCCTCATCATCCTTCTTACCTTGTCTCTCTCGGAGCCGATAAGGTGAGGACAAAGACGTGCTAGTTGCTCAAACTTTTTCACCGCCTCAGCTACCGATAGATTACCCTGACGAAAATTATTGAATTCGTCTTGTTGAGCTTCCATAACGTCAGTGTTGAAGTACTTCTCCTTAAATTCCTCAACAAAGTCCTCCCAAGTCATTTGGGTAACATCTCGCCTGATCTGGACTGTTTCCCACCAGAGGCGAGCATCTTTCCTCAGCATAAAGGATGCACAGAGAACTTTTTCTTCGTCATCGAGCTTGAGAAAGTTCAAGATAACCTGGAGGTCAATCAACCAGTTGTCGGCCTCAATTGGGTTTGTTGATCCTTCGAATTCCGGTGCCTTCATGCGCCGAAATCTATCATATAATTGTTCCGGAGTTCGAACCAAAACTGCTGGCGGAACAGCCAAAGGCACATCAGGCACTTCAGGAGCTATCGGGTTTTCTGGAATCACCGGGTCAGCATCAGGAATTTCCGGTGCAGCAGGCTGATTCACAGGTGCTGGTGGTACTCCGACATTAGGAGGTCCCTGATTTTGCTGAGCCAACTGAGCTCTAAGCCCACCTATCTCTTGTTGTTGGGCTAACATCATTTGTCTTAATTCATTCATCTGGGCCGCAAGATCAACGTTCTGGGTCTGAGCCGTTCTACGCTTGGGTGGCATGGTTCTACATAAAAAAAATTTATGAAATAAGCTCCTTGTTTAATAAAATCATGTCTTTTATATAGAACCATAATCTTAATTCCATATCATAACATAATCATGGAATATATCTGAATCCATCATAATCTTATCCATATCTGCTTCATAACATAAATGTATAAGTATAACATTTAGGAAGGTGTAAAACTTTCCCATCATGTTCATATGTCACTTAATTGCCACCACCAAGCGAAGGCACCACCCAACATTATCCTCATATCTAATATTTTTCTTATGTGGCAAAGTTCCACAAATACCACATATAACTTCCATAACGTCGAGCTAATTCCATAATGCGAGAAGTTCCCGGCATGACCGTTGACGACAGATGCTTACTACGCACGTGAGCTTCTAACTAATTTCTAAGCATAAGAAAATAACTTAACTTACTTGGGCCGTGGCGGAAGTGATGTGAGGCAAGGTGAAGTAGGCTGGCAGGATACCGCTCTGATACCAAACTTGTAACGCCCCAACCTACGTAGGGCAGTTACCATACATACTTGGACTTATAACACTACTTAAACTTGCTTGGAAAATCGAGAATAAATTTTTTTTTTTTTTTTTTTTCAAACTTACATATAAAATAGAGTTACTCATATGGAAACTTATCATACATACAACAAAGATAAAAACATACATACTTCTTACAAAATTTTCATGTCTTTAAATCCTCATAATTTTTATACAACATAACTGTCTTTAAAATATATATAAACTTAAACTTATCATAACTTCGCGGAAGATTTTGCGTAGTGGTATCCCACACCGCCCTTCACCCGCCGCATCATCCACCTGGCCCACCAATTAAGCTGCAGGCCTCTTACCTACAGTATGAAATATACTGATGAGCTTTCGCTCAGCAAGTACAAACATAATCTCACAAAATATAACAATGTCGTGCAACTCATGCATGAATTAATTATGAGTCTTTTATAACCAATTATTGACTTGAACTTATTATCTTATTTAACATGTGGGCCCGTAGTGTACGTACCAAAAGCGCGCAAGCCTCAGAACGTCAGGGTTTGCAAGGCCCTTAACCATTCTGGAAAACATGAACATGACCTTCACGCATCAACGGAAGGTTGATAATTATAACTTGAAACATACATGATCCTCCTGCATCAACAGGAGGTTGGTACGACACCTTACTTGTCTTGGTTTAGTCTTAGTCTTGTTATATTTCCAAGACTAAGAATCTTTACATGTGATCTTAATAGTCATAATGTACATGAACTAGACATGGCATACTTAATGTATCCTGGTTTAACATAACTTAACATGGTTTATCGTATCATAACATGGCATAGCATAACATAGCATGACATAGCATAACATGGCATAACGTGTAAACATGTCATATACTTGAAAATAGATTACTATTTTCCATACTGTAGGTGAGGTTTGTACTTACCTCGTCTACTATGTCCACTAATGCGTCGCTCTAAATCCGGACACAACAGCAGGTTATCTCCTGTTATAATAAGGACATAGGATAAGAATTCTGTACTTATAAAATGTTGGTAACCAAACCAACATTCATACTTAAACTTAATTAGGCTTATATGTCCCCATATCATTATCTTGGAAAAATATCGTAAACGGATTACTATTCGTAATCCCGTAAATAACTCTCGAGATAAGGGTTGAAATCAAAAGGCTTGGTCCTTTATTGGCTTACGTTGGAAAACCTTTGGGTTTTGGGCCAAAACCAATAACTTGGTTAAAATCCTTTCTTGCTTTGTTTTTTTTTAGAAAACTTAGGTTTTTCTTTCAAAAATCCTTGAAAATTTATGAGTACGTTTTATAAATTGTTAAGGGCTGAAAACTGCCATTGGAACAGTTTTAGCAGTCAAAACAATGGGTTTTGTGAAAAATACAGTTTTTCTGTTTTGTTTTAGAAGATCCTGTGCAGAAATTTCTTGCTCTCTGCACAGTTTTCATAGTTCAGGTTGTATTTAAAAATACAGATTGATTTTGAAAAACTTGTCTTCACGAAAGTTCTTGCTCTTGAAAAATTCTAAAACTTTCGTGTTTTAAGAAAAACCCAGTTCTGCTTGGATTCTTGTCAGTTTTAATTTGAAACTTACTAGACGTGTAGACTAGGTCTGGGCAGATTAGCCTCGGATTTTTGTAAAAACGGAGGCCATTGGAGCCTCATTTTTCAAATCCACTCGCGTTGCCCTCTAGGAAAAACTGTTCTGAACAACTTTTGTGTTTTAATTTTTTCCAAAATCGGCCTCTAAAGGCCTCCAAAATCTGATTTTCCCGAGACTGGCCAATTTCTACCCGAAATGGCAGTTTTCGGTTTCGATTTTTGTTTTACGTCCTAATCGCGCACACTACCTCAACCGACCACAGCGGGAGCTTAACATCAACACACATCGCTTTTTCTAACGTACATTTTCTTTAAACACATTTAAAAATTCAGCCATGCAACCCATTATTCTTTTCTAGAATTCTAGGGTATGCTTAATTTCCAAAGTTGCATAATTTGATCTACATTAGCCATGCAACCTTTTTAACCATTCTAGCTCAACTTAAATTCACTTAGGGGACATATAACCCTAGGCAGCAGCTAACATACATACCACATAATTAAATCAAGCATCAATTAAATCATGCAAAACTTAATAAATTCAAACCACCCTTAAGTCCTAATCAAGCACATATCTAACTTCCTAAACTAAAGCAATTAGTAAAAATTGAGCTTATGCTCATACAATTTGACAACTTGAAATACAATTAAATTTCAAATTGAACCAAATTGAAAAAGCTTAAGGCCATGGGAGATTACCTTTCTTGACCCTAAGAATGGTTAGGGTTTGGTTCCAAGAATTTTCTCCTTTCCTTGGCTCCTTGGTGAATTCGGCCTCCCCCTAGCCTACCCGAAAGTTTTGGTTTCTTTTGGCTGCTGATTTTCACCAAAAATCTGACCACTCCCCCTTGTTCCCAATCAGTTTTTCTCTTCCTTTTCAGCTCACCCACAACCGGCCCCCTTGGCCAAAATGGTTCTCCAAAAATTTTTCAGCTTTTCCTCTTGGTTCCTAGGTGAAATCCGAACTTCACCACTAATTCCCACACTTGGATTTTGGTTTTTGTTTTGTTTTTCTTGGCTGATCAAGGGCGGTTTTTGGAGCTGGAAAATGGGCAGAACCTCTCCAAATTTTCTGATTTTTTTTTGAATAAAATGCACCCCTATTTATAGGCATTTGAAACTTTGCAAAATTGCTAAATTAGTCCCTCAAGAAGCAAGATTTTGCACAAATTGCATGCAAGGTGGCCGGCCATGAAGTGTCTAGAATCTTCCTAATTACTTTCCAAATTTTTCTTAATTCCAAAATGATGTCATAATTAATGGATAAGGTGATGTCATCAAGGTGATGTCACCATAAGGCCTTGTTTGGCTCTTTTCTTCAATATGCAATCCATTTTTGAGCTACACAGATATTTCTAATACTGTGTTCACTAATACACAGTACTGTAGTATATTTGGCAGTCCAAAATTTATCTGTTTAAAAATGGACTGTACGAAAAATTCTCTTTTCGCTTAGAACTCTTAGGCCCTTAATTACCTACTTAGTGTGCTTGATTTTACTCTATGGTGGTTTTAAAAATAACATGATCCATTTTATCAGAAAAATGGTTTTTCGCAGTATACTTCCTATACTGCTCATCATACTTCATTATTGTCACCTAGTTGACCCTTTTCAGTCAATCTTTAACCTATCGGGTCAACCTTGACTTCATTGGTCAAGCTTTGATCAACATAAAATCATAACATTTTTGTACCCCTTTTTACTAAAAAGGTTACTTGCTTGGCTAAGCAATTTGCTTATTGAGTCTCATAGCTAATTAAATGAGAACTCAAACATTTACTAATAAAATTATGAATTTCGTATTGATATTCATAATTTTCATGAAACATTACAAAAACACATAATACGAGCATAGATTTCTTATGTACAAGGAAATCATGAGTCCGTATAAATTTTCGGTTATTACAACTTTCTTGTTTGTCCCACTTATGCTCTCCCTTCTTATCTTGGGGTGAAGTTTTCCAACGATTCGCTCTATCAGTCTTAGCATCCGATCTTCTTTCTTCTCGCTGCGCTCCAACATAAGAGCTTTGGTTTCAAGATACAATCTAAAAATTTCTAAAATGAAGGGAGAGAATAATTGGCATATATCTATTTAGAGAAATGTACTTACCATATTTTTCTGTAGTTTTGAATATTTCTCTCGAGATATAAGGCGGTGATCATAATCAAACTTGTTCTGCAGAGTGCTTTGCTCTGCAGATTGTGCTTCAAAATCATCGTCCTTAAGGCGGTGAGCCACGAATAGTTCCCAATGTTCTTGATCAATGTTTTTGTATCTTTTTGTAACCTCGAGAGGAATGAATTTGATCTTAGGATCGTTTTTATTAGGCTTGACGTGTTTTTTATAGAGGAGGTCCTTGAACTTCCTCCACTTCTCTGCTGCAAAAATCATCAGCGTCGTTTTTTTGCTCTCGTCATGGTTGAAGCTTTCCTAGAAAATAGAAAAAGAAATTTGTCTATGCAGTAATCGATCAAAGTTAATGAAGTTGTTAATTATTAACAAAAAAAACTAAGATAAAAACTTACAGTAATCTGCTCCCAAATTTTGTCCGTGTAAGATCTAGGGACGTTTTTCCAATCCAAAAAGCTAATTGGAATATGCTCTCGTACCAATACTCCTATGTAGCTCTGCAACTCTTTACTTACATTTGCTAATGGTTGATCTTTTGCATCAAATTGTACATTGATCTTCTCCCCTTTCTGTCGTTGCTTCATTGCGCGATAATTTAGTGTTGCATCTACTTGATTTTGTTTAATCTCTAGCAAGCATCCCTCGGCTGAGGCAATGGTGCCATTCGGATCGTCTGATGAGGATGAACCACCCGATTGCTGCCGATCCCATACATGTGCCATTAGCCTTTACAAAATAAATTAAAATGTAAGACAGAACAAAACAAACCAAGAAAAAAAAAAAAAAAAAGTTACGGACTTATTTCCGTAGAGTTTTGTTAGGAAACAGAAAGATTGAGAGTGGAACTTCAATCTTTTTATAATCCAAACAACTTGAAAAGAAACAGAAAAGGCACGAAAACGAAAGAAGAAGAAAACTTGTATGATAATTTTGGTAATTTAGCAAAAATATAAGCTCTTTAACAATTGTGTTAAGAGGAATGTACCTATTTAACCTCTTATTACTTTGATGAGGTGCATTGCGACGCGACTTATCATCAACTTGTAGATGTTTCAACAATTTTGAGCTACCAAGTCTGTACTTCTTGTACATCATCCCTTTAGATTTGTACCAAAACGAGATCGATGGTACGTGCTTGATTTTCCAATAGTCCGAGCCGCCCTCTGGTTGCAAAGCGAGCACGAATTCCTTAGGCATATCTGTAATCTCAAGGGATCTGAGGCTTGTTATGTGTTGGATATCAGAAGGCATCTCCTCCATCAGCGGCGAAGGCCCGATGTCTAACTCCTCAAGAAGAGGCAATGCCCCTTTGTCGATTTTCACCGCCTCTAGCTTTTCCAACTTTCGTAAACAGAGTTGTTTGAGTTTTTGAAAACCGCCTTCCTCGAAATGCAGTTCTCCACCATCATAAGTCAAGTACATCAAAAGGAACGCCAAATTAGGCAAACCTTGGAGGTGTCTTAATGGTTCATTGGCAAGCCTTGAGAAAAATAATTCTAATCCCTGTAGATTCTGAAGCTTTGAAATCCAATCTGGGAAATTTCGTAATCGACATTTCAAGCTGAGAAAACATAAAAAGGGAGGAGGCGACGAAATGCCTTTTAAATCGATAACTTCATCCTCATTGATAGCTGTCAAATCTAACCTTTCAAGGTGACTCATTTTCTCAATGCAGGCGCCAAGACTATTCCCGATCTCTGCAGTCACTTTTGAAATGCCTAAACTCTTTAGACCCCTCAGCATCTGTAGATCTTTCATGAAACTAATTTTGCCGGGACATGCTTCGACACGTTCTAGTGTCTGCAAATTCTCCAAATTTCCGATCCCTTCATGTATTCTCACACCGCGAAATGAATCTGAACTCGCCTCCGCTTTTGTTTCATTCTTAGAAGCTAAAAGATGTCGTAAATGTTCAAGCTTATTGATCTGGATCGGTAGCTCGGACACTAAAGTATCACAAACATCCAAAACCTGAAGGTTTCGTAGCTTACCAACGGATACTGGAAGCGATTTTACACTTGTACCTTTCAAACTTAAGTACTTCAAGTGGAACAAATTCCCTACTTCTTTTGGGAGATTATCAAGATCGGAACCTTGAAAATCCAACACCTTCAGAAGTTTAAACTCTTCGAAGAGTCGAACTAGGAAAGACTTGGTCAATTCATCACCACTAAAAAGAAAAATAGATCGGATGCTTGAATCTCCAACACGTTTGAAGACATTTTCTGTAGTGTCGTTGATCGATAGCCGGCGAATTTTTTCACTAAATTTCGACTTATTTCCACTCAAAGTTTGACAAAAGGATAAATCATCAACTGCTGCTAAGATGACCTCACGTACCAAATCATGAACTCGGCAATGTCTTTCAAATCCATCACGAATTTCGAATGAAACCAAGTTTCTCTGGATGAGTTCATTTAAGTACTCTTCAGCAACCTTCTCCATTGGCTTGTTGTCTCTTCTCAATTTAATAAAACCCTCAGCAATCCAGAGTCTATATAAAGTTTGCTCATCAATTGAATAGTTCTCGGGGAAAATTCCAAAATACAAGAAACAAGGCTTGAGACGGTGAGGGAGATCATGATAACTGAAAGCGAGAACCTTCGGAACATTTTTAAGTTGGTAAATTTCATCGAACTCAAAATGAAGATCCTCAAGAACTTTTCGCCATTCTGATTCGATCTTCTCTTTGGTTGATAGCAAACCAGCTATAGTCACAATAGCAAGTGGAACGCCTACGCATTTTCTAACAATTTTACGAGATAACTTCTCTAACTCTTGAGGGCAATGATTCTCAGGCTCAAAGGGAAATGTCTTCTTGCAAAACAGCCTCCACGACGACTCGGGAGACCAAGGTTTTAGCTCTTGGACAACATCACATGGGGTTGTTTTACAGGAGTGGGCAATTCTATCATTACGAGTTGTCATCAAAATCCTACTACCAAAATTACTACTTGGCAGAGCATGTTTGACAAAATCCCAAAAATTTATTTGCCATATATCATCGAAAACGATCACGTACCTCTTTGTTTGCAAATGATTCTTCAGAAAATTGATTAGTCCTTCTATCGAGCTAATTTCTCCTGAAAGTTGGTCTTTTGAAACGCATATCTGGTCTTTGATTGTCCTCAAAATCCTCTCCACGTTGTCCGATGGAATGATGTTGATCCAAAAACGACAATCGAAATGGCTTTTCACTTCTACATCCTCATAAACTTTCCTTGCAAGAGTAGTTTTGCCGATTCCACCTTCGCCTACGAGTGAAATCACCGCACGTGCGGATGGGCCCTCAACCAAACTTCTTATGAGTTCCTTCGACATAGAATCGATCCCCACAAGTTCTTCTTCCCCAATGAAGAGAGAATCCAATCGAGGGTCGATGGTTTCTTCAACATTTGCAGTTGGGGAAGTAATTGCTCCTTGCTCCAAAGGTGTCGTCAACCCATAACTTTCACCTCTTTCCTTGATTTCTCGTAACGACTTCTTGATACACCGAATCTCAAAAGCTATGTCATAACGCGATTTCAAGGCTTTAACAGAGCGTGCTGCTTTACCGAGGGAGCCAATAAATCCGCTCCGACGGCGATCTTGTGCCAGACGGTGCATGTATTCATCAACAACATCTTCTATGTGATCGGCTTCGTCTCGCATCTGTTTTAGCCATACTTTCGTAACGCCGTTGAGTTCTCTTCTCTGCATCTTCGCTTCTGCATCCACAAGGAAAGGCTGAATGATGTCCAATTCATTCTTCAGACTCTTGACGTCTCTGTGAACTCCTTTAAAAGACTTTGCTTCTTCAGCTAGTAGCTCAACCAACTTCCATATGACGGGGCTCAAGAATGTCTCCGCCATTTCCTCTTCGTGCTTCCGAACATCCCAACTAGATTGGTACCCCCCTGAAAACTCTAACGAGTGCCCTAAGGAAAAAAGAAGATTAAACAGAAACAAATATCTCTTTTATTATTATTATTTTTTTTTTTAACTTCCAATTAATGCCTATCAGAAGTTCTACCATAAGTTCCTTGTTTGATTTTCCTCTTGTATCTGTCTTGTTTGTTTGTTAGGAAAAGCCACATTATTGAAAAGTGAAACACCGAAGCTCCGAGGAAAGTTGGCCACCACTTGCATTATTGGCGTGCAAAATTATAAATATATTATATAGATATATGTATAAACTCGTATATAACAAAAGACAAAAGATGCAAAATAAATGAAAATATATATATGAAAAAAAAAAAAAGAAAAGAAAAGAAAAAACGCGTTTTGTTTTGTTTTGTTTTTTTTTTTTTAATTATTTGCAATCATGATGTCTACCCTATTATGTGTCGCTTTTTTAAACCACCCCTTTCACTCTTCTGTGTGCCATTTAGTTTTGATTGAGCGGTGGAGAAAATACCAAGTTGATGTAATGTGAAATGAAGTATCTTACGATATATAACTTAACGGTATTTAAATATATGTCTTAATAATAATAAGGTAAACATATAAATCCCTCCAACTGTAATGTCAAAAAATAAAAATGAAAATAAAATGAAATAAAGAAAGTGAAGTGCCTTATTATTAGTTCTTTATTATATTTCTGTTAGTATCTCAAGTAACAGAAGCATAATAATCATTGAGACTCCTCAATTTCTTTCTCAGCTTCCGATCATCCAAACAAGCAATAACCACAGGTAGTGGTGGCATAACGGTGTGCAAGATTATATAAAGGTTTTCTCTCAGTCTCAGCACTATAGTTTGAATTTTCACAATCATCACTTTGAAGACATTCCATGTAAAAACTATGAGCTTGTAATGGATTGTATAACTTTGAACTAAGCTTGATGAGAGAATGGATCAGATCCTAATACTGTTTCTCTTGTAATCCCACTGAATTTCAATAATATCAGTTTCGTGATTTATTGCAAGAGAAGTTATAGTGTAAAAGTGTAACAGGGCAGCTTCCCTGATATTTCTTATCTTAAATGCACATAAAATAGTGACACTTTTTCCCCAACACAATTTCTGTAGAAATTTCTGGATAGTTCCAACAAAATGAGTGGTCCCTTTAATTTGTTGAGTCCTTTTTCTTTTATCTTGTTGTCTTTTCCTCATGCCCATTGTTACTTTATTTGCAATTGGGATGATCTTAACTTGCCATGAAACACTAATGGAATCTGCAACAATATTTCCTTCAAGTTCTATGCCAGCATATAACATATATCCCACAACAACATCAACAACATAGCTTCTTGTCCATAAACTTAGGGGCTCCTTTTGGGGGAGTGTTGAAAACAATATTTTCAAAACTTTTATTTTTTTTATTTATTTTTTGTCTTCTTCTCTTTCTTTAAAAAAAAAAAAAAAAAAAAAAAAAAAAAAAAAAACCTTTTCTCTATTTAAATATCCAAATCTCTACAATAAACTCAAGTCTATAATTTTGTTATTTGAAATCCAAATGAGACGTTTTTTTTTTCTTTCTATATTACATAAAATTTCAAAAAAAAAATGAAATGAAGTTTATATTGATATTTTTTTCTTTTCCAAATACATTCAAGTTTTTACACTTTTTCACTCTAAACAATTTTTTGAGTCAAACATATATTTGCAAAACTCATCTCAATACCAATCAGGAGATTTTATTTGCTCACACAACACTGATAAATTCCCCCACCAAATCATTAAAGAATTTTATTATAGTTTTATCCTACAATAAAATCATTTTAAAACCTATTAAGAATACTCATGCCAACACATACCTATAATTAAAAATATTTTTTTGTAAAATAATTTAAAAAATATATACACCACACAAACCACAAATGAAAGTAATATTTTTTTTAATAAACAAAAAATTTTCCAACAATAAAATAATATTTATTTATACTGAAGACTTGTTTGGTTCACAAGCTCAAACAATATTTTCAAATTTTTTTTTGTTTTTTCCCCAAAATTTTTATCTTTTTCCCAAAAAGTTTTTTGTCTTTTTCTCAAAAATTTTTTGTCCTTTCTGAAAGTCAACATAATTTTTATTTAAACTTAAAAATCTTAACTCAAATTTACACACTAAACACCCCTAGTTTTATTGGGCCTTTCGATGCAACAATGCTTGACATTTCTCCGCTTAAGATAGTGCCCCTGTCAAATTCTTCAAGTAAAATTACCGCATTTGGTTTTGGTAATGACAACCATTTTGTTGAGGTAATATTTTTTTTTACTCATCTACGTCACCAAATAGGCGCTCGAACTAATCGGCGATGGTAAGAAGACTCCGAGGAGCGATTAATGGTCCATGGTTCCGTAAATTCCACTCATATCCTTCCCAAAATGATCAATAATGAGGGTTTCGACCCAAATAGATACATTTACACCCAGCCTTCAATGATTTTGAATTTCTTGAGCTATGCCTTTTGGTTATCTTGTGTAGGTGTTTATGTTTCTCAGCTGTCCTGTATCTCCCATGGCCACAAATTGGATTAGGCATCATTCTGTAGTACAGGCATCCTATAGTCTTCAAGTTCATGTTTAAGTATTGCCAAAATTTTTTTTTTTTTTTTTTTTTTTTTTTTTATTGAGTTTTTCTTTCTTCTTGTCTTAAAATTGTTATTAAAGATTTTTTTTTTTTTCATAATAGTTTTGTTTTCACCGCTCAAATTGTAAGTCCTTTTTTTTTTTTAAGGGTAAATTATCATTCAAATTAAAATTGGATACAAATACTAATATCAAAGATAAAACAACCCTTTGATACAAGAGACCTAATACTCGACTAAGACCAATTCCATCAGTGAAATCTGATGAACCTCAGTGAGGAGGATATAAGTCGAAACCGGTGACGAAAAATTTTCTTAAATTCTTTGACAATCCTATAATCGAGTATGTGTAATGATATTTTATGTTTCTTTTTCTTATAATGAAAAAGTTTTTTTTTCTTATTTAGATTTGTTCATGTATTTTTAATAAAAACAAATTAATATCAAAATTAAAATTAAATTAGAAGTGCATGTATGAGAGGATTAAATTTGACATTTTTTAAAAATTATGTATAAAAGGATAGAATTACAATGTTTATTTAGGAAATTTCAAGATCCCCTAAATAAGATGTGTGACATGGAGGAATTAATTAAAAGAAAGACCCATAATAACACTAATTATAGAATTATCATATGTTGTTGAAATTATAACCGTTTATTTACATTTTGAAAATCAGCCCGTCACTTTTTAAAAATATATATATATTTTTTAAGAACTATTTTGTAGAAAGATGGTTTTACTACTGTTAGGAAATTATCTTGTGTCTAATTCTTTGAATTTTCGAAAATAAAGCTGATTTATGCCTCCGGTATCAAGGGGATCAACTGTCCATAACATATATACAAAGCAAAAAATAAATAAATAAAATAAATGAAAATAAATGCGATATAGTCCAGACATATGACCACACTCCAAAAAGTTTAAATTATTAGAGACCAAGAAAGAAAATAAAAGAAAACCGAAAGGAAAAGTACATCAGATGATACGCCACTAGCAATGGGTTCGAACTCCAATGCTAAAAGGCATTGCTCCTCGCATCATCTGGAGCGTTACACATTTATACAGAAAAATTAGCGAAAGGTTCAACATAAATAATTTATTAAATACAAGATTTTCTCCTTCTTAAATAAGTCCCAGCATTAATTAAATAAATAACCAATGAATCATTAAAAAAAAATGAACACAAATTAAATTGAGAAAAGTGGAACAAAGTAAAATAAATACACTACCCTTTCAAAAATAATAATAATAATAACAAGTGCACTTCTACTAGCCGAACCAACCCACATATTCCATCATCTACCACGGATCCATAGTATTTATTAAAAAAAAAAAAAAAAAAAAAAAAAGCCTACCGAATCTCTAATTAGATAGGGTTTGTAATCATTTAAATCGTGCTTGAACCTCACCAGCTCAAGTCTAAATCATTTTTCCAAAATAAATAAATATATACATATACTATACATTTTCACAAAAATATTGTATGGTATACTTTTACAAACATTTTTCTATAAAAATCAATAATTTTCCCAATAAATCATAAAAGCAATATTTATTGCCAAATCACATTTAAATAGGGCTATCAAGAAATGGAAATCACGTATCGTACCTATTGGCAATTTATCTACTGATAACTATGTAAATCGAGACTCCTTACTCCGGTCTCAAATTTTTAACAATCACATAATATTGATGTCTCTATATTGTTGGTGTATCCTCTATATGTAGTATTTAGTATTGATGTCTCTAGATTGTGATCGTCCTTTGACAAGTTACCTACAACTTTTAATTTTGATTATTTACCTCCCGAACTTTCTAGATTGTTCCAATTAACTCATCTAATTAATTTTATATTAAATTAAAGATTTGGATTTTGGAAGCTTTTGCAATAGGGTTTATGTTATGTTTGAAAATCTTTCCGTCTGAAATGGAACATGAGAAGTACATGTACTTTTCATGACCAATTTAATGAAAAATTAAGTTTATGGAGTACATTGTAAAATTTAAAAAAGTCAAGAGATAAGTTATCAAAATAAAAATTTTAGGGACTCAGCTGTCAAAAAATGACAAATGTGGGGACATTAGTATTAAATACTTACATAATCTGAATGCCCGGGAAGGTCTTCTTTCAATTTCCATGACCTGACATCCCGAACCTGGAGAAAACTCCACGGAATCGTAGCTGTCCATTTTGTTTTGAACGGTTAATATTGATCCAAGGGTAAGTAGCAAATCATTTTTTTTTCAATTTATATTAAGAGAGACAAAGAGGGACGTGACTTGAAGATGACAAAGTTTTTCTGGATATTTATATGAGGCATTGAAAAGCCTCATCGTTGTGGAATGCCAAAAAAAAAAAAGGACGTCTTTTTTCATATGAGGGAAAAATTAAAGGGACCCTTGGATATTGGTGTTTGGTGTTTGAGTTTGAGTTAAGATTTTTAAGTTTTAATAGTAATTTTTGTTGATTTTTTCAGAAAAGTCAAAAAACTTTTTCAGAAAAAGATAAAAATTGAGTTGAAAAATTTGAGTTTGAGTTTGTGAACCAAACTCACCAACCTTAGAGCATCTTTAATGCAGTGTAAATTTTTATGTCAATGATGTGTAATTATTAAACGTACCGTGCAAGGACAAACCGAATCGTTAAAGAAAAAATGAATTGAACACATGAAATTGCATAGAAGCTCTACGTTATTTCGAACCATTCATGGAAAACCAATTCTACTCATTCAAACTTATATCCCAGAATTGATGAAGTTCAATTACTAAGAGACAAATAAACTGCATATTAACAAACTTTGATCCCTACTTAATTTCTCACAGTTTTTCATTAGAAACAAATAAATAAATCGAAGAGGATAATGCAGAACTCAAGATGGAAAGTCACATATTTGACGGTTGATGGTACTCACACTCAGGGCAGAGCCACTCATAGTCAAGTGGGGGAATTCTACCCCCGGTGAACTTTTATTTTCACAATTTTACATCTAAAAATTTTATATTTTTTTCATTCCACCCCCACCCCCCCTAATTGAGTATCTCTGTATAAACTTAATCCTTTGATGTGATACACGTCTCCATTGAAACAATAGGCTGGCTTCACCACTATTCTAATTGTCACTCCTGCAATGCATTCAAAACCTAACAAACCCAAGTTTTCACAAAAGATAAGAGGACAGGAATATATATATATATATATATATATCAAAAATCTGTAGATTGATTAGCGGATCCATAATTAGTTACATCTAGTGCAAATTTGTAGATAGACAGAGAAACTAACTCTATGAAAGTATATAATAGTCAGCAATAGTTGCAGAGCAACGGTAAACCGGTCTGACACGGAAAATAGCTTGAGGCTGATAAACTATCAAGAGTACCTTCTCCACAGATACTGCCCAGAAGGAAAAAAGTCATGACAAGTCACCACACTTTTCTTAATATTTAAACTTCCTTAAACTGATATTGTTGCAAAATTTAAATATAATATTAGTGGGTTGTTAAGTTTTACAACAATATCTAATGGAGTGTTTGAATCAACCATACCAATAGTTATTATAGAACTCTAATAAATATCCATTTGGTTGACAAACTACTGAAGTGTAATTATTTGAATGTTTTACTATTTCACAGCAATTCAACTCATATTCAAATTCAAATTTTCATTTTTTAAAAATCCATGTCACTCATTTTTCTACCTTTACACTATTCAAATCTTTTGTTTCACAAAAATTTCTCAAACACACATTTCATTTGAATTATTTTGACTTGTAATCCAAACGGGTACTGAGTTTTACAACAATAACTAAGACTAACCCATCAGTGAAAAAGTTAAAACATGCATTTATAATATACATGTATATACAAACAACCTCAGAATGTTCTTTGGTACTCGACTAGCCTTTGTTCTTCTCCAGGTAAACACCAAGCGGCTCAACAAGTTCTCTGTCTGATATAAAGAAAGCATAAGGCAACTTCTTTCCTGGAAGAAAAAAATAATTGCAATTAAAAATAATTCCCAAATTCTTTCACCTGACAAGGGGTTTTTTTTTTTTCCCCAATATCAGAACTAAAAATTGAAAGAAAACAAAATGCCCAGGAAAGCTTACGTTGTTAAGAAGTTGATTAACACCTATAATAACTATATTTACAATAATGAAATAAGAGAAAATTGATAAAACAAATCAAAATATAACGTCGTTTATTTCGATCAGCATATTTTTTTTATTTTACGCCCCATAATTCTTCCTCAGCCAGACGGGGCAGAAAACTGGAGCAAGTACAAGTATTAGTGGCAACATGCGAGTTTTCAAAGGATTTCCTTCTGGGTCTTCAAATATTGCCCGGATCTTCTTCCATCCTGAAACACAAAAAAATAAAAATATATACGCGCGTGTGTATTCTCGAATCCATCCTTGAAACAAACCGAATCGTTAAATCACCAAATCATCGGTGCGACCACAGTGCCGTCAACAAACATAGCCAAAAGCCGCTGAACCACCGCGCCGGAGAAAGCAAACAGAGCAGCCGGGCCGCGCCTAACGGCGTCTCCAGATAAGAGAGTCCGAGTCTCCTTCACTGAAAGCGCCGAGTCGCCGACCTCCCGCGCCGAGTAGTATGAGTCTTGGCGTCACCGTCAGTCTGAATCAGCGCCGTTCTCCGACGCCTCCAAAGCAGTGAGGCCACAGGAACCGTCCGAGTCTGCCTCCGTGTAGTCTCGCACCGTGCAAGGACGATTTCCTTGCAGTAAATATCATTACTTGTGTGACAAGCAAAAATAAAATTAAAAAAAAATTCATTACGTGTGTATTGTTTGTCACGTGCAGTCGGTAAGAAGGTTTTATTTATTTATTTATTTATTTTAAAGGGAAAAAGAGAGAGAGAGTAAAAATTTTTTTTTTTGAATTTGTTTCTCTAAAAAATGAATTTGTTTCCTAAAAAAAAGTCTTCTAAATAAATTTTAAGCACAATAAAAAAGTAGAGTATCATCAACAAAAAAACATATGAGATCAAAGGATATTTCGTGCTATATAGACCCCCTTAATTTTCAAGAATGTTCTGCAATATTAATCAAAGATGAAAAGTCACATAACAGTTAAGGACATATTGTCACCTAATAAATGACTTGACGTCACATGATAGCTAGAGATCAAAGGATGAAATCATTGGACAACAGAGGTTCGTTATTTTATATAAGATTCAAATCTTCTGTTCAAGTTTTGATATTTTAAATGATGTTTAATCAATAATATTATATCATATTATTTTAAAAATTTTGAAATATTTTATAACTGATTTTTTATCCTTTAAAATATAACTTCTTTCAATGATATGTCATAACATAATTGATTAGACATAATTTGAAATATCAAAATTGGACGGAAGATTTTAATCATTTAATATTTGTTTAAGAGATCAAAAGATAGGAGATATGAGAATATAGAAAGGAGGGAAATAGCTCTTGTTTTTTTTTTTTTTTTAAGGGTAGAAGCAAAATTGCACATATATTTTTTTTTGGAAATAAAAAATCGCAAGTTTTGTCCCCTCCGCCGACTGTCTGCTAGCCTAGATCGAGGAATCTCCACGATGTGCAAAATTGCACATATATACAAGTTTTGTCCCCTCCGCCGACGTCCCCACGATGGCTTTTGCCATATATGCAGATCGCCCTGACCTCTTCATCGCAACAACCGGAATCACAGTCGTCGGCGCGGTAAAACTCCCGTCAGAGGGAGAGAGAGATTCAGACTAAATGAAGGAGAGAGAAACAAGCAAAAAAAAAAAAGAGAAGAGAAGTAAATGAGGAGAAAGAAAATAGATGTAAGTAAAAAGAGAGAGTAAACATATTTATAATTTATTATTATTTGAAAGGGAGAGCTGTAGTAGAGCCTTTTTAGACTAATTGCCGTAACTACTGGTAGAGCTCTTTTTGGAATGTTAAGATGTAATCGAACAATTAAAATTTTATTGATGTATCATACTTATACAGACTTATCTCATATTACCTTTCCCACCCTAAGTCTTCTCCGTCGTTAGCGATCCACCGGGCCCTCCCACCCCCCCCCCCCCCACGCCGGCCCCGACCCCCAGCGTGCCCGGTGTCCCCCACCCAGGTCCCCCCACCTTCGCCCATCTCGGAGCCCCCCCCCCTCTGGACGGGGACCCCTCCCACCCCCTCTCTTTCTTCCCCCCCCCCCCCCACACCCCCGACATGATCGACTCCCCCGACAAGAGAAAAGAGAGAGAGAGAGAAGGATAGGGTAGGGGGCTCCCTGTCGGGGGAGGGTGGGGGGCCGGGGGCAGGGAGAGAGGGGAAGAAAGAGAGAGGGGCCGGGGAGGCCTGGGTGGGATGGGCTGTCGGGTTGGGGGGGGGGGGTGCCAGGGAGTGGGGGGGCGGGGCTGGGTGGGGTCCAGCCTGGTGAGGGGCGTGGTCTGGGGTGGGGGTGGGGGGCTGAGGGAAGAGGGGACTTGGGGTGGGGGGGGGGGGTTGTCGGGATGGGGTGGGGGCCGGCTGGGCCTAGGGCGGGGGAGGTCGGCCAAGCTGGGGTGGTGTGGTCGTCGCCGTCAGGGGGTCACCGACGACGGGACGCAGGTCCCAACAACGGTAGGAAGATCCCGGCAACAGAGAAGATTAGGGTCAGAGGGGTAAGATGAGATAAGATGTATAATAATTATGATACACCAACAATATATAACTGTTCGATTAAATCTTAACGGTTAAAAAAGAACTTATTTGAAGAGACTCTACCACAGTCTTTCTGATTTTAAAATAATTATAAATTTTAAAAAGTACACGTAAAATATGCTATATTGCTATATGTCACTGGTTTCCGAGAATTATATTCAAAGTAAAAAAAAAGTGTGAGAATAGGGAAAATGAAAGTGGGCTAGATCTGACTAATCCCAATTAGGCCCATAGTTGCCCAAATCTCTTTTCTTCTTTTCTCAATTTCCACTACCCTGAACTGAGTCCGCACGCCGAGTCCACCGAGTCCCCGACGATTCCATCCATCTCTCTCTCTCCCCTCTGCAAGTGGAAAAAGGTACTCTCCTCTCTCTCTCTCTCTCTCCTCTAAACCGAATTCAACTTTGATTTAGATCTCAAATTGCCATTCAAAATTCCACCTTCAATCGAAACCCTAGTTTTTCAGATCCATTTCGTCCAATTCGAAAACCAAAACCATGTCGTAAGAGAGACAGAGAACGATTCCGATCGAAACCCGAAACCCTAGGACCGGAATTTCAGATCCATTAGGGCTTTTCTCCGACCACGAAACCCTAGCCATGTCCTGCTTAGCCCTCTCTCTCCAACCCTCCAATGGCTCCGACATTCTCCTTCAGACCCGCGAGTGGTTCCCTCCCGCCCGAGCCCTCGTCGCCCTCTCCGCCTTCCGCCAGACCCGCCTTGCCTTCGCCGCCGCCAAACACCACCAGACCCATCACCACCAACACTCCGACTCCGATCCGGCCGTCGATTCCATCGGCGACGATCCCTTGGCCGCCTCCAGCGGCCAGGTCATCGTCGGCGTTGAGAGCCGGTACCGAGTCGTCTACCGCCTCGTGAACTCCATCTACGTCCTCGGAATCACCACCGCCGATCACGACAACTCGATCAACGTCTTCGAGTGCATCCATGTCGTCAATCAGGCCGTCAGCGTCGTCGTCGCCGCCTGCCGTGGAGTCGACGTTACGCCCGAGAAGCTCGGACGGAAGTATGTCGAGATCTATATGGCATTGGACATTGTTCTCAGGGGAGTTAGCAATATCCGGCTCGCGGCGATGCTCGGTTCGATGCACGGCGACAGCATTGCGAAGATGGTCCACTCGGCGCTGGACACCGAGAACAAGATACGCGGGGCCGATAGTTGGAGCAACGTGGAGGGGAATTCCATCGAGCACCTGGCAAACATTGAGGTGTTTTCGAATGCGGTGTTTGAATTGCCGCCGGAGACGATTGCTGCCGGGGATGAGGTCGTTGCGACGCTCGCTCCTGCCGCACAGAGCGAGCAGCTGGATCAGAAGGAGGAGAAGGAGGAGGAGACTGAGGCAGAGAAGGATCCCTTTGCGGCGAGTGATAAGATTAACCAGCCGGAGGAGCTGGTGAGTGGGTTCAAGAAGACGAGAGATCCTTCCGCCACAGATTTGACGAAGGCTTTAGCTACTCTCGAGGTGACGACACTGCCGCCCGCGGAGGCGACGCAGTCCACGCACATTGCTGTCGAAGGGTTTGAAGGAGAATATGGCGGGATTGAGTTTGCAAATGAGCAGGCTACTCTGGGAGAGACTTTTGAAGGTTTCAGCGAGGCGTGGGGTGGAGGGTTGGACCCCTCGGAGTTCGTCGGACCGACAAAAACTGCGAAGTCACAGGGTCTTGGAGGGCTTGAATTCCTGCAGACTGGGCAAAGTGATTCTGCTGCGAAAGTGGATGCCGCCGCCCCAAGCGGGGATTCAGGTAATCCTCTTGATAACCTTGTGAAATCAACTGAAATGAAAGGACCAGAGATGTACATTGTGGAACAGATTAGCGCCGAGTTTAGAGAATCATTGCTTGCTAGAGTAGGATTAATGGGAACCGTCTATTTGAAAACATTGCCCCCAAAAACCTCTGGCAATAATAAGGAAACAGAGTTCTCGTTCCGGGTTGAGGGCACAAGTTCGGTTAAGAGATTTGTTATGCAGAATTCGCGCATTAGTAGTCTAGACAATGGAATGTTCCACGTTAGGACTGCAGCTTCCGATGAGCCTTTGCCAGTTTTGAAGTATAGTCTGCTTCCTAGATCCACACCATTGCCTTTGAGGGTTCGTCTTGTAAAACGTCACAGTGGAACCTTACTTTCCCTGATGATACAGTATGTATCAAACCCCGATTTGCCTGCGCCATTGAATGACGTGACGTTTGTCTTGAAACTACCGGTCGATCCTTCATTGTTGAACGTTTCACCTAAAGCAGTCCTGAACAGGGCTGAGAGAGAATTGAAATGGCATGTTTCGGAGATCCCATTGAAGGGAACTCCTGGAAAGTTGAGGGCGAGGATGCCCGTGGATTCTAGTGAGACTAATGATGGTGAAGAGTTGGATGTTGTTGCTTATGTGAAATTTTCGGCACAAGGGATTAGATCGTTGTCGAGCATTTGTCTACGTCCTGCTACTGAAGGAAAGACCGACTTTTATGAGGTTAGTCATAAGTATGAGAGTGGGATGTATGTGTGCAATTGATCCATGATAAAAGAAAACTCGCTCTTTTGTTGTAGAATCCGTTTTTCTATTCTTCATTTTTTGTTCTTGAGGAGGTTGTGTTATGATGTGTTTGTATCATTCTTTTTGAAAGAATTTCCGTTATATGAAAGCCTTTTTTTTTTTTTTTCCCACTCTTTTGTTATTGTTTGTTGATCTTCATCAATGTAACATGCATTTCGTTGTATGTTTGTCTCCGATTTTTAGCTTTATCGTCGTTTGTTTGTACATGCTGTCATTGATTTTAAGACATTCTAAAATTGAACTATACAAATTAAAAACTCCATGAAATTCTTGCTGATGATCTGAAGAATTATTGTTCTGTTTCGATTTCCATAGCCGAAAGTTGAGCGGGTCGCTCTTCCCCGCACGTATGTTCCCCGTTTCTTTTCTTTTTTGCCCTGCTTGCATGTCTTTGGTATCAAGTTCTATTACAGCAATGATATTGTGGTTTCTCCCGAACTTGGAATTGAGTTTTATAGCGTTACCAAGCAATTTGTTTGAGCTAAATCACTAGTATAATGCCATTTTGTTCAAACTTGAGGCAGATCCTGAACTTGAGACTAGAATCACAAACCTTAGAAGTTTTTATTTTATTTTATTTTATTTTTTAAATGGTGGTAAAGTTTATTTGGTGATACTTTCAATATTTGGCACATCAAAACTTTTTTTTTTTTTTTTTTTTTTGTTACATCAAAACTATTAGGAAAAGTAGGTTGTATGGTTTTTTTTTAATTACATAATCCAATATATGATCTATTTTCTTTTTTATTTAGAAAAATGATCATTTGTCATTTTTCATATTTGGTTAATCAATGATTGATTATAAAATTATAATTAACTAATGGATTGATTATAAAATTTGGTGATTTATGTTATGGTTATGGTCAATCACTGATTGATCATTTAAGAAAATCGATTAACCAAAAAAAGGGTTTTTTAATTAATTTTTAAAAATTTTGATCATTTATTAAAAAATTTCTTAAAAATGACTATTTAGTTATAAATTCCAAATTATCACAGGTAGTTGTCATAGATACTATGTAGTTACCATAAGGAAAAAGGAATTATTGTTTCATAAACACAACGCTATCCACAAAGCAAATATGCTTGGTGTTTCAATTATTATTCAAATTAGAGACAAGTAGATTAAATAGTTTATAATAGTCATATCTTATCTTATAATCCTATATTACTCATCAACAATGTGGAAATTATAAAGAACCTAAACTTAAAAATGCACCAGCATGTGAGAGAGAGAGCAACAAGGGGATTTAGATCTAGAAACTTTTTTGGTTTTTTCGATAATTTAACTATGTGATACCATCAAAACTTGATATAGCAATGTCACATAAGAAAGTATTGAAAAATGATGTTAAATTTGAAATTAAAATATTTAGAAGTGCTATTTTTGGAATTAACCTATAAGCATATTAGAATCAACTGACAATGTTTAATTTAAATTCGATAGGTTTTAACATACGTTTACTTAGAAGAGCTGTTTTGAGAAGCCAGGAAGGCTCAATTTAGGATTGTTTTTAACTTTTACTAGCAAATAGTACGCGATAAACTATAAGTTACAAAATCTAGCCTCTCAAACTCATAAATAATGGCCTTAGCTTTTGTGCAAAGTGGCTTTTTTTTTTTTTTTTTTTTTTTTTTTAACACTTTTATCAAACGCTATAGTTGCATTGGTTTTTTGAGCAAAGTGAATGCGCATTGGTTTTTGTGCAAAGTTGAATACCCACAATCAGTCCCAAACTGGGCTTTGTGGTTTGGGAGAGTAAAAGTTCTTCTGAAATATCATATAAACACCATAAAAAAATAATATTTAGGATCCGTTTGAGAACATATAACATATTTAACATATAGTTTTCAAATGCTTTTTTTTAATTCAAAATTATTTTTTATTATTCGTATCTAAATATTACAATAAACTTAAAATTTGAAAGTCTATAACTTTGTTATTTCAAATTAAATGATATGATTTTTTTTTTTTTTAATTACATAGAATTTCAAGAGTAACAAAATAAAATCCATAATATATAATTTCTTTTTAGAACATATTTTAAGATTTTTCATTTTCGTTCCAAATAGTTTTTTTTTTTTTTTGTCGTAACGCATATTTCCAAAATCTCATTTTCAATCTCTACATCTCTAAAACCTCCTCGAAACGGGTCGTTAGATCCAAAAAAGTCGGAAGTACTTTTCAAGAAACGTTTTTCAAACCCTCAACTAAAAAATTCTCTCCCAACTCGTTCAAGGTCTCCAATGAGAGCGCATAGACTTTTTATATAGTTGTGACTTCTAAACGAAACATTAACTAGTGATGTTGACATTTGTTCGTGGAATCTTCCACTTGATATCTTAACTCCTCGTGCAAAAAGACGCCTTTTCTTCCAACCACACAACCTTTAGATCTGCAAAATTGAAAATTATCCAATCTAGAAACAAGGTAAGCCAATTTTTTTTTTTTTTTTTTTTAATTTGATTCTATCTCTTTGACTGGTGAGCCAATTTTTTTCTTTAAAGCCGTCTAGCGTCTCTGTCAAGGTTTTTTAGCTAGTAGATAAGATTTTTATGAGTTTGTAATTTTTTTTAATATGGACATTCATAAATTAAATGGTCAACAATTTAATCTAATAGAAAAGAGAACCTTGCTCTGCCATAGGGCAAAACAAAACACCTATTGTAAAAATATCCCTTTTATATAATAAACTTTTTAGATGGAGTTAATTTGTCGATTTTTTGGGGTCTCGAAGGGGCGTGGAAACACATAAGAACTCTTGAATGGAACTTGAGATCATTATGAGGTCATTATTCCTTTTTTATTTGTTGCCAACTCTCAATCATTTGTTTTCGTTATTGCATTCTTCCATAGAGTTTTCTATAATAGGATATCATTTTAAACGTGCATGTTTATGAATATCTGATATTATCTAAATTATATCAAAGTAAAATATATATATATGTGTGTGTGCGTGCATGTATATACAAAACTGATAAAACCGTATATACAAATTCGATGTTAAAACTAAAATCTTGGTAATAGAATATTATCCCATATCAACCATAAAATTCTCCTTCTACTCCCAACATAAATATTCCTAAGAAGAAGTTACATATTCTCTAAATTTTCTAGCAGCTGAAACTTGTTTTGAGTATTGCAATTCCTTAAAAGATAGGCAACAAAGAAGCTTCACCAAGAAAGAATGATACCGCTCATCCTTATAGTTTCAATTTTTATTCCTGTGCATTTCATTGATTTCAATTTCTGTCATAATGTAAACATCATTAAAAATATATCTAACTAAAAAAACACCATTAAAAATATAATATTATACGTCAAGAAAATAAAGGTATCACAATTACATGAATTTCATAACGTAAAATGTACAATTTTGTCGAAATTTTGTTACTTCTCATATTGCCACATGAAATTATTTGACATGATTAATACTAAATTCACATGTTTGAATTCCTATGTTTTCAGTTATTAGCATCTAAAAATATATATGTGTGTGTGCATATATGTTTAACTCTTTATTCCGGGTTCCAAAAGAAAAAAAGGGAACAAATAATCTTTGCTTCTAGTTAGTTGAAGCATGTAAAAAGAAAAATAAAATGAAATGCAAAAGTAAAATTAATTTTAGTTACAAGTACTGGTGAAATATAACGAACAAAAATTCCCCTAAAAAAAATATTAGAAACAAAAATGTTAAAGCGTCCCTAATGGTGACAAATAATATGGTTTGCACCATTAATTTATTATTATACGGTTTTTTTTCCTCCCTTTTTTTCGGAATTATTTTTTCTTGGGTCATTATAGGCAAATGACAGGAGTTTTATTGACAAATTCCAATAACAACAAGGCAAGATTTTACTTTTTAAGTGGTTATGCCACTCTCTCACCAGGACTAAGCTTAACGGGTGAAAAAAGTGGTTTAGAATATAAATTGAAAATATGAGAAATTTTACTTTAAAATAAATAAAGTGGGTGTTTGTAAGACTCTATATCATAAAAAGAAAAAAAAAATGGCTTCTACTATTGAAAAAATAAAAAATGAGACGTCTAAAAATTTCTCCATTAATTGTCCCTTCTATCATTTTATCATTTTTTTAATCCCTTCTATTATTTTTCCAAAATAATGCAATATCATTATGAAGTACATCCTTCACTTCTCCTTTTTAATCCTACATATAATTATGTCTTTTAATCAAAAATTAGTTTCATAATTACGATGTCAAATTACATGCAAGAACACATTTTACGCTTAGTAGAGTCAATTACGTCCTGTAAAACATCATTTCGTTGTCGCTTATTTTCTCAGGTTCCTTGGCATCATTTCATTAGACTTGTTCCCAAAGTATTTACATAGATGAAACTTGAAAGTAAAAAACTTTCATGAAAAAAGCAAAGCAAAACAAAATGGGTCACAAAAATGATGAGGAAACAAAAAGCTGATTAAAACTGCAAAATAAATAAATAAATAAATAATAAATGATACACAATAAGGAATCTTTAATACCACTATGCTTTGACAAACTCAAAATGCAAGGTTTAAGATAGTAAATATCTTTTTTGTTCCTAAATTTTTTGTTTCTAGTAATAAGCTTAAGGATTTTTGTCGAGTCAAATGAACTGTGTAACGTCATATGATGATAAGCAGTGAAAACTGTTCTCATCATTTGCGTAGAATTAGGTCAAATTCAATTTGTTTTATTGAGTAAAGAATATAATGGGAGACGAGATGACACCAATAATCTTTTTCTAATTTAATAAGAAAATGTATTAAAAAAAAAGTTATTCTGATTTCGAGATTAGATCTTAATTGATGCGTTCTTTTTCTGCATGGTATTGACTAAAATTTAATAAATTAATGAATCAACGATAGTCTATGTACACCTTTTTGTTCAGGGAACTATACACGCAATTTACATAAATATAAACACAAAAGGAATATTAAGTTAGACTAGTTCCCAAACAAATTGACCAATCTATACACACTAAGGTCCACCATTAGGCTCGAAGAAATCAAAATTTGGCCCCATGTCTAATAAATAGGCACAATTCAAATCATTCAATTTCTATCGGACCCAATAAATGGGAGAAATATTGGTCTCCATATCTATTATGTCTACTAAGTTCTTTCGATTTTTCTCCTCTTTTCTTGTCTTTTTTTCAATTCATTTATTGATGTTCCACCTAGAAAAAGCTTGTTTTGCAACCATCAAACAAAAGTGAAATTTCAAAAGAAGGAAGTAGATAATATATATATATATATATATATATATATTTTCTAGAAATTATACCTTTCTCCTATCAATTAGTATTATTATTTTTATTTGATCAATTTTTCAGCTTGGTATAAATTCTATATGGACATTCATATATTAGATATAGTTAAAGAGTTAATTTAACTACACAATATCTACTGATAAAAGTAAAGTACAATTTCTATTATAAGTTCTGCGATTTTTTAAAACTTGGAGCTGGTATTAATATATTATGTGCGATTGGTTCAAGTGGAAGAGTTTGTGGAGGGGGGAAAAAAAAAAAAGAAGAAGAAGAAAGTTTCGTCAAATGGGTAAAAAATTCATTTTCTTTTAACATATAGTCACTACTTATTGTCGGGCATTATCATTCTTGACAGTATAATACTGGTGCAATGATTTAGTAAAAGTTTGACTTCTACTAATTACCATTCCTTTGCTTCGCATGCCATACAAAAATGATCAAAATTATGGGAAAAAAAAAAAAAAAAAAACCTTAAAGTTCAAGTCTCAATTTTTTTAATATACTATAGATGGTCAAAATAAATCCGACCATTGAAATTTTTGTGATTGTATCTTATTTGAAAAATAAATTAAAATTTTAATGGTCTTGATTGATTTATTCATTATCCAATGTCTAAATCTTATATGTCACTAAACCACTGACTGTAGTTCTAGTACTGCAAGTTTTATAATCTATTTGCATCTTTTCTCATGTCCAAATTAAAAAAAGTACCATGCAGGTTTCAGAGCATATATATATGAATATTAAGAGATTACAATTAGTAATTAATAATTATAACAGATCAAGGCAATTAATTCAGTAATTATGTCTTAGACAAAAATCGTCTCAGACAAAAGAACAGTCCGAGTCTTAATCATGATTAGTTGAGGGAATGACCACAAAAAGTTACGTCTTTTAACTCTTCTAATATAATGTAATATATATATATATATATATATATATATAAGCCATCAAGGGATATTTACAATGTATTTAGCACTGGAATTTTGTTTCTTCTCTAGATAATCATTCCAGTTTAGGTTCGATATATGAAAATAATTAAATTCCTTTTCAAGACAATGTTTTCACCGCCCTATAATAAATCTGTTGATAACTCGACTTAAATGGATAATCTCCAAATTAAGGCTAGGTGCTGAATTAAACTTAAATATAATTAGCTTATCTTTCTCTCTTTCTCTCTCTCTCTCTCTCTTTTAATTATTTATATAAATGCCCATTTTCCCTACTTTTTGAAGAAAAATTCAATTCTCACTAAGCATGGAAACTTCTAATCCTGCACATTCCTTTCTTGTAAAATTATACAGGAAAAAAAAGACATCGGAGAGAATATTATAGTGAAATTATTGAACAAAAACTTTTTTAATTAAACTTAAAATTTGAATGAATTTATGACTTTCTAATATCAAGTTAACATACGCTTAAAATATATGAGAATACAATTTTCAAAAGAATTATGTATAGAGGGAAATATATATATATATATATATATATATGTGGGGGGTTGGGGGGGAGAGAATGTAACAGTGAAAAGTTAAACTTAAAGTTGTTAAGTTTAAATTAACATAGAAAACTTAGAGTTTCTAATTAAGATCAATTAGCATTCACTTAGAATACATGAGAACACAATTTTCAGAAATAATATAGAGCAAAGACAAAAATTATGATATTATTGTCAAAATTTGAACTTAAACTAAGTTAGCATATTAAACTTAGACTTTCTAAGCGCTAAAAAGCCTATGCTTTATATAATGATATGGTTAGAGAATTTGAAGGTTCGGGCTAAAGCAAATTAGGGTTGTTTGTTGTAATTTAATTATAAAAAAAACATTTCTTAACTAAAAAATTGCTTTACAAAGTAATTAAGCGTATAAAATATACTATAATGATTTTTCCTAACATTGTCGGTCAACAGTGCTTCGCACGCAACCATCAAGAATAAATCACCATATCTGACATATTTATATATCGATTATCTATATCTATATACACGTATAATTATATCTATATCTATATCTACATCTATATATGTATAATTATATATTAAATCATTATAAGCAATCACAAGGACAAATGTAATACCGAATGAACTTGGTTTACTATAGTAATCAACTTGGCTTTTAAAAAAGAACTAATAATCTTTTCAGTGTAAAATGCCAGCTTATTCCTCAAGCCAAATACTAGCATCCAACAGAGTAGATATCCACCAAATAATTAAACAAATAAAGAATTATTATTTTATATATATATATATATATAACCATTTTGCGTTAAAGCAACATGCTGTCTCAACAATGACGATACAGGAATGAGATAATAACAAGGCAGTGCTTTTGTTTGTTTATCGGAGAGAGAAGGGTATAGAAAGGTAAAGAAATTTTAAATACAATTAGATACAGTAATAAATCGTCAGATATTTGCTATGTTTGGTTAACATTTCATGTGTTTATTAATCGATTGTGATTTTACAACTTAGATTTTGTGTATATTACAAACTTTTCCTTCTTTATAGTTATATTTGGATCCTAAAAGAAGCTTGAAAAGAATACATATTTCTACATTCTAAATAGTTTATAAATCTCATAATTTCTTTCACAGTCAGTAATTTTTTAAAAGTTATCAATTAGTAGAGTTTATTGTATAACACTTTAATCTTTGATTATTATTATCGCAGTCCAATAAATATAACTTTTTTAAAAAATGATATAAGATTATGTAATCATTATTTCATTTACATATTAATGAAATTAGTGTTCCAACTCATTAATCAAAATATTATATTATCGAACTTATACCATCATCGTACTAAAACAATAATGTATATAGATATATATATATATATATTTATTTATATTTAAAATCACAAGATCGTTATTTGTCTCTAGGTTTCTCGTGATTTTCATTCAATACCATGGCCACCTAACAAAACAAAAGACCTTCACATTCAATAACTGATCTCTGAGAAAAGAAAGCCAGGAAGGAAAAAAAAAAAAAAACTCATTGTCATGATAATCAACAGCAAATTTAAGGCTTCCGATAGGAACGCTGTACACAATCTTTACTTCTACGTAAAGTAATTATAATTTAAATAATTAAATTTACCACCACATATATATCATCTCCAACAATCCAAGCAAAATATATATATATATATATTTCTGACCATTTTGCCCCCGACAAAATCAGAAATTCAAAATACTTCAAACCTATTAGTAGTAATGCCCATCTCATGGGAGGTTGAATCCATACCACTCAGCAACAAAAAAGAGAGTTTTGTGTCGTTGTCGTTTGTTGTAACCACGTCCCTGTCACGTGACCACTAGCTCTTCACACTTGAGGCACGTAAAACGACGCCGTTACAGCCACACTTGCATGATCTTTACAGCTCAAGCCTTGAGTAGCCTCCAAGAGCCGCCACCGCCGCCCTTGCTGGAGTTGCTCCGGCTAACCGGAAGATTCCCACTGGGGTCCATCGGAGGGAAAATTGTCGTCGTGATCGGGACGTTCCGCCTGGCCTGCCGGCTCTTGATGTCGCCGAGCTCCATCTCCGCCGGAAACTTCACAGTCCCGAACATTAGAAACGACGACCACCGCATCCTCGTCGCCGCCTTCTTCGATGACACGTCGGATACCTTTCCGACGCTCTTGATCGAGGGATTCCGCTCGATATCGAATGCCGGAGACACCGCCGAGTTGTTGTTGTGCAACTTCTGGTAATCCAAAGACCGGCTGTTCCTCATGATCATCCGGGCCTTAGTACTACTGCCGGACCGTGAAACCCCGGAGCTTTGTAACTCCGATAAAGACTCCGAACGTCGTCGGAAACCCGATATCTGCTTCTTATCGATTTCTTCGGAGTAATTGAACTTGGGGGGGCTTTGTTCTCTGAAGGGTACTAATCTCCCGCAGAAGATAATGTCCTCGGCGGAGCACATATTGTAGCCGTCGACGGAGCTGAGGTCGCTGAAGAACTCGAACAACTCCGGCGGCTCCGAAGCCGATCGGCGATTCGGATTCGAATTAGTACTAGTGTTGGTCGTGTGCGACATTTTTTGGCCTAAAGGAAGTTCGGAGAGAGAAAGTGCTTCTTCTTCTTCTTCTTCTTCTTCTTGATATTCTTGATCATGGACGTGATGATGATCAAGATTATCGTCGTTGATTTCCATATTTGAAATGGTTTGAGAAAGAAGAGAAGAGAGAGAGATAAAGAAAGACACGACAGAAAGAGGGACTTAGGATCTTTGGAATTATAGTTACTTGTAGAATGAGAATAGCATACTATTTCTACACAAACATATATACATACATACATATATATATATATATATATAGAGAGAGAGAGAGAGAGAGAGGGTGTTCTGGAGGATGTCTTGGAATTTTCTTGGGGAAAACAAATAAAAATCCAAACTTTTTTTTGAGAATGGCTTCTAGAAAGAAAGAAAGAGAAAATAAGGAGCGAAATTAAGAAACGGCATCTAGGAAAGCAAACAGAAATACAGATCTAAATGGAGAGCAGAAAACGCCAAAAAAAAAAATGTATTGGAAAGAGCCAAAATTTTTTTTTTTTCTAATGTCTGGAAAAAGAAAAGAAATTATATTGTAGAGACAAAAGTAATTAATTTTGTTTCAGAGTCTAAAAGAATTTTTGTGTCATATATATTAATCAAATTATTTAACAACTAAATTTCATCACATGTGTATTGATTAATTTATTTTATTTTGAAAAAAAAAAATTCTATTTAGAACTTCATGGTTGGAAAATAATTCTGCACTTCTTAACATCAAATTAGTAAATTAATTGAAATCAGCTAAATTTAAAATTATCTTTGAGGGAACATAATAAAACATAATACTTCTAAAAATTTTCTCACAAATACTTTTTCACATAATTTTTATATAGTTAATTTTCAATACACTAGAAACCTTTGTTTAGTGTACGGATTTGGACTGTAATTTTTAGATTAAATTTAATTGACTTCTAAATAACTAGTTATAATTTTATTGATTTTTCAAAAAAGGTAAAAATTGATACGAAAACTTTAGGTTCACATATGAAAGCTAAACGTAAGCCATAAAAAAAATATTTATCTGATGGAGAATACTTATCTGATAAGAGGCCGAAAAAAAAAATCAAATCAAATCAAAATCCAGGTTTTTTAAATATTTTTTCAATGGAATTATTTATTGATATTGTTTTCATTTTGTACGTATATGTTTGAGAACGATCGGGGGGGGGGGGGGGGGGGGTGGTGCGTGGAGGAGGAGGTTATTTTGGACAATGCCGTTTGTTGGTTGGTAGTTAATGTCGTTTGATTTTTCCCCGAAAGTTACGATTTTGAGACGGCCACGGATATCCCATTTAAAATGTCACCTATCCTCACCAACGCCACGGCCACCACCAATGAATGTTTTCTCTCTCCTTTTCTCTCTCTCTCTCTCTCTCTCTACATATACTATATATTTATATAATAATAATAATAATAATAAAAGGTCACTTATATCGTAATTGTAATTTTCTTTTCAGAATCTTATAACAGGTAATTTTATATAAAAATATATATAACATGATTACTTAGAACAATTAGTAACGGACATGTATAAGAGTAATGTTATATTGAAATCAAGTACTTGTTATATTAACGTAAAAAAGATTATAAGCGCCACTTTATAAAGATTATCATATACGAAATTATGAATATATATATATATATTTAGAGAGAGAAAATTTTACTGTAACTTCAAGTCAAGCTCCAATGGGATCTTTGTAGTTTTTACTTTACCATCTACAAAGATGACTGGTGCTCTGGTCGCTGTTATAAAAGCTCCCTTCTACCCTCCAAGTTAGGTTTTTCTTTATTTCTTTATTTTTTATTTTTTTTAGCTTAATTAGTAATGTTAAGGTAAGTTTGGAGTTTCTTTCATTTCCTTTCTTAGGAATAATTGAAACCTGAAAATGCATATATATATAATTTGCGTATTGTGTAACAAAGATCTTATGATGAGATTGCATGACGAAGAATACTAGTAACCTACTATTCTAAGATCACGTATCTAATTTTGATTTTTCAAGCGATATAAAAGTTGTAAAGCACTTTAAAATTTTTAAAATGCATAGTATAATATTATTTACAAGATACCATTTGAGACACTAAAAAATAAACAGGAGATCTGAGTTCAGATTTAAAAAATAAAAAATAAATAAAAGGTGAAATTCTAGTATTGTAGGATTTGAAAAACCTTACTAGTATTGTGAATCATCAAATATATCCTATATTTTGACAATTTTGCATATATTTTTATGTTATACAATTTTGTTTATATGCAATAAATGTTAAAAAACATAAACTATCTATAGAGATACCTACAATGGAAAACTCCTAAGAAATGAATTGATCATTCCTAGTTATGTCTTATGCTTTTTTTTTTTTAATAAGTATATCTTAAAAAGTTTGAGAGGTGTACAAAAGAACAAAGAATTCCCAAGCCTGCATTTTAGCTAGCAGTACTTTAATTATACTTGGTTAGTAGTTGAAAATTTTTCATCTGGTACTCTCATCCCCTCGGGTATTTAGCATTAAGACCCCTAAATTTATTATCCTTTGGCAACTTGTCCCCAAACTTTAAATTTTATCAATTTTCCCATGAGCTTACTAAATTATTGCAATTACCCTTTTAGTTAATTTTACACTAAATTAAATATTAAAATTAGAATATTTGATTAGAATTTGAATTATATTTGGAATTTTAATTGAAAATATTTTTTTCCGGTTTCACACGAGGCGTGCATGTGTTTTTCACAATCAATTAATAAAATTAATTGATAAGGATACATTGTTAAATTTAGCAAGTTTAAAGGGCAAATTGTCAATATTAGAAATTTAGAAAGTAAGTTATCAAATAATGACAAGTTTGATCAGGGGTGTCAGTGCTAAATATCCTATCCCACTCTTACCCACTAAAAGTGAAACATTTTAATGTTATTTAGAAGTAACAAATACTTGTTTTTTCTTCCCTGATTAGAGTATCATTACTGTAATAATATTGGACAGTCTCCTTGATTATAAGGTCCCCGCTTTAAGTATAAAAATTAAAAACTAGTTATGTACATAAGATCAAAATAAGTTTTATTGATAAACTTTTCAATTTTGTATTGTCCATAGAAATTGTTATTTCATACATTTGATTAACAATGTTCTAAAGCTCCCACGTATATTATTTTGGGGTGAAAATGTTCTAAAATTTTGTTTGCCTTATAGATTGTTGCATTATTAAACTTCTAAAGGGTGACGCTTATCCCAATTAAAATCCAAAACAAAAAACAAAACAAAACAAAACCTTCTTTAGGAAGTGGAGACCACTTTAACCATACATGTGCCTAACACAACCGGGCTACCTAAACATTAATGTGAGGCTTATAGCAGTTTTGCCCTCGCTAAATTTTAATAAATAGTTTGACAAATCACCCTTAAACATAATTAAATGTTGAAGAGTGTTCACAAATTGATCAAGAATGTCAAGTCCGAAAAAAATATATATATATGTCATGCACATGATATAATATGCTTGTCATCATCTAAATTGATCTCTACATTCGAACGAACCCATGCAACACGTCATCATCGATTTGTGTGCATTATGTAACATGTTATTAAATTTAAGAGTAATTTGTTAAAATTAAAGTTTTTCCGGGGTAAAAGTGCATTTTAACCTGTTGTATTTACTTAATTCCTTATAGTTTAACTTTTGAAGGTCTCATATTAATAACATGTTTGGTAGACTTTTTAGAAGTTGATTTTAGCTTTTGAGTTTCAAAAGCTGCTTCTAGAAGTATTTAGATATTTGTCATAAGAGCTCTCAAGAAAAACTTCATGTCTAAGTAAAAAACTAAGATTTCTGAAAAAGACTCTTTTGACTCTTTTGAATAGAGTTTGAAACTTGTATAAAATTTAAATAGATATTATAAACTTCTTTTGAATATTTTTATTACTTACTAGAAAAACTTTAAATCATTTTACTTTAAAAACTTGTTTAAAAATATGAATTTCAAACAGTACTTACTAAAAGCACGTTTTTATTCACTTCTTTTACTGACTAAAAAAAAGAAAAACTTTTCAAACAAGTCCTGACTCATGAAAAAGATTCATCTTTCCAACGGCGCCTATGTTCTTGTTATCAGATTCTTATTAAGAACAATTTTGGAGTCTGCTTAAACTCATTGAATAATGACACAAATATTATAGTACATGCCTTTTCACAAGTGTATACTACAATATTACTAAACCGTTTTCAAAAATACTTATTTAATATTTCCAAATTCAAGAGACAAATCTTTAATATTGAATATTTTTCCTTCCATACGAAGTCATATCGTTTGAGCATGTGGCTTTTAAAGGTACAACCAAGGTCACTGCCCTACTTAATTGAAGCCAATATTTTTTCAACGAAAAATAGTCTTTGGCAATTAATTTTGTCTGAATAATACTTGTACCTGCATTAAGACAGGCAGTCAACCTACACCGACAGGGGTGGATGGGTTGGTAAAAAGATGAGATGCGTTTGTTAGATTTTCCCTTCGTCCATCCGGGTTCGATTCTCATAGCCTTACTCCAGTTTTGACTGTTAAAGCATGATTTGATGATGGCATGGTAGCTTGGATGGATGACTGAGAAAAACCAGTATAAAGAACATGTCTCTGCTATACTAAAAACGAGGTTCTTGCTTGTGAGATTGAAAATATAGAAATGACGAGGCCACCCTGATCCTTTATTCAAAAAAAAAAAAAAAAAAAAAAAAAAAAAGAAAAAAGAAAGAAAGGCAGTCAACCTAACACTTTATTTTCTTCCTTTCTTTAATGCTTTCTATTATTTTATATCTCTACCATCATTACTTATATTTTCAACATTACATTTTATTAAAATCACATCAAAGTGAAAAAGTATACAAAACTGATGGAATCAAAATGATTTTAATGGTTAAGACATAACCTATTGGTGAATTATTTTCATATTTATCCTATCATAGAATTCTCTTTTTTTTTCTTCTCCCTTGACAAAAAGGGAAAGATAGAAATAGGTAAAAACATTCGATGGTACTTAATAACAAATTAGATTCTAATCTTGAACCACCCACGTATTCCTTAATTATGATTTATACATTCAGGTAGAAGGGAAAAATTTTCCAAAATTTGTTCTACGGTGAAGATCATGGTGCAAAACTTACAAATAGGCACACGTCTCACAGAACAAGCAAGAGTGCGAGAAGACAACTGCCTCCAACGGCAGGGAACAAGTTGTGCTCCCATTTGGGGTAACAACTCCAAATGGATTATTTTAAAATTATTTCTGATCTAGATTTTCAAATCTTTCTTTTTTTATTTTCCAAAAACTCAATCTTAAAACCCTTAACTTTCTTATTTCAAGTCGAAATGAATAATTAAAATATATATATATAATGATGAAAGAACGAAATTAGATTCATATTACTTATTTTTATCTAAATATTTTAAATTTTTATACTATTTTATATCAAGTTATTTTCAATTCACACTTTTTCAATTACATAATTTCCAAATCAACCTCTAAAATTCCAACCCAATTATCACTTGAACGACCTTTTAATATTCAGGGATATTCTTGCAAGCTCCTCTCATTCGAATACTCAGGAACCTTTAATTGCAATGACAATGGGAACAAAAGTAAACAAATGATAGAAATTCATGGCATGTTTGGCACACATGTTTAAAAAGGGATTTTTTAAGATTTCAATAAAAATTGAAATTTTTTTGGATTGGCACACATGTTTAAAAAGGGAAATTTTAAAAGATTTCAATACAAATTGAGAATTTTTTTTGGAAATTTATTTAGAGAGAGATAAATAAGTGTTCTGCGTTTTTTTCGAAGCAGTAAAAAAGTTAAGTAAATAAATTGAAATCCGTTTCAAACTAACTTTTCAAACAAATGTGAATGAGCATAATGCAGTGTTTTGGAACAAACAAAACAACAGCAAATTAAAAGACATAAACGACACAACAAACTAATAATTAATATGACCCAAACGACAGGTAGTTTAGGAGCTGCTCTCTTTTAATATATCGGCAGGTGTAAATGTTGAAAAGGACACTTACCTAAATGATTCATGAATAAAAATATCTCAAACTTGAAAGTTTTAGTTAGTTGTAAATCCTAATGAATCTTTAATATTTTCAGCATTAAAATTCCAATTATATACTTTTAAGTTTGCTTGCACATTTTATTCTAGAAATATCCTTTTCCTATTGAATTTCATGAGATAAGCAAACAGCAGTACTCAATTGACCGGTTTAACTGATTTGGAATTTGATATATAGATTAGCATTTATTAGACAATTATATTTTATAGAAAAAAAAAATGTGTGGTTGTGGATTCAAATCCTCCGTCTAATTTTTAATATCTCAAATGATGTCTAATTAATCTTGTTATGACACATTATTGTAAAAAGTTTAAAATAATTTATAACTGTCATAAATTATGTCTAATCAATACTGTGATTATAAGTATAATCTAATAGTTATTTCACATACAATTTCATTTTAAAGTGTAAAATTTGAATCTTACTTTCCAAGTTTCAAAAATAAAAGTGCAATGTATAATAATTAAACCACCTATTAAATAATAACGATTAATGATGTTAAAATCAGTTAGACATAAACAGATCAAGCAGCCTCTTCTTTTTTCTTTTTTTTTTTTCCAGGGTGGCTCTTAGACCTCAGTTTTCTTAATTAAATAATTTGCTTTATGAAGACCAATTTTACATGATTAATGCACCTTTCTAAATATTTTGTATGAATTAAAACCAACGTAATTTTACATGATTAATGCACCTTTCTAAATAGTCTAACTTAGACTACAGAAATTAATGTTATTTATAGCTTATTGATGTCATCATTTCGTTTAACCAATTAATTAATCAATCTCACGCCAAACACATGAGAGCCTTTATGTGGTTTCAATATGTGGTTGAGAGAAAGAGAGAACAAATATCGATATAGAGCATCTTCTAATAATTTAAACTTTTAGAAAAGTGGTAAACTATACCTTTATTTTATTTTATTTTTCTCTGAAAACTAAGTACGAGAGATTTTGCACTTCTAATTTCTTAACTGTACCATGTACATTATATATATATATATATATTTTTTTACTTTTATTAAGTACCTTTTTCCCTTAGAAAACCAATTTTAAGGAGAAAAATCGTTTTAATCCACCATTTTTCTCCTCCTCCTCCTCCATTGTTCCTCATTTCTCTTTTCTTCACTTTATCACCTCTTATCGTCAGTGTGCACGAGGCGTGGGGACAATGGTCGTCTAGTCGACGTGATGTGGATCCATCGTGCCTCATGTCTGCGGTGTGGGTGTGGGCATGGGCGTGGATGTGTGCGTGCGTCTAGCGCGCGCCTTATGCCAACGAGTGCAAGGCCAACCTACCTGACTGGCATGGGCGCCTAAACAAATTCAAATTTGGCAAGATTCGGCTTCAACCAACTTTGCCAATGAGTCAATGACCATCTCCAATCTTCACCTAAGATCATCATTATCATTTATGAGCTGAAAAGGTAGGAAGATGATGGAGATGTTTGTACACATTTTTTATGTTTGGCATTTTTGTATTGTGAAATAAGTTTTCTAGGGAAAATTTAAAAAATGAAACGCATGTATTCTCAATATAACCACTCAAAAACGTTGTGTTCTCTAAAACCTCACTAGCTTGTGTTAATTTCAAAAGTAATATTCTATATGTGTTTAACTCCAAATTATAAATACGTATATGGAAGCATTTCCATCTAAATTTTAACCATTATTATCTATTTAAGGAGATTCTATAACACTTAATTAAGTTAAAGGTAGTTTACAAAAACTAAAAATTTAGAATGCAAATATATATATATATATATATATTTGGCATTCATTTATAATGCAATTTACCAAATCATAACTTCTAGTTATATATATATATATATATATATGATTTTCAAAAAAAATAAATAATATATAAACTTCAAAGGCAAAAGTGCCAAACACCTGTTGGGGAATTAGTTCGCAACCAAATTCAAACCCCCGAGAACGAATAATAATAGACAAAGAAAAAACACACATAAAAGGCAAAAATTTTTATACAAGTTCGTTCATTGATAATTACGTCATGTTTCTGTCGTCACTGTCAATTTCACTATGATGATGATTAATGAATTTATAAGAGATTACAAGAGATTCTCAAACACTCTCCCACAATTGTGCTTTCTCTCTCGCTCAATAGTGTTCCCTCACAGTAAGATCTCTCATCATACAAATAAAATCCTAGCTTCCTATTTAAAGGTGTAACAAAAAAAAAATGGAATTAAAACCCTAAACAACAGCTCCTCAAAGACTTGGCACGCGACCTAGTGCCACAGCGCCCTACCCCGATGTTGCGACGCTCCAAACCATGTTCCGCAATGCTGTGGCACTCTAAACCAGCGCTGTCGCGCCCCGGAAAACCATCCGCTCCATGTTGCAGCGTTGCAGCGCCCACTGCCTACGCTGTGAGCTGTAGTCCGTAGAGCTGCGGCGCCCGTGTCAATGCTACAGCGCTCCTCCTTTTTTTTCTGCTAGGTTGATTCAGCTCCATATCTACAATACCCTTACTTTTAACCTAGTTGAATTTGCCCAATTCGTGCAAATTCATTTTTTTTTATTTTTTTATTTTTTTTGAACTTAGAAATGAAGATATTCGAATTCTACATCTCTGGTAAAATTAGATATAGAATTACGGTCAAACTATACCTGAAATCAAAAATTCATTAAGTTTTTCGTTATCCCATATAAGCTCTTGGACAATATTCAATGTTGGAGAATTTGCTTAATTACTCATAGAAATTGAGACTTGCTTACATATCACAGTTCATGCTTTCACATATCATACACACACACATATACACGTTAATATTCAACATATATGCAGATGAGTACAAAACTGTTTTCCTTCTTAAATCTTTCTATCTCAAGAAACAAATCGGTAGTAATTAATATTTTTTAAAATTTTTGGTATACACAACAAGCACAAAAACATATTTTTCTATGGGACAGATCAACCACAATGGTCTTTAGGAGGAGTAATCATGTAGACCCTATTAAGCTATAATTTTTAAGCAATTGCTGATTCGAAAAAAACTCTGAACACTTTTAAGTCATACAAAGTCCTCACTATCCCTTCGGGGACATCCGATTAAATTTTTTTTTTCTTTAGTAAGATACATTATCTTATATACTAGTAAAGTCTATCATTTAATCACCTATTGAGCTAGTTCAACGGGTGGGATGGAAAGATTTATATAGGAGCTCTCTTATTCGAAATCTAAAGAGTTTTTTTTTTTTTTAAATAATTACCAGACACATGCAGAAAAAATGAAAACGAGAAAAAGTAGTCTATCGTTTGAGCATTGGCTTTTTGTAGTGCAATTAAGGTTACTTCCGTACTTCATTGAAGCTCTGTTTTTTGTTTTTTTTGTTTTTTTTGTTTTTTTTTTTGGCTGTAACTTCATTGAAGCCATTTTATTCAACACAAAATGGTCTTCGGCAATGAATTTAGGGGGTTTTTTTTTTTTTTTGGTGGTTGAAGGCAACAAATTTAGTATATATAATACTTGTACATGCATTAATATAAGGAAATCAATCTAATCGTTCTTCTCTTTTTTTTTTTAAGCTTTCTACAATAAAATATCATTATCGGTAATATATATATATATATATATATTCAATTTATATCTATTCAAAATTAATTACATCACAATAAAAGTATGTAAAACTAAACAGAATTAAGACAAATATAACAGTTAGAAACAAAACACTACTGGTAGACATAAATTCTCATTCTTCTTCACCACAACCAAAAAAAAAAAAAAAAAAAAAGAGAAGATAGAAAGGAAAAAACATGGGAAAATATTTAATTAATAACTAATCAGATTTTTAACCACGTATGTGTTAAATATCGAGTTAAGAGCTCATGTAGATGTATATCTGTTGAAAAGAACAGTTATTCATAATGATTAATAGAAACTTGAAAGATAAGTTAGTTCCAATTAAATTCTCATTAATTTTCAATATATTTCGTATTCAAATGGTAAGTTTAAGTTTATTACTTGCACACTTTACTTTACAATTATAATTTTTCTACCTAATTTGGTGAGAGAAACAAATATGGTACTCAATAAACCGGTTAAATTGATTGATATTTAGCATCTAAATTGAAATTGATTAGAACATTACATTCAACAGAAAAGGGCAAAAAAAAACTACCTATAACTAATATACCTGTGTTTTGATATCAGAAGTAAATATGTCTATCAGGCTTAGTTTAGAAAAATTGTCCCCAATTTATATAAAATCTATCCAAGCATATACTAAACAAGGAATTTATTCAACATACAATATTCAGGGCATTCTTCAATTGGCATAACTAGAAATAAATACGTTGGACTACTAACATGGCATTCAAAACATCTCAATTGTTGCTTCTTTTTCGATGTAGTACTAAGCTCCTTTTTATTTAGCCAAAATCCTAAAAACCATAACTTAATAATGAGAGCAGAAGATACTTCTGATTTCTATATTTGTACTTTCTAATTTCTTAATTAAGTCATGTACATTTGTTTTGTACTTTTACTAAGTTTTTTTTTTTTTTTACCTAGAAAATCATCATTAGAGGATTAATTATGCAGTGTTAAACATCATTGAGATTCTTTAGCATTTTTCAAAACAAAAATGTGCGATGGTACTTAATCAATAATTAATCAAATTTTGCACCACCTTTGTATTTTTTAGAAGTGGTTTTTTTTTTTTTTTTTTGAAAAATTAAGTCCGGAGTAAAGAACTTAATATAGGTAAGTTTTTTTATATGTTAAAAAGGACACTTATCCACACGATTAATAGAGCGAAAGATGAATTAGTTTTAATACTCCTGAATCTTTAATTTTTTTTTTTTTTTATCTTTAAGTTTGCTTGCACATTTTATTCTGAAAATATCCTTTTTCCTATATAATTTAGAGACATGTAGCAAACAACATTACTCATTAGGCCAGTTTAATTGATTTGGTATTTTGTAGCTAAAATTTAAATTAAGACTAGTTAGACAATTGCATTATATCCAATAGATTAAAAAACGTGGAGTGTAATTAAACTACCCATTAAATAATGCATGAATTATAATAATGTCAATATCAGAGAGAAGTAAATATGTCTAGCTTTTCTTAATTAATTTGGTTTAAGATGATATACCCATCACTCAAGCCACAATTAATGCACGAAATAATATTTGGGATAAACTAAAATACAGCTAAATTCTAAAAGATCGATAGACTTTTCTAAATAGTCTAACTTAGACAACAGAAAGAAATAATGTTTATTAGCTAATTATATCCCATGCAAAACAAGTGAGACTGTGAGAGTCTATATACATTATATAATAAGTTCTCAATTTATAATTTCTGTTAGAAGGGAAAAATTAAATAAACTAAATACATACAAAAAAAAAAAAAAACACACACACACACACACACACGCACACACACAAAACAAATAACGACATTAGAGCATAATGTCATAATTTAAAATTTTAGAAAATATGGTCAACTATACCTTTAGTATGAGAGGCGCAGAAGGTCCTTCTGATTCCTATATTTGTATTTTATAATTTCTTAATTTAATCATTGACATTTTTTTCTTTAGGCTTTTACTAAGTACATTTTTTTCCACCTTAGAAAACCACTTTAAGAGGATTAAAATTACATACTACACACCATTCTTCTCCTCCTTTCTCTTTTCCTCCCTATATCTCCTCTTATTGGCAGTATGCAAATGGTGCAGGGCCGTTGGCCAAGGTCATCTGGTCAGCGTGAGGCGGATCTATCGCACCTCATAGCGGTGACCATAAGCCTAAACCCGTGGCTAGCGCCTTGTGTCAACGAGCACGAGGAAAAGCTCGAGGCCAAACTACTTGACTGACATGAGCTAAGTGTCAAATTCGGCTAAACTTGGGTCCATTTGGTTGTGGGAGTAAACGTGACCTGCAGACACTGGTAACATACTACAAACGTAAGCCTCCCTTCTAATAGCCTAACTTTTTATCAGAAAATGCAATCTAACAAGTCGAAACAACTTTACTATTTGTGTTTGGTAAGAGAGAAAGGAAAAAGGAAAAGAAAGTAAAACACCTTGGTAGGGGAAAAGAGGAAATGTAGGACCTTTTATTTTATTGTGTTTAGAAACCACTAAAAAACGTAGCGTTCTCCAACACCTCAAGAGATTGTGTTTAATTTCTAAACTAATCAATGTGTTTGGTCGAAATAATTACCTAATAAAATTTAGAGTGCACTTGATCTAATGACATTTTGTTGCTTATATCGAAAATATGAAGTGCTTTTAATCTACTCTGCCTTTCTTGTGATATATCCAACAGGAAACTTAAAATCGGGATTTCATTTTCAGAAAAAGGAATCAAGTTTGTAATATTAAATTTCTTTTTTTATTTTGCAATAACAAAAAATACTAAGAATATCAACTATAATCTTAACTTCTTGTGTCAACTCGAGTTGTCATTTTTTATTGATAAAGTTGTCACATCAATTAACAACAAAGAGATTATATTTATCATTGAAAAGATAACAACTCAGATTGGGTATCAAAAGATTAGCATTTGTTTCGAATTCAGGTTTAACTTAACTTTTTTTACTATTGTTTTTTTTATGAAAAATCAATAAAATTTATAACTAATTTTTGAAAATCAACCAACTCCAATTTAAAAATTTCACTCTAACTTGCGATCCAAACGGAAGCTTAATTTGTCCTTTCTCTTTTTTCCCTTTCCCCTACCAAACAAGGCTTGAGAATCTATATATTCAAGTAAAGAGCCGTCATATCTATGATCTATCCATAGAAAGAGTGATCCTAGAAAAGTTGGATTAGACACATATATGTATGCAATTCAAATAGATAAAGGGCGTTAAATTTAATTAAATACTAATAGTGCACATGCATACAATAAATCATGAAGGATGTTAAATAAAATTAAAAAAAAATAAAGACCCTCACACACCTGACATGATATACTTACACTTCATTACTGATTCAAAATTCCCTCTCTTCAAATAGGATCTGTATGGGAACATTTCTATCTTACTTTTAATAATCATCATCTATTTAAAGTGTTCATATTTTTAACACTTCATTAAATTTAAATGTGAGTTTTCTACAATTAAAATTTTTTAATGTAAGTTACCATCATCATCATCATCATCATTTTGCTTTCATTTAGAATGCAATTTACCAAATCATTAATATATATATATATATACTTCAAAGGCAAAAGTATCAAATGCCCTAAATTTTAACCTAGTTGAATTTGCTCAACCTACAAATTCATTAAAATTTTTGTTGTCTAATATTAACTATTGAACAAGATTCTTCTTTTCAACTCCATTCACAAGTTCTTGCTAATATTCTTAATAATTTAGAACAATGTTGGAGAATTTGCTCAAACTCATTGATGAAATTGGGACTTGCTTACAGATCACATTCTTTCACATATGTATATAAGGTAATACAAAACATATATGCAGACGAGTACAAAACTGTTTGCAAAAAACCTTCTTAAATATTTCTAACTCAAGAAACAAATCGGTAGTATTTTTTATTTTTCCCTTTCAGTAAGGTACATGTACCATACATACTAGTAAGTTTATCATCTGACCACTCGCTCAACTAATTGAACGGGTGAGAATGAAAAGGTTTATATTAAAGCTCTTAGGTGTAAAATCTGAGATTCTTCAATCAATAAAAACAATACTTACAGGAAAAAAATATAATATATATATATATATATATATATATATATAAGTCTACCGTCTGAGCATTGTTTGCAATGTTACAATTAAGGTTACTGCCGTATTTTATTGTAGCTTTTTTTCTTTTTTCTTTTTTCTTTTTTTGTTCGAACTTCATTGAAGTCATTTTATTCAATGCAAAATAGTCTTCGGTAATTAATTTTAGGTTTGATAGTACTTGTATTTGCATTAAGAAAAGGCAGTCGACCTAATTCTTCTTTCTTCTATTTTTTTTTTTTTTTAGCTCTCTACACTAAGGTATCATTTTTAGTAGTATATACATGTGCTTTTTAGTGTTATATCTTATTAAAATCACTTCAAAAAGATAAAAATATGTGAAATTAACAGAATTTTATAAAGATATAAAAACAAAACACTATTAATAGACATAAATTCTTGTTTTTCTTCCCCACAACCACAAAAGAAAAAGATGAAGATAGAAAGGGAAAAACATTGGACAATGCTTAATTATAACTAATCAAATTTTAACCACTCTATTTCTTTTTTTTTTTTTGGAAGTGAAAATTTTAGAATAATTATATTGTGAAGAACGCGGGAAGTTTAATATCTGCTAAAAATGTACTCTATTTTCATGATTAATGCAAACTTGAAAGATGAGTGAGTTCCAAATAAATTCTCGTGAGTATTTAATATATTTTACGACAATAATTTTCCTTTGTTTGCCTCTTTAAACAACAGTACTGAATATATTAATTTAATAATTTAATATCTAAACTGAAATTAACTAGACTATTAAATTTAAGAGAACAAAAAAAACTACTATGAAATTGTCTTTTCTAAATAATATCAGCCAATGACAAAAGAAGCCTAAGTATAACTAAATACAATATTTAGGGTGTTCTAAATAAGACAATTAGAAACAAAAGATTTGACCTCCTTACATAGCATTTAAAACTCTTCAATTATTGCTTACTTTCCGATATGGGACTAGGCTTCCCTTTTAGTTTGTCAAAATCCTAACAACTATGGCTCAGTAACAAGAGTAGAAGATCCTTCTGATGATTCGTATATTTACACTTCCTAATTTCATAATAATGTCATGGATAGTTGTTTTTACTTCTACGAAGTAATTTTTTTTTTTTTTAGGATTTAAATTGCATATTACTCACTATTCTTCTCATCCTTTCTCTTTTCCCCTCCTTATCACCTTTTATTGTCATTTGTCAACGTGAAAATTTTGCAGGGCCAAGGTCATCTGGACGAGAGGCGGATCTATCATGTGACCGTGCAGCGTGCACCTGTGTCTGGCGCCTAGCGCCACCGAGCACGTGGCAAAGCTCGAGGCCAACCTACCTGACTAACATGGGCTAAATGCATTCAGATTTGGCTAAACATTGGTCTGTTTGGTTATAAGAATAAAATTGATCTACATACACTGGCAAAATACTACAAACATTAGGTGCTGTTTGGTGAATGAGTTGAGTTTGAGTTGAGTTGAAATTTTAAATTTGAATAGTAATTTTTGTTGACTTTTTCAGAAAAGACAAAAAAAATTTTCAAAAAAACACAAAAAAAAAGTATTGTTTAACTTGAGTTAAACTAGAGAGCCAAACTCCCTCTACATTATACACCCTTTTAATGTCCTAATCTCTTGCGAGAAAACACAATCTAGCTAGTCAAAACAACTTTACTATTTGTGTTTGGTAAGAGGGAAAGGGAAAAAAAGGAAGAAAAGGTATAACAACTAAAAGGTGGATAACGAAGAGAAAACGTAAAACCTTTACTTCATTGTTTTTTATAAGGATTCACTACGATCCTTTCAACTTTGAAAAAATCAAAACTGGAGTCCTATAAAGGATCAAAATCGCTTCCCCTCTTACCAAACAACTATGAGTTTAAAACCCATTTTGTAATCCTCCAATTACCAAATAATTTATTATTTACTACAATATACTACAAACTCTTTTAATACGTATTATTTAATTGTATGGTTTACTGTAAAAATGTTATTTATTTAGTTCTTCCTTTTTTTTTTTTCCCACTAACTGAAGTGCATTACTCTTAGACCCCCTTTGTTTGAAGATTTTTGTTCGTTTTTAATGAGCTATGAATTTGAGTCCAATCATTATCACTTAGAAAGAGAGTTTGGACCCCCAATCCTTCTGCAGTGCACTTTAGCCCTGTTTTATGGATTTGTGGCCTGGCCAATGTGGGGCTCTTAAGGTGTGTTTACATGACGTGAGAAAGAGAGGGAAATAGTGAATACCTTTGTTTTTCCATTTAATAGTGTTTATTTATAAAATTAGTAGTTTAATAGACCCATACAGTTTAATAACGAATTTCGAATTTATTTATTTGTAAGTTCTATAAGTATTCAAAAAAAAAAAAATGTAGGATTCTCAAAAATAAGAAATTCTTCTATTTCTTCCGGAAGCAGGTTCCGTGAATAGCCGAAACATTGAGGAATATCCAAAAAGACATTTAGGGGAACGGTCTGATTCTATCTCTGTTCTCTGTTCGTTCCATTCAAATGGATCAGTACATAATCCACCTCTTTGGACTGCAACGTGCCTCAACCCTCGTCTGATGGATGTGGAATGGGCTAGACCTAGATACATCAGCATGGCTTAGACCTGCAAATTCGGGAGTCCGGAGACCCTAATGGGCGGAAAGGAAAATAAGATTGGGCTAAGCCCAGCCCGATTAATCGACGGGTTGAGTTGGGCCCATCTAAAGAGTTCAAATATAAGCCCGGTGAGCGTAAAATTAAGCCCAGTAAACAGGCTTTATATTTGGACTAGGTAAACGAGCTTTGAAACAAAAAAAAAAACAAAACAAACAAAAATATTTTGACATCAAACTTCAAAATCACTATAGCATCGGAGAGGAACCAGAGCCACCAAATTTGGTGCCGGAGATGAAAGAGAGAGGGACGTTTTGGAGTAATAGGAAAGAAAAGGGGAGAGACAGATCTTTAATTCTAGAGAGAGAGAGAGAGAGACATTTTGCATAGCATTTGGAGAGAGAGGGAGAGAAACGTAAATAAATAAATAAATAAATAAAGTACAGCGACACCAAAATATATGTAGGGGCAAAATGGAAAATTTACCTTGCAATTTAAGATATTTTTTATTTAAAAAATCTAATATAGAAAAATTACGATTAGTGCACTTAAGGTTGGCAAAATATAAGGAGGTGTCCCAAAAGTGTCCTTTCCCCTAATTTTCTCAAAAAAAAAAAAAAAAAAAAGTCTTCAGAGTATAACTAGATATAGACATAAAGTTGAACTTTCTTTGAATTTCGTCTATTTTATAAAGGAAAAACTGTGGTAGAGTTTCTACCGGTAAAATCATTTTTTAAGTCGTCGAATTTAATCGAACGGTTAAACGTTATTGGTGTATATATTTATCATACACCTTACCTTATATTCTACCCTTCTCACCCACCCCCCGATCGCACCCCATACCCCAGTCCCGCCCCCGACAACCCCCCTCTCTCTCTCTTCCCCTTTCTCTCCCTTCTCCTCCCCCCCCCCCCCACCCCCACCCCCCCCCAACTCCGGCCACCCCCAGCCCCCAGCAACCCCCCCCTCCCACCACCGGCCCCAGCCTCGACCCCCCCAGCCTCGCCCCCACCCAGCCCCGGCCCCCGGAACCCCCTAGCCCTCCCCTGCCGGCCCCCCTGCCCCAGCCCCGCGGCGCCCCCCTCCCCCCCCCCCCCTCCCCCCCCCCAACTCCCCCCACCCACCCTGCCTTGGTGTCTCTCAACATCCCCCCCCCTACCCCCCGATGCAGAAGAGAGAGAGAGAGAAAAGAGAGAGAAAGGGGGGGCTAGCGAGGGAGGGCTGGGGGGGCAGGGGTGGGTCACCGCATTCGTCGCCAGCACGAGAAGGTCCCGACGACGGAGAAGACTAGGTGGGAAGGGTAATATGAGGTAAGTGTATGATAAGTATAGTACACCAACAACGTTTTAACCGTTCAATTAAATCTCAACGGCTTAAAAAAAGTTTTACCAGTAGAGACCCTCAGTTCTTCCCATTTATAAAAGGTTGTGAACTTCGTCTATTTTACATATTTATAATATTACCGTTGTGCGACAGTAATCTTCAATTTTTTTTTTTTTTACACATAAATGATTTACTAACAAAGATATTTGAAAATAAAAAATAAAAAAATTGGGTGCTTGGACGGATTGGCAGACTGTGCATGGGGTGGTCAGCCCAGCCCATGGAGCTAAAAAGTAAGGCTCAGCCCAACTCTTGTGATGGCACTGGGGTAGAAGTAGGCCCGACAAGCGACAGTCCGGACTGGGCCCACCATATGGCCAAAATTGAGGGTATCCAAACAAGGTGAAAACTTGCTTTTCCTTTTGAATGGAAATCTCACGTTGAAAACGGGATCCAAACAAGGTCCGACGGACCAGTTCCAATCTTGCTCTTGGGATTTTTTTTTTTTTTTTTTTTTTTTTTTTTTTTTTGTGAATAAAAAGATCTAAGAATATCCCCATCATTTTTAGTTTTTTTGTCCTACAGATATAAACGTCTTTTCCTAAATATAATAAAAACACTCTTTATATTAGTTTTTCTTAATCAACCATCTGATATATATCATATCATCATCAAACCGTACTTTAATAACTAAAACTGAAACAAAACCTAAACATAAACAATAAGAATCAAACTCGAATGCACAAAAATGATAAACACCGACCCCTTTTTCACCCATCCAGCCCTGTGAGTTTGCTTTTCCACTTGAATGTACCTCATTTGGCCTGTGCTTTTCCATTTGAATGTACCTTACTCGACCTTCACATAGATGAGCAAACATTGAAGGCTGTATCCGCTCCTAATTTTTTGCTCTTTTTTTCTTTTATTTTTTTTATTTGCATTCTTTACCAATTTACTGTTGGTAAGATACAAACGAAGATTTGTATATATTTTATAGAGAAGCAACAACTAGCAAATAAACATGAATTCTAGCTAAAAGAATCTAATTCAAATTGAAAATTTGTACCAAAGGGTGTTTGATTCTTAGTTGTCAACCTTAAATTTTCTTCTCAATTTTTATTTATTTTTTCTTAAATCAACAAAAATTATAATTTATTTTTTAAAAATCAACCAATTTCAATTTGAAAAAAATCCCTCTTAAATCCGTTTAGAATCCGTGTTCGAAACGCAAATCACACTTATGATGCGAATTCCCAAGAAAATAGACACCCATAATCTTAATAAAATCCAAATACCCAAAGAAATAAAAAAATACAAAATAAGCCCAGAAATATCAAAATATCATTATTAAAACACCAAATTCAACAAACAATTTCACTCAATCACTGCAAATCAAACGACTATTTGTTTTAATTAAGCAACAAACTAGCCCTAATTTCACAATTCGATAAACCCTAACAGTAAAAACCAGAGAGAGAAATACAGCAATATACCATCGTCAATACAGCAAAATATAATCGTCTAATTAAGCTATAACAGATATCCGAAACCCTAACCCTAACCCCAAAAATCTCAGCCGCCGAAGCCGTAGAGAGTCCGGCCCTGGCGCTTCAGAGCGTAGACGACGTCCATGGCGGTGACCGTCTTCCGGCGAGCGTGCTCGGTGTAGGTGACGGCGTCGCGGATGACGTTCTCGAGGAAGATCTTGAGGACGCCACGTGTCTCCTCGTAGATGAGCCCGCTGATCCGCTTGACGCCGCCGCGACGCGCCAGCCGTCGGATCGCCGGCTTCGTGATCCCCTGGATGTTGTCCCTCAGCACCTTTCTGTGCCTCTTCGCCCCTCCCTTTCCCAGGCCCTTCCCTCCCTTGCCTCTTCCCGACATCCTCTCTGAATTTTCCCGGAAAGTTTTTCGTGGATTTTCTCGCTCGCTTTCTCGGAATATTTTGCGTTGGCGTGGTGTGCAGGTTTTGTTTTGGGTTTGTTTTTTGATTTATAGATGAGAAGAGGGTGTGGAATGGCCGTTGGATCTTGTGGCGATCCTCGTCAGGTGCGGAATGGAGATTCTTGGCCGTTGGATTTTTATTGCTTGAATCTGATTGGTGGAAATTGGGTTACGAGGATTCAGAGAGTTTGAAGTTGTGGATTAAATTGTGTTTGGCGGGATCTTTTGACCAAAGACCAAATGTGCCTGTTTTGTATTTTCTCAAAAAAAAAAAAAAAATGCCTATTTTGTAGTGTCAAAAGAAAAGGTGTGCATAAAAATAAAAAAAAAATTACCTCTATTTGATAAATTAGTTAGCAATAAAATTTTTAAATTAGAGTAAGTTAATTTTTAAAAATTAGTTATAAATTTTGTTGACTTTTTAAAAAAAAAATGATATGTAAAATACAGTTTAGTTGGAGTTAAACTTGAATATCAAACGGAGGCATAGTCATGCTCATAAACCGAGTGGTTTTTTACTCATTTGATTTTAAAAGTTACAATTGGTAATTTTTTTCTTTTTGTAGTTAAAAGGTTCTTAAATTCTTTAATTTGATATAATTTGATCCTGTTTTTTTTTTTTACTATCAAATGTAAAAAATTAGATGAAATATATCACTTTATACGATATATGTAAGTTGAATCATGTAATTTTTTTCTCAATTATCTTGAGTAAATTTTATATGATTAATGATATTTTCTGATAAATTTTAAGTATTTGTTAACAAAAGTGACTGTTTTTAAGGATTTGTCAAATGTTCTCATCTTTACACAGTGGTGGTTGAGACGCCGTCTGGGTGATCTCGACCTCACACGAAAACAGAAAAAGAAGGGTCAATTATTACGAGGAATTTTAGTCTACTCAATTTTAACTATTATAATCACTGTTTACATAATTATAACACATGTAACTATAGTCTTTTTACTTATAGTAAAATTCAATCCACACCCTAATTTAATAGCATGTGCCCTAAATAATGTGGTTGCAGATAGAGTCCAAGGGTAATTTTTTATATGACTCCAGAACTCCTCATTTTAGGTTTAAAAAAAAAACCTAAATACAGTAATAAGCAATAAGGAAACCAAAATTTTTATTCACGAAACTAATAACAATAGCATATATTTAACTACGATAAAAAGTTATTAAATATTATGATCATTTTCAAATGTAAACTAGTTAAAAAAGAAAATAAAAGGGAAAAAATAGCCGTATTTAATTAGCATTTCAAGTTATTAAAGGAGAGAAGATCTTCCCAAATACTTGGGAGAGTAGTTGGAGTTTGATTTAAAAGTAATATTTTTCAATTTTTAAGGGGAAACAAAATAAACTTTTTAAGTTTTTGTAGAGAACTTTCATTAGAGAAGGGCTTCTAGGGGGGTTAATATGTAAATTTAAAACAAATACACATCCAAAAATACAAGAAAAAGGTTGAGGAAAACCCCCCAAGGCGGACTAGGAATGATGTCTTTCATTCTTCTTCTCTTAAGATATTCTTAAATTCAATACTCTACGGCCTAAATATAGAAGGCCTTCTGTCGTTGATATAAATTGAACTTGTTTTTTCTTTTTTAGTAGAATTAGGTTTACGAATCACGAGGATATGATACAAATATAACACCAATGATCTTTTCTTTTTTTTTTTTTTCCACCACAAAACTATATATATATATATATATATATATAACAAAATGTAATCAATGAGACTCGGTAGATTTAACTTTACAGGCAACGGTTCACAAACGAATTTAGGCTAGCATGATAAAGCTCTAATTAACTTGAGAACAAAGAAATGCCTCAAGCTTTGCCTTAGGCTAATTTTATTGATTAAAACAATTGATAGTATAACATAATAAAGTTACCACACTTGTTTATAATAGATACTTTTATTTAATTCCTGTTGAGAATTGGGATAACAACACTTTCTTGAATATGTAAAGATAATAGGGTACAAACTGAAGAAAAAAGATAAGAACTACGAAAAATATTTTAAGTTTTTGCAATGACTTAATGTATATTGAAGTCTGAAGCTCAAATATAACGACTCTTTATATCGAGCGGTATTTTTTTTTAATGTTATTTTGGAATAGAGACAACAATAATTCACACTCGTACACAGCTAGTAAAATTTCATGTATATCTATAGGAGTCTATGACATAAAGGTCTTTGTAGAAGGAAACGTGAAAAATCTCAATTCATTGAACAAGACAGAAGGTTGAATAATAAAATATCGAGTGGAATCTTTTTTATAATTGGTTTGGAATAGAAACAACAATAATTAAAACGGATGAACAAATAACAAATATATATATATATATATATATATATATATATATTACCTCTATACGAGTCTATGACATAAAGGCAAAAACTTTGCAAAAAGAAACGTGAAGAATCTCATGAATATGACTTTGAGCAAGAGACAAATATGACGAGTAAATAATTATGTCACATTGTATTCCTATGATTTTTTTTTTATATTGTTATGGCTTGCCACATGTTATTGATTTTTTTTTCTTATAAATGAAATGTGCACACTACTACAAAATGTAGATTCCACGACAGAGCTTTCACGATCGTTTTTTAAAAACCGTCGTGGAAAATACGGCAAAAACACGGAGCGGAACAGGGTTTCCGAAAACCGTCGTGGAAGCCGAAGCTTCCACGACGGTTACAGCAAACCGTCGTGGAAGACCATGATTCCACGACGGTTTTCTATAACCGTCGTGGAAGCTAGAGATACCACGACGGTTAAAAAAACCGTCGTGGTATCTCAATTAAAATTTTGATAAAATTTTTTTTTTAATTAAAAAAAAAACCGTCGTTGAATTTAAAAAAAAAAAATTTAAAAATTAGCTACCACAACGGTTTACAAAACCGTCATGGTAGGTACGAAGGAGGGAATTTTTCAAAAAAAAAAATTTGAATTTTTTCGACCTACCACGACGGTTTTTTGGAAAAACCGTCATGGTAGATCTACCACGACGGTTTTTTGGAAAAAACCGTCGTGGTAGATCAAAATTTGAATTTTTTGACCTTCCACGACGGTTTTTTGGAAAAACCGTCATGGTAGATCTACCACGACGGTTTTTCCAAAAAACCGTCGTGGAAGGTCAAAAAAAATTCAAATTTTTTTTTTTTAAATTTTAATCCTACCACGACGGTTTTACAAAAAATCGTCGTGGTAGGGCATTTACCACGACGGTTTTTCAAAAAACCGTCGTGGTAGGTATAAATGCGGGAATTTTGAAAATTTTTGAAATTGTTCAACTTTTTGGAGCGTATATTAAAACCCAAAAAAACATCATCTTTTCCACCCTATTACATTCCGAGACTTTTTCACTCTCTAATATAAACTCTAACTCCAAACCCAAAGTCGCCCATATCCTCCCTCCATTTATCTCTCTTCGCTTCCTCTCTACATTCTCGCCGTCATTCCTCTTTCTTTCTCTAACTCCGAGCCTTTTTCCCTCTCTCTCTAGCCGTCATTCCTCCCTCTCTCTCTAACTCCGAGCATTTTTCCCTATCCCTCTCGCCGCTATTCTTCCGTCCCCTACATTCTTTACCACTCCGCCCGTATCCACGCTCAACAATCCGGTAAGTTAAAATGTATCTTGCTTGGGTAAGGCACGGATTTGGGAATTTTTCATCTAAAATGTTGATCTTGTTAATTGTGGTTGTTGATTGTGAAATTTCCATCCAAAATGTCAAAAATCCACAATGTTCCTTCCAAAATGTTGATTTGGGAATTTTCCGTAGAAAAATATCCAAAATCCATCTTTTCGGTGATTGTTGATTGTCGTTGTGATTTGGATTGCTTTAAAATTGATTGGGTAATGCTTGGATTTGAGAATTTTCCATAAAAAATGTTGATTTTATGAGATAAATTTTCCGGATTTGTCACCCGTGGGAAATGAAATGAATTCACAAATTTTTTTTTTGGTGGACCCTACCACGACGGTTTTTCTGACCGTCGTGATAGGCGGACCTACCACGACGGTTTTTCAAAAAAAACCGTCGTGGTAGGTCCGCCTATCACGACGGTTTTTTGTATAAACCGTCGTGGTATGTTCTTAAATGTCCACATTTAGGCCCCATTTTTTGCCTATTCCACGACGGGTAAAAAACCGTCGTAGAATCTAAAAGATTCCACGACTATAGATTCTAAAACCGTCGTAGAAATGTTACCACGACGGTTAAAAACCGTCGTGGTATCCACATTCTGTACTAGTGGCAACAGAGCTAAAATTTTTGCATAAGTAAAAATTTTTCTCCGATAATTTAGACATTTTGTGGAAATATTCAAAAATATTCTAGATATTCATAGTTATTGTGGATATTTTTGAACATTGTAGATGTTTTACGGATATTTCGGAAAGAATTATCCTTTCCTTCTTATCATGCCGAGATTTCAAAATACAGATAGTGCGGTGGACATTCTCATCCATGCATGTAAGACATAAATATCTTTAACGACAATTATAAAAAAATTTATATCTTTAACGACTGTTCACGTGCGATGACATTATTTATTTTTTTTGTCTTTTTTTTTAATGAGTATTTTAACAAATGAAGTTAATAAGATTTATTGTATTCGAAACAGTGAAGTAGAGTTTGGACGAATTAAATCTTATGTTTTTTTGTTCCTTTGACTATTCTACCAGTCTTTATTTATGTATTTCATCTGCATTTCACAATCTGATTACCTAAATGGAAGCCAAACTATATAAATACTAAAGTAATTTATTTAGGTGAGAAAGAGGTAAATATCATATTTTTAAAAATATTTATGATAAATAACATAACACATTTATCTTAAACATTTTAAAATATACTATTTAACATAAATATATTCAAAAAATGGCTGAAGTAATTTCTGTTCATTTGTCAAATTAATTGGAAGAATAGCAAGAAATACGAGAAAATATGATACTAATGTGTTATTTGGTTCTCAAGTTTTAGATTTAAAAAATCAATTTCAATTTTTATTTATTTTTTCTGAAAAATCAATAAAAATTTTAAATAATTTTTAAAAATTTAATATATTTAAATTAAAAAATTTTGTTCTAAATTAATACATATGTAAGCTAAATCTGAACTAGATTGATGTAAGTAAATCTAAAATCAATAATAAATACCCCAAATCTAATAAACTATCCTCTTAAAAGCCTGTCCAATGAATCACAACCAATTCTCAGCCAGACGATTGAGCTGTCGTCCAACGATCGAACGGCGGAAAATCATCCAACCACCTCAAAAGAGACATTATTAAACTACCACTTTTGCTTGGATCGACTGGTAACGAAGAAAAGTTTTAAGAAAACATTCTCCAATATTCACTTTAAGAAAGCAACTCTGAGGGGGAAGACAAAAAAAAAAAAAAGTGAGCAAATCTCCATTCTTCATTTCTCTCAGAAACCCGACGCTCAAAAAGACTCAAAGTACTGGTTTTTTTTGGGGAATGGCCAATCCCGACGGAGGCGTTTCAGTTAAAGGGCACATAACCCATGTCATCTTTGACATGGACGGTCTGTTACTTGGTAATTTCGTCGAACACCTTATCTGTATTGTCTCTTGTTCTGTGATTTTTCCCATTTTTCTCTCAGTTGATCTGCAGATCTTTCTCTATAATGCAAGTTATTTGAGCTATTTGTTTGTATCAAAGAAGACAAATGTTCTTGAAATGAAATGGGTGTCCTTTATTTGGATCAAACCTCGTATGTTTTGAATGTGTTCTGTTGTATTTGAATGAAATGCTGACAACTAATGTATTGAGACATTATGAAATTTGTACAATATAAACATTATATATATATACGTGTTATATATATGTGTGTTTGAGAATGTTGTTATACGCTTTGCTGAAGTATGCTTCCTCTAGAGACTATTAGTTGCGGAGACGTTAAGTATACTTACACATCAAATTTATATTTCTGAATAAACTAAAAATCAGCTATACTACTATGTAAATTCATAGGATTATTTTCATCTATATCCCTTAACTTTGGGGTCATTCTCATTTCGCCCCTCAACTTTAAAAACTCCCAGTTTGCCTCCTAAATGTTGCATTAGTGCTGCTTCCCTTTCTGTTAGAATTTTCCGTTAAAAATAGACGGAGAAAAAGGAAGTTAAGTACAATCATGTGGTCTTTTTCCATTTGTCTTTTATAGAAATCTTGATAGAAGTGATTTATTAAGACTAATTCCATCTTTTTCCGCCTGTTTTTAACCTAAATTCTAATACAATGGGTTAAGTGGGACAAGTTCAAAGTTCATGGGGGCAAAATGGGTGTTTTTCAAGTTCGGGTGGCAAAGTGTGAACGATCATAAAGTTCAAGGGCATAGATGAGAATAATCCTAAACTTTAAAAGTGAATTAGACTCTATTACAAGCTTTAAAAAAAAAAAAATTATATATATATATATATATATGGATAAACAAACGTAAAAAGAGAGACAAATAGTTGCATTGTAAGATTTTGATTTAATACATCCCCCCTAAAAGAGATTTCTGGCTCTCCGGGGAGACTAAAGAAAGTTTAGATGTATGTTTATTATTATTTTTTTATTGAGGAAAATAGATGTGTGTTTAATTAATGCGTGACAATGATTAGCTCTAAAATGTTTGCTATTGTTGCAGTTACTATTGTTTTTGTTTAACCAGTTTGAAGTTGCGCTGCAGCGAAGTTGGGTGATAGTAGTTTAAGCCAAATTCTATGAAATGATTTGGAGTTTTGATTAGAATTTTTGTTGTTGCAGACACCGAGAAGTTCTATACTGAAGTCCAGGAGATTATACTTGCTAGATTTAACAAGACTTTTGATTGGTCTCTCAAGGCCAAAATGATGGGAAAGAAAGCAATAGAAGCTGCTAGGATCTTTGTTGAAGAGACAGGAATTAGCGACTCTCTTACGGCAGAACAGTTTCTGGTGGAGAGAGAGTCAATGCTGCAGAGTTTGTTCCCGACAAGCGAGCTCATGCCAGGTTTCGTTTATTTGATCGTTAAACTCATGTGTTTAGTTGTCGTGACACAAACTTGGACATACATAAATATATATATTGTTACTCTTCTTACTTTTGTTTGAAAAATCATTTTGAAAAAATGTTGGTCTAGACAATATGCCATGGATTCCTTGTCTTGATTTTATGGGTTTTTTTATACAAATTTTTATGCTTATCTTAGAGTAAAGAATTCTTTTGCCTTGGGAAAAGCATGGATGATCGTATGTACCTACATCGTTGTTGGTTAGTGAAAGCTTAAACAGAGTAGATTTTTTGGGAAGTGCCAAATAACTCTAATAACTTTGTTTACTTCAATTTCTGGAGCTCCATAACTTGAAGAATAAAAATATTATATTGGGAAACCTGAGAAGTAACTTGAGTCCTCAGGCTACCTATTTGTTGAACCATGATTTTCTCACTTCGCAAAAAATTCTACAATGCATTAGGTGTGGCAGTTTTCAACTCAAGCCAGCAAAGCATGTTCAATATAATTCTGAAATCTGGAGTATAAAGAAAATCAATTCTGAAAATAACTTTTTTGGAAGGAAAAAAAAAAAAAAAACTTCTCAATATTATTTGATTGTTCTCCTGTAAGCAATGCAGAAATTATGAGTGCAGGATTTGAATATTTGTCCTGGTAATTTGGGGCTTGAGGTTATGTTTGTTTGTTTTGTTTTGTTTTTGTTCGAAAATAAGTACATTGACGGGTTTCTCTTTTCCTCTTTCTTTTTGGAAAGTTCAGATTCTTTATTTTTTTATCCTAAATATGTTACATTTATTTTTTTCTCTCTTAGGGGCTAGCCGCTTGATCAAACATCTTCATGCGAAAGGAATACCAATTTGTTTGGCTACAGGGTATGGTTTTTTTTCCCCCCACTATATTTATTTTCCATTTCAATTATCTCTCTTATGTTTGAATATGAGATTTCTTTATTCCAATCTCTTGTCTACATTGCTTTGTTTATGACATGTGAATTGTGAGACATTGACTTCCGCATTGATCAATAGTGATACGAATCCGCTATATGCAAAAAGAAATAATTTAAACATTAGAGAGGCTAATTTATCTCATGTCAAAGAAAATTTTTCACAAACGTGAAACAATAAAAGAAAAGCAAACGTGGTTCTTCTGTTTTACTTTTATGGCTGAGAGTTTCAAACATCTCTTACATGAAGTTGTTCCGTACAGTTCTCACAAGCGGCATTTTGAACTGAAAACACAACGACACAGTGAACTCTTTTCCTTGATGCATCATGTTGTTCTTGGCGATGATCCGGATGTCAAAAAAGGCAAACCGTCGCCAGATGTATTCCTTGCTGCAGCCAAGAGATTTGAGGTTTAGCACATTCTTTGTCACGTTAGCTGACAGTGGAAATATCTAATTTTCTTCTTAAGTTTACATGGTTTTATTCTGTTTATTACCTGATTCCCTTCTAAGTAATTCAATTTGATGTTCAAAAGGATAATTGTTGCAATGGCTCATTACGTGTTTTCAATTAACAGGGTGGCCCAGTGAATCCGCAGAAAATTCTTGTGTTTGAAGATGCGCCTTCAGGAGTTCTAGGAGCCAAGAATGCTGGGATGTAAGTGCATTAGCTTGACCATTACTTTCGGAAGTTTAAATCATTGATAATCAAATGGGGTATAGATATCTTTATTTATTTGCCAAATATTTGCAAATTTGATACATAAACCTACCTATATGAATGAATGGTTGGCGGTTCATCCGATTCATGGATATAGTTCTTGTTAGATAGATATAAATCTTTGATCATTATGTTGATCTTTGGATTCAAAATACATCTGGATAAATCTATTAGGAGGAATCGGTTGCAGAGCATATTAAATTGATTATTTAGGTTGAATTTGTAGTAACCAGAGGAATTAATAAGTGTACGTTATTGTAAAAAGACAGGAACTGACTATTAGAATGTGTCATATCAAATTCTGATCATTCTAAGGGGTGAGATGCTACATCAACATGTCTTTAATGATGGTAATTAAAACATCACATGTCGATGTTGGCTTGTAATGAAAACATTGTCATTAAGATAGTTGATCTGCAATGTTTAAAGCTTGGTCACTAGTTGAAGGACCACCAATTAGTCTTTAATATTTAATATTCAAAATTAATGTTTACTGCTAGAGCATTGACTATGCTGAAGTGGTTTTACGGCCTGTTTGGTGGAACTTCCTAAAAGCTGCTTTTGGTTTTCTGCTCTAAAAGCAACTTCCGGAAGTGCTTGGATTATCTATTAGAAGTGGCTCTTATCTCCCGAAAACCCTCCAGTCAAAGCCACAAAATGTGACTTAAAAAAATAGCTCTTACGAGTGGATTTCAAAACTTTTATCAGATTTTAGTAATAGATTAAAAACTTCATTTTGACATTTTTACCGATTAATAGAAATTTTTAAAATCATTTTGATCTATTTGAGCTTTTTTAGAAATGTGCTTTCAGACACTAACAGCTTTCTCTGTTTATGAACAGACCTACAACCAGTTTCTGGTCTCAAAGTTGGATGAAAGTCTTCTCATGAACAATCTGCATTTTAAATGAACAGATGGCCTTTTCTATACTTGATTTAGGGCTCTATTATTAATTAACTCAACTCATAGGGCTGTAGCAAGTAAAGATCGACGTCCTGGTATACTTTTGAGGACTAAAATGACATGAATAGAATATTTATACGAAATTAATTTAATAAGGATAATGCCTGAAGAGAAGCAGCAATGATATTAGTCCACGACTTGTTTTGGTCTATATAGAGATGTAGTTGTAGAAATTTGTTCTGCTTGCTAAATAAAATGTATCTAATAGTTTCTTTACTCTTTCCGTGGTAGTTTGTTATGGTCTAATTTGATGATGACATGACTAATTGAAACGGATCGCATCCATTGTAATGCTACAGGCTCTCCACCATCCATGCTGCCTGCTTTAGGTTCCTTTGAGCTCAAAATTTGCGTTTCCTAAGATCCCGTTCTCTTTTGTTTCCCTTTCTCTTTCACTCGAACAAACGTCCTCTACTAAATGCATCTTACATTATTAATTTTGTTCATCTGCTTCTTCATATCGATTTAAATGTTTAACCTAATGGTCCTATCCTCTATTAACTCATTATTTTGAGTTGTCAGTCTGGTGACTTTTCTTTTCATTGGATCTAAAACCGAAATGGTTGAGTGTTGATCTTATCTTATTTCTTGTTAAGAATTTAAATACAAAAGCAGCAAAAAAAAAGTAGTTAGGAATCTTATATTATGATATCACGTGTGTTTTTTTTCTTTCTTTGCTAATGAATCGGAGTAGCCAACTGCATACCTACATTATGCAGAAACCTCTAAAGCAAAACTGCAGTTTTCATTCATTCTTTCTTTCCTTTTTGGAGCTTTCTATGGTAGGGTATTCCTACCTATAGTTCGTGTTCATGAACGTCTGATCTTGTCAAAATTACATCAAAATGAAAGCTTAAGCAAAACTAGCATGATTAAGAGTGTGTTTGGTAGGAGAGAAAAGTGGAAGGAAAGAGAGGGGTGGAAGGATTATTGTTGATGAATTTTGATATTCATGGTTTGGTAGGAGAGAAAAGAGTACAGAAGGGGTTAGAGGTGGAACTCCAAATCCTTAAAAATACCCCAATTTTCTCTCCTAAATTGGAGAGATTATTGGAGGGATTTCATATCAAATATCATAAGAGAAACGACCTCTCCTTGCTTCTCCATTTCTTTCAACTAGGTGATCTATTACTCCTTCTTTCCTATTTTCTCTCCTTCATACCAAACACACCCTAAGTATCTTATGGCTCGATCGAAGCAGTGCCCAATCTTGTTTATTTTTATCCTGGGATGATTCTTGTTTGCTTAATTTGATTTCATTTTCCATGCAGGTCTGTTATCATGGTTCCGGATCCAAGGCTGGATAGCTCTCTCCATAAGGATGCAGATCATGTTCTGAACTCACTTTTGGATTTCAACCCGAGCGAGTGGGGTTTACCACCATTTGACACTCCAACAAGCTAAGCTCTCACATCCATCAAAAGGACATATCTGCTGCAATAAAGGTTCAATTCGATCATTGATGATTGGTAGGGAATTAATGAACATTAATTTATCATTGAATGAAAATTTCAACCAGAATATCTCCTTTAAAATATTCCCTCATTGGTTGGTTAACAACTTAAAGTAATGATTTTAAATTTTCTGTCAAGCAAGCTCATTTTGATTGTGAATGATAAGCTCAAAAGTTTTAAGAAAGTCGTCGGTTACAATACCAATCTTAGCAGCATACACTTAAAAATAGAAATTTTGATAGTAAGGGATGAGTTTTGGTTCTCTTTCGATTTTCAATTGGTAAGTGTCTCGAGAAATTTGGAGGATTCCCTATGAAACACCAGAATCAAACTACGGTCCCATCGATTTTCACAATTGTTAGACGATGGCCAAAAAAGATGTGGACCATTAAAATTTTTTGTTGACAAATCTATTTGACAAAGGCAACTTAAATTTCAATAATCTGGGCCAATTTGTCTATCATTCAATGCATGATGAATTACCTGTCCGGTACCACCGAGAAAAAATGCCAGTTGTAAATGTGTAGTTCTGGTGAGAAGTTAACATGCCCTTTGGCTTGATCATACTATAATAGAATTTAATGGCTAAAAATAAAAGATCCTTTTTCTGTTCAAAAATTCTTATGAGAAATTAAGGCTTGACCCAAAATTTGCAAGTATAAAAGCTATCTTGAAGGGAAATTGTGAGACATGTTGGAAATTGTGATCAAATGGCCATGAACTGTCTCTTACCCACCAATTATAATATTGCTCTCTATTTATTGGACAGATAGTGACTTCTCTTTTTAAAGTTTAACCAACTTACTTAATCATGTCCTTTTCTTGTTTTTGTTTTTCTTTTCTTCTTTTTTCTCACTTTATTTCCTTTTTGACTTAATAGGCTTCTTGAATTAATCAAATGAACTTGTGTTAATAGGGTCTTATCTTGTTAACATCAGTGAGAATAACTTGGCAAAGTATAATGCAATGCTTGGTAAGACGTGCGGAAAATAAAAAAGGAACGAGAAGTAAAATACCTAGGTAAGAGAAGATTTTTCTTTCATGTTGTTCAATAAAAGAAAAAAAAATGAACAGAAAATATCTCATCTAATGCATTTTGATTATATTCTTATATAAACAAGGAGATGAATCAAAATAATTATTTTACAGGTCACTTTTCTCTGTCAAATTCTTCCTCCTCAGTTCTTTTTAAAATTTGAAGGGTCAAAAAATTATGGATCCCAAGAATTAATAATCTCGTTTTCTTTTTAAAATCCATCCTCCAATTTCCTTTCTCCAACTTTTACATCCTATTAAATATAGACTAAACTTTTTTTTTTTAATAGAATAAACACCCTATGATATTCTGGATTCTAAGTTCCAACCCCTACAATGCACAAGATACCCTCAAGTTTTTCTTTATTTTCTAATTATAAAACTGGAAAGTCACCTTTTCCTTGGTTTTTCTCTTTTCTTGTTACATAAGTAACTCAAAAAATAATTGCATCTTGACATAAAAACGTAGCATTTGTAGTTGTAGCAAGTACCATAGGGGAGTGGTGGAATGTATTATTTATGAGAGATTGTATTGTCTTAAAAATTTTCACGTCTTGAGTTTGGATGTAAAATATAATTGATATAACCAATCAACAGTTCAGTGTCACGTGCGAATCAACGATTAATGCAATAGTCGATTTAATTGTGCCAGTTTAGCTGCCTATTCAAATGAAATATCCTCATCTTTTATTTCCTTAGTAAAGTACAAGTAGAAATTACAGATACAAACACACATGAACGGTAATTAGGCGTTTTTATAATCTCAAAACCGCCTTTTTAAATAGGACTTTTAACAAAGATAAATGGAGTTAGGCAGAGGCCTACTTAAGTGCTTGCAAAGCTCTTGAAATTTTACTCAATGCCAATTAAATGCCTTAAACAAATTGACAAACTTTTTTTATGGGTATTTTCTTACCTCTATTAACTGCTAGAAATTGGATTTAAATCCAGCTCTATGACTAAAGAAAAATCCAAGAAGGCTTATTATATTCTAAATACAACTTGAAATTCCTTGATTAACTCTTATAATAACCAACCAGACTGGATTGGGAAAGCATTGTATAGAAGAAATGAAATAAGAAATCGTTAGCAATATAACTAATTACATTATTCAACCAAAAAAAAAAAAAAAAATCTAGTCACAACATAATGTTAACTTTGCAATCAAAAATCAGTTATTATAACTAGGGTAAAGTAATGAGTTCCAACATAATCGGGATATATTACATCTCTGATATCGATTCTTATATCTCATTATTCACTTAAATAATGGTGTAAAATGATGCCAAAATTCCACATTTTTTTCCTGTCTGAAACAACATTAATCTTTTATTTTTCCCCCTTCTTTTTATTTTTATTTTTAAATTTAAAGGGTCCATTCCATTAAAACCGAAATGGCTTAAACAGTTGAATATTAAAACTACTTATTCAACATGAATGAGCATATGAAATGATTATATGAAGTAACAAAGGTCACAAAGTGGCTGGAGTTGAAAGTGGGATCTTCCAAGAAAAAAAAAAAAAAAACATGTTTTTAGTGTATCATGATTATATGATAAAAGAAAAAACAATGCTTTTGCCAGTTTCATGCACTTTGATGAGAACATTGAATTCAAACAAGTTATAATTAATCCAAAAATTAACACAAATTTTAGGTACAGTCTTAAGTCTTGATAACACATGAGCAATTCACAGAAAGTTTGAAATTGGCCACATAACCATACGTATTCTAAAATCTTTCGAAAAAAATGAAAAAAAAAAGGACAAAGAAACAAAAAACATCATCAAGAACTCCTTTTGTTTTTCTAGAAAATGATCTTGTAAATCAAACACATTTTCAGCATAGCTGAAATGAGAAGATAATATATATAAATATATGAATATACAACCCCTTTGGATCTTCATTTTGAAATTGTTTTTGGATACTATTTATTATTTAAAGTTTTTTTTATAGTTTCTTCTACCACAAAAATTTGAATTTACTATTTAAATTTACTTTTCAAACTATTATGATCCAAATAGGGGGACTAAGTTTTTGGCAACTGCCGGAGTCACATTGAAGAAAAAAAATTAAGTATGATAGTGGATTAAACAATTTCTTATAAAGAAACCATCTCTTTTTTTTTTTTTTTTTTTTTTTTTTTTTTTTTCCGTTTCTTTCATTTTTTTAAGTTTTTGAATTTTTATGATAAGATATCACTATCAGTAATACACATTTGAAAATATTAGATACGGTCAAAATCACATTAAAGTGAAAATATATGCAAAACTAATTGAATTCAATATATGAGATGATTAAATACAAAACCCATTGGTAGGGCATAGAATTCTCATTTTTCTTTTCTTTTTTTGGACAATCTTAGTAGGTTCATTATGACCCCAATTGATGAATGTAGAATAGAAATGGAGGTTGAGAATAGCCATAAATAGGCATGATGACAAGAATATTGTTGGCAGTTATTAGGATCTACCTTGCGCCACATATTGAAATAAAATTGTAGTGTCTATGGTGGTTGTGCTGATTCCCATCTACTGGCTTTGGTTGTGTACTTTGCCTTTGCAAGTAGGGCTTGAATGTAATAGTAATATATATATATATTTATATATATATATATATATATATCTTGAAGGCCATCTTTTAAACGAGAATGGGTTTTTATTTGTTGTGGTGTTGGTTAACTTGTCATGAAACCAAGGGCCATATTTGTCAAACCTGTGGGCACAGATTTGAAAGCCATTATGGTAATTGGTATGCTCTTTTTGGCCACTTAAAAGAACATTAATGGCTAGGTACATAAATTCAACGTAAATGGAGTATCCAAATGCAAGTTATTATAGCAAACTTTTAAACTTCCAGTTGTTAATAACTGAATCATCTTGTCTTTCAACATTACTAAGATATATTGGTGATGTAAATATAGAAAGTAAGTCTCAGAAATGAAATTCATATATTAGAGATGGTAATAGAACGAGAAAGGACGGGATTTCTTCCATCTCATCCCATGCCCCCGAAAATCATTCCCATTCTTGCCCCCATATCCCTTCTAAGGAGAGGCGGGTTCAAGATTGACAATTCTCTATTGAGAGAGCCTTCTCCATACTCACCACTTTCGTCATTTAAGATATCAACTACACATATAAAAATCAAAATAAATTTAAACAAAGAATAAAGTAAAATTTTATTATTAATTTAGTCCAAATCAGAAGTTAGTTTTCAAAAATCAAACTCCAAATACGTGTACAAAGCAAATCTTAATATTCGAACAGCAATACTACAAAGAACTTAAAATGTTAAAAAAAAAAAAAAAAACTAGGATTACATATATTAAGAAAATGTATAGTATATGTATATCGGGTGAAGGTGCTTCCTTCATCTCCGCCCCATTACAAATCCAGAGATAAGATTATATCTCCATCCCATTTCCATCCCCGATAATTTTCCCCCCAACCCTATCTGTGGAGATCCCTCCTATTGAAATATTGTCTTCTATATTACAAATATGACTTTTTAAAATTAATTACGGTGTTTAATATTAGTGTGTTGTAATTTTTTTTTTCTTTTCTTTTTGAAAGAAGTGAAACGTCCTCTTTTTTGGATATAAAGTATAAGCCGACCGACAAGTATGGGATTACCAACTATTTGGGGGTATTCAGAGGAATTTTTGGTGTGGAGAAATTAAAATAAAGCAATTAAAATAATCAACTTGTCAATCATTAGAGCAGAAGATATTGTACTGACCATTAAATCACAGCACATGAAAGTGGTTTAACTTGTGATGTGTTCCACCATCTATAAACCCCATAACGTGTATGGTACCATTTCTTGCTCAAGAGGGCTTCTCTCTCTCTCTCTCTCTCTCTCTCTCGTGATAGTTGAAGAGTGCTTAATAATATTACGGGTACTTAAATGATAGTGCACGTTGTTTTGTCCTTTCTATAGGGTAATATTTTTTAACCTATTGGGTTAAATTTTATTCGTCAAATCTAAAAATATTCACGTTTATACCATATGATACAAAAGTACTTTTACTCATAAATTTAACCGTTAAAAGTTAATCTAATGACTAAAAAACTTACTCTATTAGTAGTACAAAAAATGAGGAGCCTTTGTCGAGAAGATGAGGTATATCTCATTATGACATTTGATATCATAAGATTTATAGGAAATATTTATAACTAATCAAGTGATTAACATCAACTCAATTTTTATCTGTGCAAAAATGAAAATATGTATATTTATAATAAGCTTCAACTTGACTACAGTTAGGGTCGTTCTCTAATGATTTTGATTAGTCAAGTCATTTCTCTAGCTGTCTCACTTATGGTTTCATGTGGAAGCCAGATCATCATGAAATTAACATTATCAAGATTAATTTGTTCTTTCTTTCTTTCTTTCATTCTTTTTTTTTCCCTTTTCTCCTTGCATTACTAACAATAATATTTTATTTATTTATTTATTAATGTTTAAATTGCTAAATCCCTTATCTCCCCCACAGCAATATTATGCCACTATTAATGTTTAATGCTTGTTTCCCACCATAGCTTGCCTCAAAAACGTGTTCCACCTCTTTTTGCTTCCTCAAATTGGATTGAAACTAGAAACTCTAATACGAAATTAATATGATTGGTACAACTTTTTTTCAGTGCTTAGTATATAATTGTATTTAGGACCACATACAAACATAATGGAAAAAAGTTTCACACAAATACTTAAATTGACCACCTTAACTTTGTTGAGATATAAATTGTTGGGGGGAAACCGAATTTATTATCATGGTCCTCCCCACGACTCTTTATAATTTGCAGTTTGGTCCTCCTATTTTTCTTTTATTTTGATCAGATTAAAGAAACAAATGTAGGAGGATATGTTTCATAGTCATACAGAGTTATCATATTGTAAGGCAATAGTCTATATCGTAAAGAGACAACAGATGTATGCCTTAACTTACATCACCTAGAAAAGTTCCATACTTTATTAAGTGAAAATAGTTATAACTAGATTTCATTAATTAGGAGGTCCAATTAAACAGTAATTCTTTGATAATTTTTGTACATTGTTTTCCAACGTTGTCATTAAAGAAATAGTGAAATCTTCCTTCAAAATGTAGGCAAAGCTAAGAGCTAAAACTAATTATTATTTTTATTTAATTTATTTCTTAATAATATTGTACTGCAAAGGTACATTAGGTATTGCCTTCCATTAATTAAAATGAAGGGATGAGAGGAGGGACCGGAGATGGGGAATCGAAAGATGTTGGAAACAAAGTATGCTATACGCTAAAACCTAAACCCTAAAAGATACAAGTTCATCGACGTGTACTCCTCGTGTTGTGAAAGAGGGGGCGCTTTTGAACTAAATCAATCTTGCACAGATGATTAACTGTAAGTTACAGTCAATAGGAAAAAAGGAAGAAAAAATCCAGCTACAACCACTGCTATTGTTGGAGTTGCCAACTTTCTTTCATGCATAATATATGTTTGGTGTGGATTTTCTGCTTTAATCTTTTCATATTTAGCAATTAAATATAGTGCTCTTTAAAGCATTTGAATTAACTCATTCAATTCATTCCCTCTTTTCTCTTCTATATATCAAATTCCCTAGTACCCTCTCATCTATCTCTCTCCTTTTACTTTTACTTTTACCCTCCTACCAAACAAGCTCTTGGCTCATTCCATCTAGGTTTAGCAATAAACATATACATATACATATATATTTATGTATATTATAAAGACCCTAATAGTAGGGGAATCTAACTCTGTATTTTATTTCTAGCTCTACCAACTATATATATATATATTTTTTGAAATCATAGATGGGAAATTCGAACTTTACACAAATTTAATATATATTAGTATAACATTTGTGAGTTTACTCTCAATAGCACAAAAATGAACAGAAATTACAACTGCCTCTTCATTTAATAGTTAAAATATATAATTATATAGTCGTTTAGTAAAAATTATTTCTGAATTTCTTTTGTCATGTCCTCATTAGAAATATATTTTTTCGTTCTACTATATATATATATATATATATTATACATACACACATTAATTTTGCGCGTGCACACAAAATCTGATGATCTGTTGATTTATAGGTTTCTTCCAATTATTGGAGCATAAACATTGAAAAGGATTATTAGTGCATGAGTTATATGCAACAATATATATAATAGTTTTTATTGATAGAAAAGAGATATTCCTTTATATATAGCAGTTTGGGATAGAAGAAGCTTTATCAAAAGAAAAGGAAGGAAAATAACTTTATTCTTTTATTAATTATGCTATTAGCCAATTATACAAAACACACACGCAAAGACATAGTCATGAGAAATTAGAATGGTATTTTCTCATATATTTTATATGTTACATTGGATCATAATTAACATAATGCACACTTCTTAAACTGTTGAGACCAGATTTTATTCCTTATTTTTTATTGTAAACGTGTCAAAACGCCATTATCAAATATTAAAAAACAAATCAAATCGACTACTTGAGAAAGAAGGTTTCGAAGATAGCATCGACTCCTGGAGCGATAAGATTGACTCCTAAGTCAAATCGTGCAAAATTACAAGAATAGTCACGTTTCTTGAATAATATTCTGAAGACTCCCTCATTCTGAGGAATCATTGCTTGTTATTCATATAAAGGCTCAAATCATCAAAAAGAGATACTTTCCCAAATCAAAATTGGCAAGTCCTGGAAGGAAAATCAAATGAATTTGGAAAAGGCAAGTAATATTCAAAATAAAGGAAAAATCAGGAAACTAGAGTTAATACGTAATTCTACACATTTTTCTCTATAAATAGTGATTTGCCTTCTTCTCTATCCCCTTCTTCTATAGATTTTCCTTCATCATCATGAGTTCAGATTTGCTATTTAATTTTCCTGTCTTAATAATTGTTCACTTAATAGTGTTTTGATAACCCATTAATATGTTCAAGAATTTTTAGTATTTAGCTTTTTTATGTGGCCAAATTTTTAGATTCAGATGATATAAAATAACATTATTAAGAGAACAATAATAAGACAGAAAATCCAAGATAACATATCTTAATTTCAGCATCATAATGGAAATCTCATGAAGAACTTTACCGAGAACGTGGCCGTACAATCAAAGGCGGATTTCTATTGAAGTATGTGCATTTTTGTTTCTTTTTTTTCTTATCTTGTAATTTACCATTTTGACGTTATAATCAACTATTGAACGATTTCAAATTAAGTCTTTAGCTCGAGTATAAATTAGCTTTAAAACTAATCACTTATGAACAAAAATAGACGCAAATACACACAAGAATTTGTCCAATTTCACCCGTTTTGCCGCTTATAAAATGATAAATAGTAGAAATTCTAGATTCTCATCTTCACACCAAAAAATGAAAAGGTTTGAGATTAAAATCCGAAGACATAAAACATAAGCCAAATGAGGCTCTTACTACTAAAGCATGACTAGCTTTCCACTACTACAAAATCATGACTAGAAGACGGTACAACTCTCTAATGCAGTGTTATTTTGTGTTAAATTTGAATTATTCTATGCTTTGCGTCGAATTTAGCACCAAATATAGTGTATAACAATTTTTTTTATATATTTGATTACAATTTTGGGTGTGTTAATTTTTTTTTAATGATTATCACATTGCCATTTTCAAAATAATTATTTAATAATTAAAGTTTACTTCTATAAGTTTCAAAGTTAAGAAAATATGACAAAAATTATATACTTAAAATAATTACATTGCACATTAAAGTATAAGATATAACAAGATATTATAATATAAGTTATTATTTTCATTTTCTGTGTCAAATTTAATATTAACATTGACATTTATATTAAAGACGACACCTAAAAAGAATAAGAAGTCGGTTCTTGTAAAAACCTACTTCTAACTCACTCATCATTCTCTCTCTCCTCTCTCCACTTCTTGAGGTTAGTACAATATATGGCAATAATGTGTTAAGAACTAGCACCCCAATTCTATATAGTTGAGAGCGATAAAATCTCAGAAGAAAATAAAAATATATATAAAATGTGTAAACTTTTAACCATGTTAATCTCAATGTGTCCATGTCATGTTTCAGCCGCTACAATAATTTATTATAATGATTAAGACGTTTACAAAAGAAATCGCACAATCTTGTTCATTGTGTTTTTCTCTAACCTCTCTAATAATTAATAATCACTAATTATAATGTGTTGTCTTTGCATAAGACATTTCAGTGTGGGGTATTAAGCTCTACAACTGAGCACAAAGATGAGCTTGAGCGAAATTTTTTCCTCTCTTTTTTTTTTTTTTTTTTTTTTCTTTTTATATTTCAAACTAATAAGAAAAGTAGAATTTCAAAGTTAACTTCATCGTTGTACGAAAAAGTAGTACAATGCTTTCAAGTAGAACTAGCTTAATTTGAGTACAATATTCCATTAAAATGTTCATAAATTCCAACCACACTGATGAGATATATCTTGTTCACAACTTGTATACAATATATATGATATTATATTATGAGTCCCTTGACTTTGTTTGCCAAAATTATTCACAAAATTCCAAATATAACAGCATGCAATATCCTACACTCTTTCTTTTTCCTTCCTTGAATTTGACTTTGCTGGCAATATCCGGATTCTCTTTGCTACGCGTACAAAATCCCTGTCACACGCATGCACGCACAGATTATACATATACATATATTTAAGAGAGATACTCTATATATATATATAGAGAGAGAGAGAGGGGAAATCATATATATATATATACACACACATATATGTAGATATATATATAGAGAGAGAGAGAGAAATCTAGAAAGGTCAAACAACACTAGTACTCCATCACATGTCACGACCTAAAATCTTACGCAAGTGTACAAGAAACACATTGGATGACAATATGAATACATACATATATATATATATATATATGTATATATAGGGCCACAAATTTGATGAAGTTATATTCAACAAAAAGAAATAAAAGTCCTCTTTAATTTATATCATGTCATGCATTCAATTTGATTAAAAGAAGTTTGATAGGCAAAGAATTTTTCATGTTTGTTTTAATTACTTTAACTTATTAACTCAATGTTCTTAGTTTGATAAGAATTAATTAACTAGTTAATTATCATTCAATAATATCCTCCTATTCTTCAAAATGAGAGGAGAATAAGGGGAACAATTTATTATAGCGGTGTTAATGTAAAATAATAATGGTCTTAATTTTCAAAAACCCTTTTATTATACTATGACAAACCTAAAAGGGCTTAACTAGAAATATAGGAAAATACAAGGGGGGAAGAGCAAATACACCAAGCATGCTTTTGCCTGTCTTTAAGTTTTTTCATCTTAGTTTAGTTTTTTTTTTTTTCCCTGAAAAATCAATAAAAATTATAATTAAGTTTTGAAAAATCATCCAACTTTAGCCTAAAAATTAATCTCAAATCCATGTTCCAAATGGAGCCTAAATAATATATATACTTACTTCCAATTAAGATCACCAGCAAGAAGAAGATCATTCTCCATGTCTTCATAAGCAATGAGATGGCCAGGCACAGCATTAGAGAGATCAAGATTGTTATTTTCACTATCGTCGGCACCGAAGCCATCACCTCCATTGCCGCTACCGTCGACATCGGCGGCGAACATCTGCCGGAGGGCCTTGGCAAGGCTTTGATAACTTGAATGCTTGTGGAGGCTAATGCGCTGGCAGATGGAACGGCCTTCTAGAACTACCGTCACCGCCGGCACCACTGCCGAGACCAGATCGTCGTGGCGGTGATCGAGCAGCCCCGCGGCGGCCGGAGAGCTGTAATTAGGGTTGTTTCCCGTGAAGGACAGACCACCGGAAGACTGTGGAGTTGCACCACTAATATTGACAATATTTATGTGTTGGTGCCTCCGGATCATCTGATCTTGCCATCTCCTTTTCAACGAGTATTGATCTTGTCTCTGGAGATGATCAAAACCGTTCATCTTTTACAGGCAATCGATCTCTAGTTCTAATATATATATATTATATATATATATGTCTCTTTATAATCTGAGTGTGCTATATATAGAGATATATAGATTTATAATAACTAAGAAATAACTGGAAGAAAGTTTGCCGTTTGGTGGGATTTAAACAGAAAAGAGTTTTGTATTTGGTAGGGTTTAGAAGAAGAGAGAGAGAGAGAGAGAGAGGTGAAACTATATGTCATGTGTTTGTGTATAGATATATGGTGAGTGTATAGATATATATATAGCTAGTGTGTGGTTAAACTATAAATGATGCGTGGAAAGAGTAAACTTACAATTTTTTTTGTGTCCAATCAAAAAATTTTTTTTTTTTTGAAAAATGGGTATAATTAGAATTTTTCATCTTTCGCTCATAAAGTGGGAGAAGAGAGAGAGAGAGAGCACAAATGTCGGGCGGGGTCAGTTAGGTGTCTGAAAAATGCTCTCAATTCGTGCTTTCCTTTTCTTTTACAAAGCCATTAAATGGCCTTTCCCTGCATGTGAATTTACCCAATTGAGATTTTCATTTTTATTTAACGTTAGGATTCGAATTCTAAATTTTATAATAAAATCGACTGTGAATTCTTGTTGGACTACATCTGCAACCTTATTACATAATTTCATTATCTAATTCAACTCGTCCTCTTATTTAATGACAATTTTACAATAAGGAATAGAAGAATACTGTATTAACACTATAACATTTTAGAACCATCAAATTTGTGTTAAATTTTGTTAACTTATATAGTTTTTAATTTTGATATGATTTTAATCAAATCTTAACTTTTACAAGCATATAATATTAAAAAAAAAACTGATATTTTGTTTCTCAAAAGAAAAAAAAAAAAACAGATATTTTGCTATAAAAAAAAAATTGACACTAGGCATATATGTTTTCGAGATGCCAAATCTTATTTGATTTTTTGAAGCAAATAGAAGACATTCACTATGCTTTAAGGTAGTCTTTGTCAAACATGTGATCCTTTATGGAAATGATTTTAAGACCCTTGTATTCGATTTTTTTTTTTTTTTTTGGGAGTAATTGTAGACACTTTCATCATATTGACAATCACAAAATTCTAAAAATAATTAGAAAAACAAACATGTACATGACCTTCTTCTATTAAAAAGAAATCTTTACTTTAACAAACTAACTAATCAAAATTAGAATTCTTAAAATTATGAGGAGTAAGAGCCCAAAAATCAAGGTGAGTAATAATTTAAGAGTAATACTATAAAAGAAAAATGTTTGAATACACCACCGATATTAAATATCACTACTAATAGAAAGTAAGTCTCATATATAAATCTCATATTGTAAGACTCGTATTTTATTAACGGATTGCCTAACACCACCGGTGATCTTTAGTATTGTTCATTACAAGAATGAAAAAAAAAAAAAAAAAAAAAGGGCAAAAGTGAGAGATGGAGTAGGGAGGGTTAAGGCGAGGACATGCAAGTGGGTACCATGTATAGCGAGAGAGTAGCTATCTAGAGTGGGGTATGTTTGCTTGTCAATGCAAAAGAGATGGGTTTAATGTGTGTCTAACTTTTCATACATACGTACTTAAATATTTATATATAATTATATGGTTACTTTAATTGATTTGTTTACAACAATAATTTCGGTATTTGCATTGCGTAAGGTAGGTGTTGTCGTGAAATAAATAATTTTAAAATGGTGACATATTACGGGGGATGGTGATAAAATGCGTGAAGAAAAAGCAAAGACAAATAATAAAAGAAAATTTTTATTGGTTGAATATGTAGTTGAAAAAATCAAAAGGGGAAAAAAAAAATTGAAGAGAAAAAAAATTAACAAATAAAATAAACAAACCTTGTAAATTGAAATGCATCGGCTGTGGTGACGACCGCGCTGCGGTCGCCGAACGGCTCGCTACTTTTGACTATGAGATGGTCGGAAGGCCACGTCATTTTCTCGCATTAAAATATTAACAAGTACTACTCTCACTTCATCACATGCATGAGGGCAAAACTTAATTATTAAGGACAATTCTGCCCCTACAATGTTCATGTTGCATTGTCAATTGCCATCGAGGGTTTTTAGTTGGGTGCTACAGGTGATTGTGACTTAACGATAAGGAAAAACTTAAATAAATATTACTGTTTTTAAATTTTTGTTTGTAATAATAGTTGAAATTTTGTTTTATTTAGAAAATTTGATTATGATCAATAATGATTATTTTTCTAATTTTATAAAATTTCAGAATTTTTTTTTTTTTTTAAATCAGTTACCCACATTTCTCTTTGTGATCTCCATCAGTCTCATGATCAATGTTTGAGTGATTTTGAGGAATGCTCCAGAAAAGACATATTTTTGAATTAATTGTAATAGATCGGGATTTTGTTCTCTAATTGGATAAGTGAAAAGTTAAGACTATTTTATCTTATTAACATTACCCCTGGTCAAAAAGAAAATTAGTGGTCATATACTAGATATAGTTGAAATCAATATTGACTACCGACAATCTACGGCCACCGGTATCTGTCGCTGACACCAGTCGTCATATTCCTGGATTATTATTAATAATCTATCAGAATATTTTTTGTTTCAACAAAGAAGGCTAGTTGTCTTTGGTTCTAGTCACCAAAAAATAATCTGGTAGATTGTTTTTGATAATCTACTAGATAAATTTTCGGTTTTAGTAGGGTAAATTACTCATTTTTCTCTTAACCTTTTTATGAATTGCATGTGATTTGGTTCCCCAAACTTTTTTTGTGGTTAAAATCTCCCTAAACTCTTCTAAAGGGTGAAAATGATCCTATTAGTTGACATGTCACGTATAAGACATATGTAAGTTAAATTTTGATAACACTTAAATAATAAATTATGTGTGATTCACGTGATATTTTCTACTACACTTAAAATTACAATTTTGCACCCTTTTAAATTTAACCTCCGTTAACTTATTTATTAAGTAAATTTATTATTTATTTGAAGTATTTTTATAATCAATTATTTACTTTAATTACTTACAAAATAATACTATTTACCTTCTTCCAAACAAAAAGGCAGAGAGAGATAGAAAGAACCATGCACTTTTGGGAAAGAAAAAGAAATTAAATTGAAAATAACCAATCATCTAACATCCTGTACCATTAATGTTTTTTTCCCCCCATTTGGGTTGAGGGCATACAATTACATATGAGACATTTCTTTGAGTTTTTGTTTTTGGATAACTATGTGCAAGTGTTGATGCTCCAATTTTGCATCTTGTTTTAAACTCATTTTTAAAATTTTTTACATTTAACTTTTAATCACAAAAATTGATTTAATTATATGTAAAGGTTTTCTTAAAAAGAATATGTATGCTTGATTAATAGTGTGCCGAGGTACTTACTCACTGTCGGATCTCGGTAGACATCTTTCTCTCAAAACTTCATCAAAGTTTATTGATGAAACTGATTTCAATTGAGGATTTTATCGCGTATATTATCGAATTATACATGTAGCTATTGGTGCTTATATGCTTTTGTTCAAAGTGAATATCATTTCACTCTGATAAGAACTAGGGCCACCTGTATTTGTTGGGTGTCTTCGGACTCCCAAGAACCTCACAAACATTTCTTAAATATATATAACACGCATATCACTACGGTTAATATAATAAATTTAACAAATATTATTGGCTTTCTAGCTATCTTCATTTTCATTAATGATTAGCTTCGTAAATGTGAAATAGGTCACGTACGGCCGGCTACAACGGACCACCATTTGTGCAAATTAACGTCATTATTTGGCTTCAAGGACTTTTATTTTTAATATATTTAAATTGAATTTTTAAAGTTATGATTTGTGAGTGCAAACATTAAAATTTTTACAATTCGACATAAAATTATTTTTAATCGTAGACAAATTATTGAAAAGTTGATCTACCGAATAACACAGCAGTATCTGTTTTTTTCAGTTTGGTATGATGGATTATTTGCTGGAAAGAAAAGGGTGGAGAGAAAAAGAGAAAGAGAACTCCTTTGGTGATTCTTTAGTAGAGAGGCAAGGAAAATATATAGAAGAGTTTTTTTACTTTTCTTTTTTAAGTTAAGTATGCTTTTATTAATTTGGCAACTCGCATATGACAATCCAATTGAGAAAATTAGGAATCAGATCAAACCAACATCCATTACAATCTTAACTAATAGCATAACAAGTAATCAATAATGAAGCCAGACATTTTTATCAGAGGACTAATATAATATAATGGATAATTACAAAAGACTATGAGCAATTTTTCATTTGCTGGGGGACTATTATGAAATTTTCTTCATAATGATAGGGTACTTATAAAAATTAAAAAAAAAAAAAAATTGAGGTCCCCCTAATCCTTCACTAACTACGTCCGTGTGAGAAATGATATGTGCCGCTTCATTAACAGACCTACTAACAAATCCAACAATAGGATTGTACAACTGAACTAGTGGCAATTAAGGGTGCATTTAGTTCGTTGGATGGAAATGAAATTTTTAAATTAAAGTTGATTAACTTTTCAAAAACAAATTATAAATTTATTAACTTTTTAGAAAAAAGACAAAAATTGATATTAAAAAAATACAGTTTAGTTGGAGTTAAACTTAAATATGAAATAAAACATAAATATCGTCAATATTGATGACTCCTTCTTCAGCAAGGTCAGGCGGTTGCTTCACCGCTGAAATCACATTAGGTTTTGGAAGTCCTGGACTCACCACAATTTTGCAATATTTTCTTTTGCCCTCTTTAGTATTAGTAGATTTTCTTTTGATTATTTTAATTAATTAATTTAATTTTTCAATAAAAATACTATTCCTCTTTTGCATTGAGTAATTATGTGAAGCATATATAGTTTTATTTTTATTATTATGTATTTATTTATTGATATTTTTCAATTTGTAACAATAGGACATTCATAATTTTACATACTATTATGAGTGAAAGAAATTTAAAAAACGTTACAGATCACAGCATCTAGTGATAATTTCATATCCGATTCTACTAAATTATAAAGAATTCAAACCCCTCCACCGTAATTTCAAAAAAAAAAAAAAACTATTTTTCCTCTCCCTTCGACTTCTAATTAACAAATGAAGATAAAATCTTTTTCTTTCCTTCTTTTCATATTTCTAACATCAAAAAAAAAAATTTATTTTTTCATCCTTCTTATTTTACATTCTTTATTATTTTTTTTTTCTATCTTATTTTCTCTTCTATCCGCTAAACATATATAAGCTTAGCTCTGTTAGGATCACCCATTCAATTTGGATGTTTTACACTTAAATACAATATATGTTTGATTGTGGTGAAACATTCAAAAGATTTCACTATTTATAATAATTCAATTCAATTCCAAATACAAATGTAAATTTTTACTTTTTAAAAATTTGTACTACATTTATTTTCTTAACCTTTATACAATTAAAATGCTACCTACAACAAAATTATTTAAATACACATTTAATTTAAATATATAATTTAAATTTTGTATTTGAATTCGTACATTCAATTTGAACACATTTTTGAAAAATCTTAAGTTAATTTATAATCCAAACGAATTATTAATGTAAAAGCGTAAAGATGAGCTATTGACTTAACTGATGCGCTTTTCATGTGCTTTCTTGGGATTAATTCTGTCTTAAAAGTACCCTTTTTATTGGGATCATTAGACTGTCTCTAGAGTCTAGAAACTTGTGCCTTTGGATTTGCGGACTTGTTGTAGTTTATTACTTTATGTTAGTGCTGTGGAAATTAGTGCAAACCAACATAAATCATGAACTGTAAATGATTCATTCTGTAATTATTTTTAAAGAATTAAACAACAAATTATATATATTTTTTATTTTTTTTTATTTTTTTTTGTTTTTTTTTTGTGAAACGCAACAAATTATATTATTAGCTCATACTAGTGTGAACTTTTTTTTTCTTTTCTTTTATCTTCTTTTCTGCCTTTAACTTGCGGTTAAGTGTGTGAATGTGAATGAGAGAACGAAATTCCAGCCAAAAAAAAAAAAAAATCAAAAATGAAAATAAGAGAAAGAAAGAGAGAGTTCTTGCAGTTAATTATTTAACTTAAATAGACAAAAGAGTTAAACAACCTAATTGGATAAATACTTTTACGAGTGTGACCTTCAGCTAATCACAAATATGATTCTACCATAATCATATGTTAAAGATCACTGGTGGTGATAGTGACATAACAACAAATGACAATTTTTTAATGGTTCTCTCTCATCTTTAGAGGTTTGATTTTTTGTGTCTGCAATTAATCTTCTGAAATAGTAAACTTATATATGACATGTATAAATCTCGAGGATGATGACAACATTAACTGATCCCTTTCATTTAATCCCTGGTTGACTGGTTCTTAAAAATTTTGGTTAAAAATTGGATGAGGTCGTGAGGATATACCACTGATCTCCTTTTAATTCCATTAGAAGAAGGAAAAAAAAAAAACAAAAAAAAAAAACAAACAAACAATTGTTTAAGATTATGCTTTATACATACGCTATGATAAAGTCATTGACATTATAATTCGCAAGATTGAAATTTAATATTTCTTCCGGAGATTTTTGTTTCTTGGGATCACTATCAATCTTATAAGGGAATTATATTATCTTTTTTGCACAATATAGGGAAATTATTGCAAAAACTTTCAAATTTTAAACAAATTACTAATTTCGGTGAAAAGTGTTAAGTCTCATTGCAAAGTTAATGTTATTTATTTTGGGGTGAATAGATTAAATTTCAGTACCTGATTTTTTCTATAGCGGTCGAATTCAGTACTTATGTACATTATCTTCATCATCCGTCTCCACTTATTTTTCGGATGAAGCTCAGGGCTCACGCAACTAGGTTAACTAATTAGTTTCTTTTCATAGCGATATAGTGACATAAATTCACACACACACACAATATATATATATATATATGCACCATTTATATATTAAAGAAACTACTCAAATTAAGTTCATGTCTTGAGACCAATATTAATTACATCACTAAGGATTTCGAAATACCTTTGAACCTCCTACAAGTTTATTTTGATATATCGTTGATGGCAAAAATCCACCAACTCGGAGAAATCAAGTTTTGAGATTGACCTCCAAGGACGTGGATTATGGCGGGTAATCAAGCGGTTTTCCCAACAATTCAAAGATCGTGAGAAAGGCACCGAGATGGGCTTAACAACTTAACATAGAGTCATGAATTCGCAACCTACTCGGAGAAGGTATGCCTCGAGTAGACCATCGGATCGGGATTGCTTGGATGGGGATATGCAGCCAAGGACACACAACCATGAACATCCGAGCACGGTAAGGCCTTTCATAGCGAGTGCGGATAGGCAAGTCCTTGGTCATGGCCACCCAAGGCCTCCTTGGGTGGCCTAGCCCTAACCGTGCTCGGCCAAGTGGCTCAGCTTGTAGGTCTTGTAAGGACTAGGCACCTGGCCGCACCCGGATGGCCAGGTGACCTTGCTCGCGCGGCTTGAAGGGTTTTGTCACATATGGCCAAGGCCACAACCATGGCTCGAGACCTAATTATTCGTTAACCTAGGGAAAATATTGTTTTCAACAAACTACATAATTGGATAGCTCCTTCTTTAGTTCATGAGGTTTTCGCTAAGCTAATGGTGTTGAATAGTTGTGGATCACATGAATTATCGATAAATGACTCGAGATGAAGGGACGATTTGAACCCGCACCTCAAGTATTGATGACGTGGAGAGTTGATTTCGACTATAAACAATTGAGGTATAACCAATAATAATTATATTTCCATTTTTTATGGATGTTACGTACTTGTAAGAGATAAAATGTCAATAATGTCTTTTTTTTTTTTTTTTTTCCCATTACTTACACTAATTTTTTAAGCGTATAGTTGTCACTTACTGAATTATAATCACTTTTCACCGTGCACATTTTTTTTCATATACTTATCTTTAATTAATGATTTTATTTATTTTATTTATTACAGATTTAATGGGTAGTTTCCAAAATTTCATTTAAAAATATATGTATAAATCTTAGTTTATAATAATTTAAATCAATTTCTAACTAACTAAATTGAAACGTTTAGGGTCCAATTTACTAACTAACTTAAAGCTCAGGGGTTTTGTGCAAATTTTGGGTAGTAATTTGTCTGTTAATTTAAGTTTATTTGCTATTGGACCATAATTGTAATGAATTTTAAATTAGGGTCCTGTTAGTCAAATTTAGGGTTCTAAATTTCCAAACAATAACTTCCTAGTGCACCCAAAAAAAAAAAAAAGTTAGAAAAAGGCTCACTAGGGGTGGATCATTCGGTTACTAGGCCCAACAGGTGTAAACAGCATGTAAACTGGGGGCTTACTTGGAGTAAACTATCCAGTTACCAAAGCCCAAGAAAATGAAAACAGAGAAGTAAACAAGAGGGTTACGAAGGTGAACTTTCCGATCACCAGGTCTTATCGGCGTAGAAAACCGACCAAAATCCGCCGAGCAAACCATATTCATTCAGCGACGGTTAGCAATTCTAATTTCCCATTCGATTGTCGGTTTCAAGGACTCCGGGAACCAACCCGTTGGCTCGATTGGTCGACGGGTCGAAAGAAACTAGATTGTCATTGGGTTAGTTGGGTGATCAGACTAAAACCCAATTAGCAAAGATGACATTCGTAGTCCTTAACCAACATGAGACCCAAGGGAAAGGATCAATGCCCGGTTTGGCAATATTTTCAAAACCATATAAAAGAAACGGTACTTGTGAAAAAAATGGTACAATATTTTTTTTTTTTTTTTTTTTTTTTTTCCCGGAATACTAGTGTAAAAATGGTTGAGATTCCAACAAGTAGAAGTTCAATAGTGGAAGAATTACGAGGAAAAAAAAAAAAGAAATAGTAAAAGAAAAAAAGAGAACATTGCTGATAAATTTAAAAAAAAAAAAAAAAAACAAAGAAGATTCTTTTTAGTCAAGAAAACCAAAGAAGATTCTTTTTAGTAAAAGAATCTTCTTTGGTTTTTTTTTTTTTTTTTTTAATTTATCAGCAATCTTCTTCTTCCTTTTTTTTCCCCCTGCGCTTTTGACTCATGTGGATAACAACACCAACAATTATTTAGGTTTAACTTGAAAATATTATTAATTTTTAGAGATATGAAAGTATCTAAAAGATACAATTATTGGCAGGAAAATAATTCTAATTATAAAATATTTTTTTTCTATCCAAAGAGTAAGTTAAGTTAAACCATGAGCCGTTAAAGCACAGCTAAATACATGGCAACCAAATAGTTTAAAGCAAAAAATAAGACAAAATAAACTATTTTAATAATGGAAAGACAATATAGTCACCGTGATACTTGAAAAATAAAAGCTAATTAGTATAAGCATATATAATGAAAATTAATTAGGGGACAAAAAAAAGTAAACCCAGATTTATCAATATAGAGCCACGAGAATCTATTTATTAAATTCTTTTAAAAGAAACGGAGGCTTCAAATATGGACTTAAACCCTAAAATCCCCTCTTACCTGTTGAACTAGTGTCTTCGTATCAATATTTGCTTATACATGTCTAGTTATCCATTCACAAAGCAAGTGAAAAATAGTTCTCACAACTATGACACTTCATAAGCTTACATTGTGAGAAATGTCAACAAGAGCACAATTATTTATAAAATAATAATAATAATAATAATTTAAAAAAAAAAAAAAGAAGAAGAAGAAGAAGATATCCCAGATACTGTTATTGCTCAACAAAATCAATTTCAAATCAACAATGAACATGAGCATCGAGTTACTATAGTTTGTCGAATGGATTGCATAATTTAAATGTTGATTTCCATAATTTTAGAGGACAAATTGTATCCTTTTTAATTTATTTTTATATAATATAAGATTGAATCTAAACCTTCTCAAATCAAGTCTGTCTCAATCCTATCATGTATCATGGTGATCAGGTGAAACTGTATATATTTATTATTTCCTTGACTTGTGCATCAAATGTACCCACATAAGGGATAAAGAGGGAAATAACATACATATTGGTGTGAAACTCAGAAGGTTTATTTTTTGCGTGTAGAATTTTATGACAAAATATGAAAAAACAACAATGACAATTTAATGACATTTGATAAAAATTAAATCATTTATAACTAGATTCGACTCATATACTTTTTTATTTAAATTCTTTTGTGTGTTTCTCGTATACTTAATTTCATACCGCTAAATTAATACAATATGATATTTCACTTAAAATTAACCTTTAATTAAGATATCATGATTTGTTCGGAAGACGTGAATAAAAGATATAAAGGTTGAATCCTTTAGCCTATGTTTGTTGGAAGCAAAATGGAGAGGAAGTAAGTTAGATGAGGGGATTTATAGAGAAAAATGGAATCTTAGATTGTTTGGTACAGTGAAAAATTGGATGTAAGGAAATTACAATCCATGATAACTACCACAAATATTTACTCCATTCAATTTTGGAAAGAAAATGAGAAGGAAAAGTCTGTCTAAAAAGTTATATATAAATAACTATTTTGATTTTAAATACTCATCATCTTCTAATTTATGTAAAAATATAAATGAAATATATATTAGATTGGATATTTTCTTTTCTCTCTTTTCTTTCTCTTTTACAAACAATATGAATAAAAAATTGTCCTTTTTTATTTCTCTCACCTAATACTTCACTTCTTTCATTTTTATTTTCCATCCCTCTTATTTTCCGTCTCTCTTACTAAACATAGTTGTATTTTTTTTTTTTTCCTTTCATTACTATAAATGAGCTCAACAACCCCTCAATGGTACTCTTTACTCAAAAACAAAAACAAAAACACTTTAATGAAACTTTTGACGGATTGTTTTTCTTTTGTGAGTACTTTTGAAAAGCACTTTAATTAAAATTTTGAGGGATAGTTTTTCTTTGATGAGTACTTTTGAGGGGTTTTTTTTTTTTTTTTTTTTTTGAAAGTTAATGTTGCTTGTCTTGAGTGCACATGATTGAATTTCCCTGAATTCTCGACGAAAAAGACATTTTCATTTTACAAACTTTGCTTTTGTTGGCATGATTTCATATTTGATTTGGTCCCTTTGTGGCTTAGACTTTGCAACGTGGACACGTTTATTTGTCGGCTCCTCCAAACTTTGGCCCACAAGTACTTCAAGAATTTGGTGGGTGAGTTTGTTAGCTAGAAAATCTGCCCCAACCACTTTCAATAATTTCCTCAAAGAGTTTTTTCTTTTTTCTTTCTCAACAAAAAAACTTATAATAAAACAATATTTTAATCTTTGTCACTCAGTAGGGCTGTTTTAGTTGTTAGGTTAACTTTTTAAAGATCTAAATAATGATTGTAAACAGTTTTATGTTACGCGTGAAAAATTTTTAATATTAACACTTATAAACATATGATAAAAAAAATTATTACAACGATTAAAATGATAATATCTAATAGTATATGCTATCAAATTTTTTTTTGAGGAAGAAAATGAAGATTGAGAGAGAGAGAGAGAGAGAATGAAGATGTTAAAATTAAATACTTTGTAATTAACTTTTTTTTTTTTTTTTGGCATTAAAAGCTATATCTCGTTGAATTACATTTCAATACTTAAGAATTTCAATTTGTGATAATTTTTGGAATTAGGTGACAAGTGTGTTTCACATGCTTGACACGTTTAAGTGAAATAACTACTTCCTTTCCCTTTTTTTTTTTTTCCCTTTTGTAAATAAATTACTTCATTTCCTTCCACACAATAAGCTTTTTTTTTTTTTTTTTTTTTTTTTTTTCTTCTTACTCATCTTCGTAGCAAGTGGAGAATCACACAGTTGCCTTGTTTACAAAAGAAAATCAAATTTTGGACCCACTAGCCTGACCCGTCAAATATAGTATATTCTTTTGTAAAATGGGACAAGAAAAATAAAAAAAATACTATCGATAATAAACATCATAATTAATTAAAAAAAATACCATCTAAGGGAGTTTTTGCAAAACACTTTTTTAAATTTTTTTCTTTTTATCTTTTTAATTCAAAACTATTTTTCATTATTCTCATCTCCAAATCTCTTTTAAGATTTTACATTTTGTTTTTCATTCCAAACAATTTTTTCAACTAAAAGTACATTTTCAAAACTCTTTTTCAAAACATTTTTCTAAATATTTTTTTATCTTTTTAACTCGAAACTACTTTTCATTATTCTCATATCTAAATCTCTTTTAAGATTTTACTTTTTTTTTTTCATTTCAAACAGTTTTTTAAACTAAAAGTACATTTTTAAAACTCAACTCAACTCCAACCAAAATATATTCAAAATTTCTCTCCAATTATCCCCCAAAAATGCCCCTTAGCTTTATATGCTGATTTTAAATTGGGGATTAGCTCTTGTATTATTGGATTGAAATCTGTCTTCCAATTTTTATATCTTAAGTTTTATTTTAAAATAAATGATAGTGACAAAAATCAGTAGGTGCACTAAGAATTTTGATTTCTCGAATATTAATATAATCAATCACATTATGTCATTTCATTTACGTAAGTCAGGCGTTAAATATGAAAAAGTTAGTTATAAAAACATTTCAAACTTTTTAAATGTTGTAACATAATGTATAGCCAAATGTCAAAAATGCACAAAAAATCTCCATCTGTTATTAGATGAAGATTAGATTAATTAGTATCCTCTAACATTGTTCACAGAACATATACACCAATTAGTGTCACATTCTATAAGTTTATTTTTAAGTTAAAAACTTGTCAATTATATCATTAAAAAGTTAATATAATTATTAAAAGCAGTTCATGATGATAATGCGTAATAAGAAATGTTACAGTAGAATTTTATTTTATTTTATTTTTTTTTAGTTTTTAGTTTCTTTCTTTCTCTCTTTTTTCCTCCCTGTGGTGTCCTCATCAATCTAACTCTACTGATAGATGAAAATAAAAATAAATAATAATAATAATAATAATAATAATAACTCTAGAATATTCCAATTGCTTATAATAACTAGAAAAGCATTTCCTCTAAATTCTCATTATTTATTGGTTGTAGGTGCTGATTTTTTTTTTTTTTTTTGGAAGGTAAGATGCTGAAAATTTGATCCAAACTAATTAGTGAATATTTTTTTTTCCCTAAGTTGGCAAATACCTGTCCTTCTGTTTGAATTTTTATTATTATTTGCTAAAGAAATTTTAGTTGTTTTTTAATCAAGTTCAAATCTGCGATCTTCCTTCATGCTTGTGATTACCGAAAAATATTATCAAGTTGGCAAACACCTGTCCTTCTTGCTTGTGATTACCAAAAAAAATCTGCGATCTTCCTTAGTTAATTAACACACACATACTCAATTAAATCATATTATTTAAATCACATTCTTTAATTCAGTGAGATGTGCTTTATTGTTGTTTATTGGATCATGAAAACGTCAGATTTGTATTATTGTTGTCAGTCACTTTTTTTTAGTATTATATATATATATATATATATATATATATTGTTGAAGTTATGAGTGACTTTGATGGCATTGGAGCACGTGGCAACTTATGAAGGAATAATGACAAAGCATGACACCGATTGCTTAATTAAATAAATAATATTTAGTCAATTACAATTAAAAAAAAAAAAAAAGACATTACTTTTTATTGAAATAAAAAAGAAACACCCGTTTCTTCAAAAATAAAAATTAGAAACTCACCCACCATGAGGCACGAGACCAACCTACCACATCCACTTCCAAATTCCAATATATTTTTTGAATTCTTTTGAAGCTTTAAATTTTGGTTTTTAGTTATTTAAACTTAGGAATGAAATATTCCTAATTACACTTTATGTTGAAATTATATATTACATGAATGCTAAACAACGCCTGCAATCACTTTTTAAAGTTTTTTATGATAGGATATATTTATCGCAATATGTAATTTTTGAACACCTGATGTCGGAAAGAATTTTAATCCAAACATTGATTGACCATGTATTAACAAATGATATTTATAAGATCCCATTGATTTGCCATTCGAAATCAAGATATTGACATTAAACTTATCAAACACGATTAAAGAGTGCGTCTTGGGTCTTGGATCTGCCGATTATCTTATGACCGGAGCCCTACTCATGGCCTCATGACAAAATAAAGTACATATAATTACAATTTTTTTCATAAGCAGAGAAAATTTCCACAATTTTTTTTTTCATTGCTATTCGTTTTTTTTTTTTAATCTAATGTAGGACTTTCTTAAATGGAAAACTTCAATATTAATATATAACCAAAATAGAAAAATTACATATAGAATAATAATAACATTTTGTCTGTTGTCTGAACCATGTTTGTTGGTTCATACAAGGGAGAATTAAGAGTCCATAAACTAAGCCTAACCATATTATTATTATTATTATTATTATTATTATTATATGTGTATATAAATTACAAGAACAAAAAAATTTCACAATGAGGAGTCAAAAGAATCACAGAAGTGGTACTATACTTGCAACAGGAGCAAATTTTTGCCCGTTCCTTTGGAAATGATCGTCAGAAACAACCCCTTCTCTCACAATCGTCTTTCCGTCCAACAGCGAAAATTGGAGTTGTGGCCATTGCTTTACGCACATACACACACACACACACATATATATATATATATATATATAACGTTTACTCCTCGGTAACAAACTATCACCACACATCACGCAGATACCTGCCGTTCATTTGCAGATTTTTCACCAAGCTCTCTGCTTTGGAGCTGTCTAGAGATCCCTGAAAATGACCGAAAAAAATAATTTATGAACTTCGGCGAAGATGATGGATATTGAGAGAGAGAGAATTACAATGCCTCGAATAGACCCCGATTCATATACAGTTCGATCATGTGATACTTTCTAGGAGTAATCTATGGTTGACTTGTCATATTTGTTTTTAATTTGGTATGATTACAATAGGGTATTGCCGAATTCTCCTATTTTAGAATATGCCGATCGATTAAGAAAATGTTGAATAAAAAAGGACAAAAAACCAAAGATGCAATGAGAAAGCTGGAAAGGTGACTGATTCAGAAAACAAGCCAACTTGTAGCTATCAAACTCTACTTTTCTTGGTAAGTACAAAACAATATTATCATGCTTTTTTTTTTTTTTTTTAAATTCATGTCACGGTCATAAGAGGTAGGTGACAAGCACATCGAGATATCTAACTAGTAATTCTACTTTCTTAATCATGTTAGATAAACAAAACAAACCTGCTCCTGTGCGATGGTGTGAAGAGTTCGGTGGACATCCTTAGCCATGCCCTTGGCATCACCACAGACATAAATGTAAGCTCCTTGAGAAATCATGTTCCAGATGTCCGACGCCTGAATTTATAAGCAGATTTGCTGTTAAACTTACTAGCAATTCAAAACTTAAAATAAAATGCCTTTTAAAAATCTCAGCCATCAAAAAAAAAAAAAAAAAAAAAAAAAATCGGTGGCTAGACTTGGACCACATGGGATTACCTTCTGCATCATTTTATGCTGCACGTATTCCTTGGCAGGTCCCTCACGTGAGAAAGCAACAACCAATTCAGAAAGTGCACCCGTTTCTACGAAGTTGGCCAGCTCTTCTTCATAAATGTAATCCTGAAAATGTTAGGAGTAACCAAACTTAGCAATTAGCACTTAGCAATTAGCACCTACCGGTTGCCCTCACAGTGTTATTTTAAATCCAATTAGGGGATTACTTACCATTCTACGATTTCTGCAACCGAAGAACAATACAGAGGGTCCTAGATCTGCTCCAGATTCTTTTAGAGCTAATCTTTCCTGAAAAAACAAATTCATAGATACTTTAGATATCGTGAATGATATAAAGACAGTAGAAGAGCAAATAAGAATCAAGTCTGCAACTACGAACCTGCAGGAAACCTCTAAATGGAGCCAATCCAGTGCCAGGGCCAATCATGATTATTGGTACTCTAGTATCAGCAGGAAGTTTGAAGTTCGATTGTCTAACGAAAATAGGTGCCCAACTACAGTCATCACTTTTCTCTGCAGGCACAGCATTCTGAAGAAGGAAAAAAAAAGGCCAAAATAAAACGAAATAAGTCCATTTGAAACAAATGCAGACACAAGGTTACAAAACTCGTACATTAGCGGCCATGACTAATAAAAGTGACACGGAGAACTAAAAACTTAAACGCAAACATATTTAATATGCGGAAGATGACCTCGGGAAAAGACTGTCAATAAGACACACTAGAGCAGAAAAACATGTCCTTATTTGCCCAACCGAATGTGTTATTATAAAAAGAAACTGATGCTCCTGGATTTTCACTGCATAAACTTCAGTTAATTTTAACCGAGAAATGGTTTGAAACACCATATACGCTTTTACCTAGCTCAAATGTTTCTTTCCCCATAAGACCCCTCTTAAGTAGTTTTTGGCTCTTCAAGTCTTTTTTTATTCCCAAGTGAAAACTACAAAGCACGGAAACCAGAAAAAGGGGTACCTTCATCCAAGTAGAACACACTCCTTTGTGAATTCGTCCAGTCGGTGTCTTCTCATAAACTAATGCACAAGTAACATGAATTCTAGAGGGTGCCATCCTGTACCAAATATAAGAATATATGTATATAAGATTACACATAACTTAGAAAAGAAGTTAAAAAATTACAAACAATAACAAACTCCCCCGTGGTCCTAGTAGTATAATTTTGAAAGTCCACAGAACAAAGTTGTGAAAGAAAAAATTCCACTTAAGGTGAATAGCTAAAAGCAGTTTAGTTGGATAAATAGAAACCTCTAATGTCTAGGATTAGTATCATTATTCATAATGGAAAAATTGGCTATGGCGTAATCACCGAAATTGTGTTTCTAACAAACGGTTTATCATTCATGTACTACTAAGTTTGAGCAAATCTTGAACCATGAATTTTTAGGTTGTCCTGGATAACTACTTTTTTTTTGTGAAATATATTGTTCAGTGTGGCTATAATAATTAACTTTCTAATCATCTAAAACCTGGAAAAGAGAGAATGAAGGAGGGAGGCATCTACCTTGGAGATGATGAGATCGAGTAGTATCTAGGCTGCAAGCGTGGGGCCACTGATGCAAAGAATACACCAAGCGGGGGCTTGGCTGACGGGAATTCAGCCATGACCTCAAGGAGGCTTCTCTGACTTGCAACAACCCATTGTGCATATTCATCCTGCACGAGATGGCAATACAATTACACACGTTCGAAATAAAGTTAATGGAACTCCATATAAGTATGAAGGTAAATAAGATTCACAACCTTTCCGGCAGGTGATGCAAGATGTCTTAATCTGTCAGCTTCAGCGGGATTAGAAGCATGGGCTGCCAAAGCGAGCAAGACTGACTGGAAATTAAAAGCAGAAAAACTATTAAATTGGAACGACAAAAGTTTAACCAAACAAATAATGGAAAAACTAGGATCCAAAACTAACTAAACAATAACTAACCTTTTTGGGAGAACTTAAAACATCTGCATACCGAGCCAGTGCCGTTCTTAGAGTGCAGGGAGGGAAAGTAGGTGGCAAAGAACCTCCACTAATTGGCATGCCGTCCTCTTTATCAGTGTGGATGGAAAAGTATGTTTCAGGAGACAAGCCCAATATATTGAGAGCCTCTTCTACAATTTCAGTAAGATTCTCACAGTAAACACCGACGTGGTCCCCTGTTTCGTACCTGGTTAGGAAAACAAGCAAGAGGACATGAATAAATATTCAAATAGCATGCACAGCTATTTTACTTCCCTTTTTCATTTTTATTTTATAAAAACATTTAATAAACCCTCACTGTAAGTAAACAACAAAAACTGGATAGAATAAACTATGTTTTAAGTGACAAGGTAAAGCAACTTACGAAACTCCAGTGCCACTAATTTCAAACTCCAGATGGGTGCAAGAACGATCAGATTCAGGAGTATGAAGCTCCCTTCTAACAGCCACATCAGCCCTGCGTGAAGCAAACAACAGATATGTGAGATTGTACGTTCTAAACTTATTGGACCAATCACAACCAGAGTACCCGGAAAGGTATTATTTCAACGGTACCTGCAGGGGTGTTGAGCATCAACGACAGCATGACCGTTTGCATTAGCCCAGCTCTTTTTCTCTAGTGATGCATCAACAGGGTCATGGAATTCAACACGGTACTCTAATACAGCAGCAGTGTAAGGGGTAGTAACGGTTGTATCATCTTCATCCCTAAGCAACTGATCCAACTCTGGCCATACCAATTCTTTCCTGTAACCACATTAAGCAGTTAAAAAAATGTTAATTCATCTAGCAGCACAGAATTTTTTTCGCTTTCTTGAGAAGGAAAATAAATATGTAAGTTCCCAATACCATGCAGTGAAGTCATCTTCAATGCATTGATCATCATCTCCAAGACCCACCGGCACGAGCCGCTTTGCTCCTGCAGGTGCAAATATTGAATCGTGTTAACTCTAAGCTAGAGAGTTTTCAGAGAAGCAAAGTCCAAAAATGAATATGCATGGAAAACATCAATCCTATTTTCCATCAGCAATGACGAGAACAAGGAATATTAAAATTTTCCAACTGATAAAGCATCTGGACATCTGTATTGCCAAGATTAAATCTCTACAACTATATGATCACTGGTTTTGTCATGGCAACAAAACTTACCCTGATTAGTGAGGAAATCGTCCGCTACCTTAGCAACCTTATTGAAATGCTCGTACTGCCTGTTACCAAGACCGAACACTCCGTACTGAAGATTCGGAAGCCATTCCCCTCTCTCCTCACCCTATACTCACAATTCCATTATCATAAACAATACCGTTCTAATTTATACAAAATATACACAAACATATATATTTTCTTGCAACACAAAATTTTCAAAGAGAACAGAGAAAAAGGCTAATTCTTCATATAAGCATATATATATATATATATATATATATATATAATACCTCTGTGAACCATTTGTAAAATCTCGCAGCGTTATCGGTCGGCTCACCATCACCGTATCTACATCCATCACAATAATCATTCACCGAACAATAAAATTTTGAAAAATTTTGGACAAAATAAATTGTGTCAAAAGTAATTAAAAAAAAAAAAAAAACAAATAGTGTTTGAATTGGGAATTGAGACTCACGTAGCCAAGAAGAAGAACGCCAAACTCTCTTTCTTCAATTTCTCCTCGTATTCTTCGTCGTCGACGGCATAGTCATCCTAAAGTATGAATAAAATAAAATTTTTCAAAATTGGGAAAAAAAAAAAAGGTGAGTTCGCCAAAAGAGTCAACCGCCATGGAAGGAGAAAGTCAAAAGCTTACCAAATCAACAACTTTGAAAACGGCCTTTTCGTAGCGAGCTTTTGCCTCCTCAGCCAACGCCTGCAATAAAACTCCATAATCCAAATCAATCAAAATCTAACAAAAGCAATTTCCAGACCGCCATGGCGGAACAAGCAAGAGAAACCATGTCCAAACCTTAGCGAAGCCCTCGGCGGTACCGGTCTGCGTACCGAAGAAGATTGTGACCTTCTTCGTGCCGTCGTCGACCTCGAGCTCCGGCTCCTTGACGAGCGTCGGCCTGGGAACCTCCAGCGGCTTCGGCTTCTTCGAGGTGGATCGCCGCCACATGAGGACGACGAAGCAACCGACCAGGACGGCGAAGGAGGTAGTGAGGATGGCGACGAGCTCGCGATTCTCGAGGATGAGGGAGGCGACCTCGGCGGCGGTGGAGGAGACGCCGGAGAAGTCGGCGGACGCGTTGGACGGGTCCCCCACCTTCGCGCCCTTGATGATCGCGGTCATCAGATCCAACGGCGACAGCTTCATCGAGCTCGACGACGACGATTCCATGATTCGACAGTTCCAATGGAGAAGAAGAAGAAGAATTGAATGAAGCTCTCTCTCTCTCTCTCGAGGAGTTTCTCTCTCTAGGAGGGTGTGTGTAGGTGGTGGGTGGGGTAGTTGAGGAGAGAGAGAGCCTGAGGAAATCTGAAAGGTGAGAAATGGAAGGGAAGGCGTTTTTATACATGGGAGGTGTGTATATGTGTATATATGTGTGTAAGTAAAGGTGTATAAATGGGTGTACGTGACCGAACCAACGCCTACCAAACCAGACTAGTCAAACCCACCTAACACCTTAATTAACTATGGTTAACATGCTCCCCTTTTCTTTTTCTTTTTCTTTTTCTTTTTCTTTTTTTTTTTTTTGCCTTTTTTTCTTTTTTATGAAAACAAAATGTATTTTATATCCGTTATTTTCTACGTTATTCGTTTGGATCATACATTCATTTTTTATTATATCGAATGTGAGATGTGAAATATTATATATGTTTAGATATCATTTTTATACATTTATTTAAAAATAATGTGTTTAAGATCTGATTTGTGGTGTTTTTGGAAATGATGGAATACCTCTGGTTTGAAATAGGTGTTTGAGAAACTTTTGGGTTTCCAAAAATTAGTATTTCATAATTTTTTTTATATAAAATCAACAAAACATGCATCCAAAATATCTCTTTTGCAATTTTCTCCCACTAAACACAAAACTCCAAAAAACCTTTTTTTTAATGTTTTTATTTCAAATCCATATTTTTAAAACTTGTATCAATTTAAGGGGGTGTTTGGTGTTTGAATTGAGTTGAAATTTTTAAGTTTGAATATTAATTTTTGTTGACTTTTTAAAAAAAAATAAAAAACTTTTTCAAAAAAGATAAAAATTTGAATTTAAACCTTAAGTTTGAGTGTATATGCCAAACTCCCCCTAAAATCTCAACGGCAAAATTCCATAACAAAAATCCCACAAACGGCCCTAAGTTGTTTACATTTGTATAATTATCCTAATATGTATTAATGAAAAAGAGTATATAATGCGATTGATAAATTAATGATTATGCTATTCAAATACATTTATATTGAAATGAGTATATGAGATATCCAAACACATATTACTTTATAAACACAATATAAAATTTTGTGGGATTGATTCACTGATAAAACAAAAATGATTTAATCGTGTTCTATTTAAAAGATAGGTACTTTATTTATAGACGTGTTTTTTTTCTTACTATTAAAGTTTTCTCATGATTTGATTAGCTTTCAACTATTGAATTCGACTCTACATATAAGAATGCTAAATAATATTTTACAAATAATAAATAGCATGTTTCAAAAAATATTTATGGAATTAATTTTATTAAAATTAATAACTTATTTATTAGCAGTAAATAAATTCATTTACCATAAGTATTTGTTTTTAATTTTAATATTTCAAAATCTTTTTTTTTAATTGTATTTATTATAACTATTATTGAGGTGATCATTCAAAATTTAATGTGATAGTTAAAAAAACTAGCTTTATTAATAAGACAAAAAGGTGGATGGAGTGCAAGAGGTTAGGATGCTTTTGCTGATATTTCTCTTTTTCCATCCAGGTTTGATTTTATTGCCTCTTGTAAGACCATCACTTTAACTTTGTCTATAGATGCATGGGTTAGTGACAGGATAGTAACTTAGCCCGTTTGGTACACCGGTTTAACTTAAGTTAAACTGTAATTTTTTTATCTTTTTCTGAAAATTTTTTGTTTTTCTGAAAAAGTGAACAAAAATTATTATTCAAATTAAAAATTTCAACTCAACTCAAACTCAACTCATTCACCAAACACCTCATTAAAAAACAGACATAAAGACCTGATTATTACCATATTTAAGGGAGTGTCTATGTCTGTAGAATTGAAATCTGGAGATAGCCGGCCATTGCCTGATCTTTTTTTATTCAAAAAAAAAAAAAAAGTTGTGTGTTCCACTGTTGAAAGTGCCATTAAAAGATGTTGTTAAAGAAACAAAAATTTTGTTCCATAGATGGATTCTATTTTATCATTATTAGTGCAAACTCAATGTTGTACCACTTATTCATGGGATGGGAAGAAAAGTAAAAAGCCCCTTTTAAAAAGTTTAATCCAATAAATTAAAATTTTTTATATAATATTTTCTCTTATAAAAATTTAATTTTCTATTTAAATTTACATCATAACTGGTCAAAAGTATTTTAACTCAGCATACCCCACTGGATTCTCTCTATGTCTCTTAGTTAACGATTAAAGTAATGAGATGCAATTTGAAGGGGAGAAAAAAAAAAAAGATTTTTGGGGCTTTGATTTTCTTAGTAATATTAAGGTGTTCGTTTTTTTGGCATCTTAATTCCCTTTTTCTGTCGTTTTCAGAATATTCCCAATAAAAGCCCATCTTGTGACTTGTTTTCTTTCTTCCTTTTTTTTTTTCTTTTATTTAGAATTTATATTTTATTTTACGCTTACATATATATTGTTCTCTTCAATATCTCCATTGCTTGCACATCTTCACTGATTTCTCAAATGACAAATTAGAGCATCTAAAATCTAAAATATAATGCTAAATTCTATTATTTTAAAATATAGCATATGGACAAGAAAATCATTCTTTAGTGTACATTTATCATCATGATTAAATAATTTACTTTTACAAGTTTCAAAATATTAAATTTATGAGAAAAAATGTATTTAACATTTGAAATAGCTTTATATCTTGGAGCACCATATTTACGAATTCAAATTTTTGTCTCATTTTTCTTGACTCAATAGTTGTTATCTCAATAGATTTTTAGCAACTCATCTATTTGTTTAAATTTTTTTTAATATTTAGCCTTATTTATGGAGCTAGATTTTTGAGTTTAAATTATATGATATATCACTGTTGTAGTGATAGTTAATAGAATAAAAATATAAGACAACAGATTTTAACTCTCATATTGATATTTACATTGAAAATGATTGACTGGGTTTATATATTTGAGCCTCTGTCTTAAGAGTATTATTATATCCCGGTATTTTTACTAATAGATATAAATTTTTATATACATTGATCTGCTAAAAATGGATATCACACATTAAAAAAATATTGTAATTATTAAGGGATAAATTGCTACAAATTTATAAGTTAAGATGTAAATTATCAAAATTAAAAATTCAGGATGCAAATTATAACTGTGCGATAAGTTCAGTATACACTGATACAAAAAAATGCTATATTATATTCATATTCATCGAAGTTTTCTAGATAATTATTGCATTTGAAAAAAAAAATATTAACCTATTAATACCAAATTGTATACAAATTTAACAAAAGTATTTAAAGTTACAAAGACTTGCTAAAGAATTGACTAAAACAAACTTCCAAAATTTCACCGTTAGGGATATCACGATTCTATCACAAATTCTTACCTACACAGCAAAGACAACTATTAATCAACTCATCAATGAATGAAAGTTTTTTTTTTTTTTTTTTTGGGTTGAAGTCAATAAATACAAGCTATAGGACCATATATTCTTTAATTAAGGCAAATATACTGAATTATATTACTTAATTTTTTTTAGTGAAGTATTTCATCACTGCTAAGCAACGAGTAAAATTACATATTTTGAACCTATTGTCTCTGGTGTCATGTTTTATATAATAATTGTTTTAAGCTGTGAATTAATGCTTATATTATATTTTAATAAAATAATTTATACTGTCTATTTTTGAGGAATGTATATACAAATATTTAAACTTTACATTTTGTTATGTATTTAACTGTAGATTTATCGTTAGGACTATATTCCCAATCATAATTGTTGATTATAATTTTAATTATTGTATTTATTTATGTTTTCAAACTGAGGGACATTTCAACTTTGTCTTGAACTTTCAAAACTTCTAATTTACCTATTAAATTTGAATTAGTTCAACTTTATTTCCTTTATTATAATTTTGGTTAAAAAGAGAAGAAAAAAAGAAAAAAGAAAAGTTAATCTCTCTAAATATTTTATGTTATTTTCTCAAAAATATATATATATATATACTCTATATATATACTCTGTTATAATTTTTGTTAAAAATAAACTGAATAAGATCATATTATCGTATTTAAATATTTTTTTTCTGATATTTCTTACTGCGATTCTAATAAAGATAATTAAGTGAGGCTCATTTAAAATTTAAAAACAAACTGATAGTTTACATAAAAAAAAAAATTCAAGAACAAAACAAAAATGAGATTCAAAACTTCAAAGGACAAAAATTAAGTGTTGATCAACTATGAAGTGATAAATGCATTAAAAGTTACATCATCAATAACAAGTCGTACTTAATATAGAATTCATCAAATAGAAAAAGACATGAACATGAACTTTATAAGGTAGGTCATTACTCCTCATTTTTATTTATGCATGGTCTAATAAGTGCCAAAAAGTTGCTTTTTTCCCTCAAAAAGGATGGTCTGAATTTTTTTGGGGGGGGGGGGGGGGTGGGGAGGAAAGAAGAAGCTTTTTATGAGAAAGTGATGATGTAGAGAAGGAGCACAAAAAGTTTCATCAATAAATATAGAGTAATTGACCTAAATATTCTATGAACTCTTTTAAAAATGACAATTTAGTCTCTTTTTTTTTAAAAACCGAGATAACCCTAAACTCTTATTTTTTGACTATTTCCATCAAACTCTATTAAATTTTTAACATAATATTATTGAAATGATCTTTTTGTAATAAAAAGATTAAAATACCCTTAATCTCTTAAAAAGTCCATCTATCTCTCCTTCCTCCCTCCCTCCCCCACAACCTTCATCTCCAATCGTCGCCCCTCCACCCACCAAGTTCCGATCTGGGTGCCCCCCCTGCGCATGAAATCATCTCCGCTTGTCACCCCCCTTCCCCCACCAACTAAGTTCTGATCTAGGTGCCTGCACCCCCCTCCCCCAAAGTCGTGATCTGGTTCTTAACCCCCCCCCCCCCCCCCCCCCCAAAAAAAGTCTTGATTGGATTTGCTGAATCTAAGACCAGATCACCGGCGGGAGGAAGGGGCATGGAGACCCAGATGGAGGTGGGGCCGAGAGCTCGTCAGTGTGTGGGGGGGGGGGGGGGTGGGCTGACACCCAGATCACGGGGGCCAAAAACCCATATGGGGGACCCAAAACTCGCCAGTGCTGGGGGGTGGGGGAATACAGGGATTAAATCTAATTTGGATAGGAAATTACCTATTTGACCTTCAAAAAGCACGTGACCAATCCGTTAGTTTTTTTTTACGGAAATGACTAAAATGGCTAAGAAATAAGAGTTTAGGGTTATTTTGACAAAAAAAAAAAAAAAAAACAGAGACTAAACCATCATCTTTAAAAGATTTAGGGACTATTTAGGTAATTACTCAATAATATATGCTTCCTATTTTGGGTTTTTTTTTTTTTTTTTGGTAATGAAGCTTGTGGTATCCAAAGACTACAACAGAAAACTGGTTATCTATACATATATATATTGGGAAGGACCACATATTTGTGTTTGGCTTGAATACATTTGAAACGTGGATATTATGCAGTCACAAGAACCCTTTGTGTTAGGTTTCCTACTTGTGTTTTTTCTTTTTCCTTCATTTTTTTAAAAAACCTTAAAGAGACTGTCACATGGGAAACCACCCTACCGAGGGTTCAGGAACACTCCAAAAGGGTGAGTCATTTTCAAACAAAAATCTGAAAACTAACGCCACTTCATTTTCTTAATTTTATTTCCTTTTTAATTTTGACCAGAAAAGAGAGAGGGAAATTTGTGATTGGAAAAAAAAAAAAAAAAAATATATATATATATATATATACACGATTTTTTGCAAATTTGTTAGATTTGCATTATAAATTAAATGTTCGTTATATTGAAAAAAAAAAAAAAAAAAAAAAAAAAAAAAAAAAAAAAAAAAAAAAAAAAAATATTAGATTTTTTTATAATTTTTATTATATTTAATTAAATGTTTCTTTTTTTTTTTTTTTTTTTTTTTTTTTTTTTTCGATATACAGTAAAAATGTTTATTGTCAAAAAGCTAAAATAAAAGTATAATATCATAATCATATTGGGTTTATTAACTGTATGATGTTTTAGTAAAACGTTGTTAAAATCTAAATTTTGAATATATAATAAAACTTTTAATAGGAGTCAATGGATTTGCATATGAAATCTACGGTAGCAGTTAAGATATAGAGTCAATTTGAACTTTGAAGACAGCAAAAGAAAATGAACTTTCAAGGATTGCATAGCAAGGTACAATAGTTTTTTAATAGTTATTTACCAAAACAAAATATTTTTTTATAGTTAAAAGGAAGACTGATAGCTAATTATGTGTCCTTTAAAGAAAAGAGTAGTAATTGAACTTTATGTTTCTATGGAAATCTCATGATTTGTGGTTCATTGGTACTTTTGGATTTTTTTTTTCTTTCTGATTATCTATCAGTATTCTTAATTCGTTGCTTAAAAAAAAAAAAAACAAGAGATTTTGGAGAAATTAGTTATAAAAAAAATAGATAATTTGGTTACAGGTATAATATAGTTTTTTTTTTTTTTACATTATTTTAAAGAAGAAAAAATATTTTCAGTAGTCCAACAAATTGTATTAACAATATTTAAAATCAATGATTGATTTGTGATAATATTTGAGTACTTGTTTTTCCATTGACTATAGTTCCTTTACAAGCAATTCATAGTGACATCGCACGTTAATTTGACATTTACCAATTTTTTTTCCTTAATAATCAACATTTATTTTTGTTGATTTAGTCACATATATATTTGATCTACGCAAGTAACATTAATCCGAACGGAACTAGCTTAGTGAATGAGAAGTGGGATTTAAGATCTTTAATTTCAGTTTAGAAATTTTGGAAGTTTTTTTTTTCATATTAATAAAATAAATTCCATGACTCAAAACGAAGGGGGGAAAAAAAAAAAGAACATTAACAAAAAATAAGTCATATTGAACTTGAGGAAATAAAATATTATATAAACATATATAAAGAAATGAATACTAGCTTTTTTCTTTTGGTGGCAAATGAATATCTAGATTAAAAGAATCGGAGTATTAGCGGAATTGTACTAAACATAAACAAATTTCTTGAGAAATTATTGTGATAAGAATTTTCTATTAAACTTTGGGTAAAAACTACTTTTTAACTATTTGTTTAATGTTTAATGGTTTAAGTTATGAGTATTTATGTTGATTATTTATAGCATGAAATGTCTAATTACAATCACAGATCAGATCGTTAAAAATCTTATCTAATGATTGAAACAATACTTTTAACTGATAATGTTTGATAGTGATTTCTTCTGATGACATAGAGGGGGTTAAGAAAAAGAAAAAAGAAAAATGATTGGGGTAGAAAATAACCCAAAGGCTAAAAGCACATAATACTTCATTGTTTTTTAGGAAATTCTTTAATGTTTTTCAAGTGAAAGTATAGACCATTTCTCCAATTTTTATAACTGTTTTTTGTGTGATAGGTGGAATCACCTAATTTTCTTTAAATAAGTTCATAAATTCAGTTAGATTTTAGTGCCGCGCACGTGTATTATATTATATATAGTTTGTATATATCTTTTTTTGCTAGATATAAAATGTTGTCTTTTATTTTAATTTCGATAAAAATATAGTTTATTATACTTTTTAATGTACTATTGGAAACACCAAATATATGTTAGGTGTTTTCTTCTTAATTTCCTTTTGGCTTGGTAGGACTCTAACAAGTAAGGTCCCACATCTAGTTGAAAACTAATTTTGCAGACTATTTAATGTTTAGTTTACAAATTATACAAGATTTTATCAGTTATTTGTTTCTAAAAAAATATTTAATATTATTTCGATTTATATTGTTATCTTTTTTATAGTATGAGACGTTATTAGATATGTTATTGAATTAGGGGGTCATTTGCTGACTTTACATAATATTATACAACTTCTTAAGCAATAAAATTTAATAATCCAGATAATGTGAACCAGTGTCACATAATATAATAAAAGCATTAGAAATATTCAAGATCCCACCAAACCAATCAATTGGATTCATTGAAATATTGGTCAACCAATTAATTATATTTGTTACGAAACTTAGGGTGTAAGAAATACTCAATCAATTGAGCATATAAACAAATTACTCGAAAATGATCCAAATAAATCAATTTTTTTTTAACTCTAAGGCTCCATTTGGAATACGAGTTTGAGCTAAAGTTTTTAGGTTAAAATTGATTGATTTTTTAAAAATTAGTTATAATTTTTATTAATTTTTTTAAAAAAGATAAAAATTAAGATAAAAAATTTAGGTCTGAACCTGAAAGGCGAGCGCATGCTAAGACATGAAGCATTGGAAAAGACATGAAAGTAGTGTATTAAAAAAAAGTTGATTATATAGTAATTCATTCTAACTTTAATTAGTTATCAATTTATTTCTCTTTTTCAGAAACTACAAAGACATTTTTTGAATTTTTATTTTCAATGTCATCATTCACACACTTTTGGACAAAACAAAGGGAAAATACAAAAGTATCCTTCATCAGATCACATTAGTTTCTAAATTTTAAATATTACAAAAAATTTAATTTTTTAAATTTAAAGAATAATTTTCATAAACAATTTAAGATAATTTATGTTGTCTCGCCTAATTTTTTTCAATTAAAAAAACGAGAGGATTAAATTGAAATAATATTTTTAATAACTAACATATTCGATTAGGAGTCTTTTAAAACACTTGACCAGTCAAACATGGGTAAGGGGTTTGTTTAGACCATTTTCAACAATATGGAGTAAATAAATGTGATAAATATTTTTAAGGAACACGAGGATATTTAAGGTATTTGAATAATAATCATTCTATCTATATTTTCTCTTATTTTATATATATATATATATAGATATATATAACTCTCAAAAACCAAATCATCCTCCTTCCCGCCAGGTGTTCTCTACTTTGATTCCTTTTTTCCCCTTCTAATGCCATTTTATTTTTCTTCCTTTTTATTTGCTTTTTATTTTTATTTTTATTTTGGCCTTTTCCTTCTAGTTAGATTTATTTTTTTATATACTATATTTTTATTTTTTACTACATTTCAATGGCACCATACGACCGATTTAATACCCATCATGTGATAATTTTACAAAAAATTAAATTTAAAAAAAAAAATTTTGCTGTGTTTTTCTTCCAACTAGTAATAATATAAAAAAGGACAAAGGTGATATTTTGACTTAACAGGTGGGGTTTTTTTTATTTTTATTTTTTAAAATGACTGTTGTTATTGGCATTAAAAGGTTTAAAAAATTATTACCATATTTTACATGCTTATTTGATATGTTCCAACTCATAAAATTATTTTAATTTGTACTACTAATTTTGTCATAAATTTTAAGTTTTATAACTTCCAAATGAAAGCTTTATCTGTAACATAATTAACAAATTACAATTACTATTAAGTGAAAACGTTAACATATCTATCAATATGTAACAAAATATTAGAATTTGACACAAATTATATTTTCTGTCAATTTTCATATCAATTTTTTCCTTTTTTTTTTTTTTGAAGTTGAGAGTAAGGGAATTCAAATTCTTTATCTTATATGAATTGCAGTGTGAAATTATTATCAAGTTATGGTTGGCTTTTAGTATACGTATAGTTTTGCATTGAAAAACTTTTTTTTTTTTTTTTTTTAAATTCTAACGTTCATGGGAGAAGTTTTCCTCGTCCTAATCATAGACTACTCTACCGAAAAAAAAAAAAAAAAATCATAGACTACGTATGCTTCTGACTTTTGTGAGGAGCCATTATCTGAGTGCATGTACGAGTTTATGGTCAAAATAATGATTCAACTCCAAAATTAATAGAAGTTTTTTATTTAGAAAAAAAAAAAACAAAGCAGAAGCTAGTGATAAAAAGGTTATGTAACTACAGAAATTTGCATTATTGAACAATTTTAAAAAGTCTAGTGTTTAAATTATAATTTGAGTAACCCTAAACATCTCCACTCGGATAATCAAGATATTTAGCCTTTTTTTTTTTTTTTTTTTTTTTAGGTATCTAACCTTTTTCTTCACGTTGACAAACAAAAAACACAAAAATATATAATTTTTTTTTTCAATTTTCCAAACCGACTAAGAACAACATTCGACCTGATCTGAAATTTGAGAAGAGAGTCACACAAGGCTCTCTCCATCGGCCGATTTAGTCATATCATGAGCCTCTCAACAGTGATGGGATTAGATTATGATTTTTTTTAAGACTAAATTGATAATCACATTTCTACAACTTGTATTATATAATTTCATTGACTCGTATAACTAGGTATTAGTAGTTTTACAATTTTGTTTTATAATAATTATTATTTTTTAGTTAAAAAAAAAAAAAAAGAAGGCAAAGCTTGTTGTCCAGAAAAAATAATTTTCAAAATTACCAAAAAAAAAAAAAAAAAAAGGAGAAGAAAAGTATGGCGTGAGTAAATGTGGGGCTGATTTTGTAGCTCGTGCGCTTAATTAAAAAAAGGTGTGCTATATTGTGACTTCATATGCAAAGAAAATAGAAAAAAATGTGACAAATCGAATTACTGTCAAACTGGGAATGCAGACTTCTTTAAGACGCCTCCAACAATTCAAATGTGAAAATTCAAGTAAAATGTTCTAAGTCCACCACATTGGGTCGAGATGTGAGATAAATTGAGCTTTATTTAATATATAATTATATTTTTATCTGTATTTTAATTTTAAAATAATTTATTCTTTATCATTGACTCTAAAATTTCCCGTTTTATCATTTGAAATTTATATCAGATACATGTTAATTTTTGTCAACATTTTAGTTAGAAACAGACAGAAAGATCTTTTTTTTTTTTTTTTTGCACTTTTTTGTACTTTTTTGCCCATTTTTTCCCCTTTCTTATCCATCATTAGTCTCGAAATTATTTTGCTCTTGATCCTTTCACCTTTATTTTAAATTTTTCAAAAAATTTTTTTTGTCATCTTTTCATCCAGATCTCCTCCATTTTTCATGCGGCAGTTTTTTCTTTTCTTGATTATTATTATTGTTTTATTTTACTTTCATTTATCTTTTTTTCTATTGTTTTTTGAACTATTGAAATTATTTTTCTCAAATATTTCTTCATCTAATTTTTTTTTTTCAATACAACTCTCACATATACTATTTTCTTATAATACCTCGTAATAAAATTTTATTTAATTTACCAATATTTTTCAAATATACATGACACAAGCGAGTGGGTGCTCGTCACTAATATTATTTAAAAGAACATAATCAATTATTAACGGTAAGGTTTTTTTTCTTTTAAATGTTTTCGTATATAGTTTTAAAAAAAAATAATTAAGTATATAGTTTTTTAAAAAATAATTTAATATTGTTTGATGAAAAGATTAATAGAAAAACAATATCCCATTGCTAAATTTTTTTTTTCATCCAATAATTCTGTCGGCCAGGTTTGAAAATTTATATTGTCAAAAGCCCTGAAAAATATTAATATGTCAATATACGACTAATCTGCAAAAAAAAGACACCAAGGTTAATTTCCGTGTTGACCATCAACTTGAATTGACCACCTTTAAAATCTCCAGCTCGTCCTTCCTTCCTTCAACTTTATGAGGCCTGCATACAACTTTTGAGAAGAATCCAAGTAAATGTCAGCCATATGAACCACCTTCTTTATTTATTATATAGTTTTTATTTTTGTCAATAAGAAACAAAGGACCATACAATACAACCACCACACGTTTTTCTTTAAAAAAAAAAATTGCTTTTTGTTGTTAATTTGTTTTTGTTGCTATCAAAAAGATAAATGATGGTATCCTCACACCCCCGTTTATCGTTTATGTGAGAGCATAATGTAACTAGATGTGAAATATTATGACTTGATTCATTCTCCTATCACATTCAACTATTAGAGTTGTCAATCCACCAGAAGCCCTTTTTATAAGGAATTATTTATTTCATTCTCCTATCAAGCTCGGTCCAGAGTTAACCAAATCACCACAAGCTTACAATTTTTATATGTCACTTTTAACATTGTACGTTAAAATTAGAACGCGAGGATTCCAACTCTATTATTGCTGATATTGAGAAAGTCAAAAACATCCGTAATCACTTTGCTATTAATTTGATTATTATAGAAATATTTTGAACTTATGTACCATAAATTTATAGTGTGTGATAGACTTGAACTTTGAACTTTTAACAATGAGAAAAAAAAATAAAAATAAAAATATGTTGTAATAAGTTAGTCAATGGATGACAACTATAAAAGGAAATGCCATAAGATTTTTACAAAATTAGATTTGAAATCTTTTTATTGATGGATAAGTTGAATCAAACACTTTTTAATTTGAATAATACTAAAAAATATCAGTGATATTAAATATTACTTACTAATAAAATGCGAGTCTCAAGTATTAAGTCTATCAACGGAACCCACTTTTTTTATTACTGTGATATTCAATATCACTGTCTGACTGTTCGTTATTGGTTGAACAGTACTACCAGTCAAAATTTAAAAGTTTCAAGTCTACCAAACAAATAGTGAAATATTCAGGGTCCTATGCATTTTAGTTGTAAACTTGTAATAGTATGAGTGCAATACATACAACAAAATTATATATTTATATATACATATCACAATCAGTGCGTCCAGGTGAAATTCATGGTTGCTCACATGTTCGCATACACCAACAACATTTTTTTTTTGTGATAAATTACAAACCAACAACATTATTACTAGTGGTGTTTGAGGATACCAATTAAAAGTTGATATCCATAAACTAAACCAAAAGTCTTGGTTTAAATTTTCTTTAAGTCTAGATTCAAGCAATTTTCAATTGGAAAAATTGAAGACTTTTGTGAGAAAATTTTCAATTTTGCACCATAAACGCATGCTTGCTTTGTATGAATGGAAAATAGAAAATGACAAGTTTATCCTTTCTCTCTTATATATATATATATGTATATATATATATATATATATTTCCTAGTACCTTGGTCAAAATGAACTATGCTTTCATTATCTCTTTCAAATTGATGCTCCAATATTGTCTTTAATTACAAAATCAAGAACAGTCATTTGGTGGAGTCCACATATAACAGAGAACGAGAAAAGTGAATAATAATTAATCTTTACTTTTCTTGGTATTGTTTTCCAAATATTCTCATTAACATGGATGAATGCTATATTTATTTACGCATCTTATCTGGTCATAATATTTAATTATGCACAAAACATTCTCATAATTAAATAGAAAAGATTCATATATATATTAAGTTTTATATGTACTAGAAAATAGATTATATATTTTCTTTTCTAATCCTATAGCCTAAACTATAAATAAATTATAAAAAGGAACTCAATAGTCTATATTCTTCTTCTCCTCTTTTTTTTTCTTTCCCCAAAACATCACTTTTTATAACATTCTAATACAATTTGGTAAAAAGGCTCTAAATTAAATATAGAGAGTGATCATTGTTTCAATAAAACTCGACAATCTCTGTAAAATTCTAAAGATATGTCTAACCGTTACTAAGATAATAATAAATAATAATAATAATAATAATAATAATAATAATGGCGCGATAATACACAATTTTAAAATTTTGTGCAAAATTTTGTGGGGTATATTGCGACAAACATAATTTCTAGGAAGATTGTAAATGAATCCATGACCTTTTAATTTGTATTTTAAGCTACTTGTTAAATTGCCAATTAACAAAGTCACAAGATTAATAAATTTACATAAATACTCTCTAATTCGGTTTGTAGCTAACTCTATATGAGAAAAAAAGTTGAGTTGGTCCACACTTTTAGAATCACACATTTTCTCTCATGCAAAGTTGGTCTCGCATGAAGTCAAATGGATACTCTCTTTGTTAGATAAAGTCGGGGTTAGTTATCAAAATATTTAATTCAAGAGCTCAAGTAGAAGCTTAACATATGTATAAAATTAATCAATTTTTTCGTTAAAAAAATAATAATTCTTTTGAGATCAGATCTACCAAACACCGTCCAGGGGAGCGGGGACCTTGAGGGGTGACCTTGACATTTCAGGGACAAGCTCAACTGAATCAAAATTTTGTTTTTTTTAATAATATAAACACATGTCTGGCCAGCTAATCCATTGGTCTACAAACAAAATGCTATTCTTTTTTTATATTCTATCGTGTGTGTATATATTATACATATATAAACATAGGCTTACTATCGTGTCCGTACCCTATTTTTGTCGGACATGAATGATATTTATACCGGTTAGTCTATTGAATTGTATCAGATAATCTCTTGAGTTGTATCAATTAGCTTCTTAAATTGTCCCCCTCCCCTCCCTTGGATGACCAGATGTCAAATAAGAGAATATTCTTGTATATATAATTTTTAAGATAAAATATCTACTATTTGTTTAGATATTTTTCAACTTCTAAAAGCAATAACATAAACAAAAAGTATTTTGACGTGAATGGGATTCTTTCGTACAATTAGTTAGAGCTCAACAGGGGAAAAAAAAAAAGTGTTTTTTTCGTCCGTGCTTTTGGGGGAAAAAAAAGTAAAAAGAAAGAAAATCTTTAACGTAGTATGAATAAAAATCCGACGATACAGTCGAATTAAATAATAATAATAATTAATTAATTAACATAAGAATTTAAAAGAAGTTTTCGTTTTTTGGTTGAAAAATTTAAAGGAAGTTGAACAATCTAAAACAATACCTTATAAGTTAAATATTTTTTAATCAATTATATTATAGGAATACTACTCTAAGCCACTTTGTATGATACATTGTATGATACATGGGTTGTGATTATTTTATTGACAGTTGTTTAAAAATTATTACGTTAAATAAGATTAAAAGATTGAATTTATCAGTAAAAAGCTTGATAACTAATATCATGTGAATTAATATAAAAACATGGGATTAGAGATGGTGTCCTTACACTATTTTATTTTTTAATTTATGTATTTAATAAAAAAAATGAAAAATTCTCGGCTGGTGTACCACTCGTAATATAGGGAGTATAATTTTGAACACCATTGATTTCCTTAGCATCATTCTAAAGATAATATCAGGGACATCTCCAACTCTAATTCATTAAAAGTTATTTAAAATTAGTCACATTATTGTTTTTTAAAGAAGTTAGTCACATCAATATCGACCGATAAAAATAATGATAACCAACTACCATATATGTTCATATTAATAAAAAAATAATATTGGAGTTAGTGTCCTAACACTATTGTTGGTAGAGAGTCGAGATGGGATCGTAGATAGTCGAGACGGGGTCAAGGCTTACATTACACCCAGGAAGCTCAGTTGATGGATTATTATTACAAGTTCAAATATTCAAGATGCTACGGCTCACTGTGCTTAAGAAGTTCGAAGACAAAGAAGGTCGAAGACAAGGTCTCGGTCCCTGGGATCTACACTTACAAGCACTATTAGGGTGTTTGGGGTGTAAATTTGAGTTAAGATTTTTAAGTTTCAATAGTAATTTTTATTGATTTTTTCAGAAAAGATAAAAAATTTTTTCAGAAAAAGATAAAAATTAAATTGATGGGTGTAAGTTTAAACTTACACTCCAAACGGAGCCTATATCTACACAATACATTTAAATAATGTTATAATGAATTCAAACATTATACAACAAGATTATCTCTTAAGAGGAAATCCTGAAACATCACCTATCATGTAATCATTTAAGGAGGTGAATCTCTGTAAATCTCAGTATTTCGTATTTTGTTGCACTTGATTTCGATTCTCTTTACGTTTTTGAATTCGTGATTATTATTATTATTATTATTTTAGAATTTCCACTCCATAATTAGACAAAATTTCACAGTTTTACACTTATCATATATATATATAACAAAATTCTCCTATATATAATATTGATGACAAGCGAAGAAACATGCAATAATGTCATTTCGTCATGGACACACACACATCCTTTTCCGGGATACAAGAACAGGGAATGCTTTTATTATTATTATTATTATTGTTATTATTATTATTTATCTCTCTCTTTTTTTTCTTTTTTTTTTTTTTCTGATTTCTCTAATTTACTCTCCGCAACAACCAACCACCTTTTTCTGGACAACTACAAGTTGTGTTCTAGAATACTCCGTAATAGTGTCATTAATGATTTGAGGAAAAAATGACACTCTTTTTAATTCCTAGCCACGAACATCTCAAGTAGATGTATAACTCTGGGGACCCAATAGTAGAAGAACATGCACCATATTAATTATAATTATTTCATGGTTCCAATTTCATTGTCCACTTCTCACTAGAATAGGACCAGAAAAACAAAACCCATTTGACACCAAATGACCATGTACAACCCCTCTACTTTAAATAGCTTTTAGAGATCTATTTCACCCAAGAGATCACAAGAATTATGCGGTAGTGTATATACACACACATATACATACATAAGAAAAGACTATCATCGTTATGATAATGACGTTGAAAAAGTGTATAACAAGAACAATAAGAGGGAGCGAGAATGTGAAGTAATACTAGGATTTATGCTCAATTCGATGACACTTATGTGTATATGTAAAAAAAAAAGCATTACAAAAAACTGTTGAGCAAACCGTGGGAGGCAATTCGTTTATTTCCAGCACTTACCACCACCAATGTTGATGTGGCACCAAATTTATCGATGTTGGACATAATTTAATTAGTTTTGAGCTTGAATATGTTGGAGCACTATTAGGTTTAGTATTTTCCTTTCTTTTTTTTTTTTTTAAGAGAGCAACCATTCGATAACCTGGTTTAAATTAATTTTAAAACTTTTTTCTATCGTGTTTTCTTTTATAAAATTTAAATTTGCATTTACATTTTGAATTTTGAATTATGAATTTTTTTGGTAAATAATTTTGAATTATGAATTTGAATCTAAAACGAATCATTAATCTATTCTCTCTCTCTTTTAATTTTCAGGAAAAAGAACAATTTTGATTAAGAAATAGGCAATAAATCTGTCCTTATCAATGCAAATAGGATTATAGAATAAAACCAAGACAATTATCACTACAATGGACTGGACAAAGCTCACCCTATTTATTTATTTTTTGGTATACAAGGAAAGTATAACATATAAATCCATTGGTAGTTCGACCATAAAAAGCTTTCAGGATGAGAAATTAGGTGGACTCATAAGTGAATCCTACTAAATTATAATCTTCATGCAATTGCTCACTGGAAAAGAATCCATGAGTAACTTATAAGCCACTTTATCTCCTCATTTCTGGTCAATATGAGACTCATCAAGTAGCTACCATTTTTTTTAGTATACAAGGAAGGAACAATATGTAAATCCACTAACATTTCGACTATAAAAGACCTTCAAAAAAAGGAACTAAGTGGGACAAAGCTCACCTTATCTCCTTTATATTTTCACATATGCTTCACACCTAATGTTGCCGGCAATTGGCAAGATTTTCTAATTATATTAGGCTAATGAAATCCTAACACTGAAGTCAAGCAAAATAAATAAACAAATATACAACATATTTAAACATTCCACGTGGCTGGCTAGCTGTGAATGGAAACCAACAACAATCCTCTAGGGCCTTAAGAATTAACGACATATTATTGTCCTTTCATGTCGAGGGAAAGATATGTATAAATACATAAATACATATATTTAATTGTCCTTTCATGTGAAAAATGCTTGTAGATGTTGGGAATTTACGGTTAAATTTTAATATGGATTAATAAATTAATAACGAAAACATGCAATGGGATCTTTGGGTATCGTTAATAAAAATCATGAAGCAATCATAATTACAAAATAAGCAAATCGAAAAATGAAAATAGGAATAACAACACCGAGATGTATAGAGGTTCGCCTGGAATGAGTTACGTCCTCTTGAGTATGCCAAGCTTTCACTATGTATGGATTTTCAAGAATACAATAATAATTTGGTTTTTGGGTATCAATTTTAGCAGTATAATAGTAAACAGGAAAAAAGATCCTCCTTCCGAGGGGGGGTCTTCCTATATTTATAGAGGAAAAATAATGAGTCTGGCCCACGGATAGTAGTAAACGATTTTTCCCCCAGGATGGATCGAAACACGTGTCAGGATGTGGACCTTAATACCATGATTATACGTGGGTTTAGCAGTTACTGAAATAGATCTGATATGATGTCATAATCGATCGTGGGCTTGACAGTTATTGAAATGGATATGATATGATGTCATAATCGATCATAAGCTTGGGAGTTGTTGGGACTAGCCTTTATTTATAATATTCGTCAAGTATGAGCTACGAACGATAAAAAGGGCAGTCAAAAAGATCAAGGGTTTGAGCGTAGTTTGTGGCTTACTTTATCAGCACAAAAGTTCACCTGATGCATGTTTGAACTGATAGGTCTAGAGCAGATAGTGCTAATCGAAATCGAATGATCATTGTTCGGCCTCGAACTAACTGAGGTCATCTGTTGGGTCTAGCCCAAATATACGAAAATACCAAACACATTGGGATCTGGAATTCGTTGTTCGATTGACAAGTAGTTGAAGGCTAACAATGTCATAGGGTGGCGAGGCCTAACCCCAACAATGCTATCATTTTTTTTTTGGGCGAAAAAGGGAAAAATATTTGCTCATTTTGTTTTCAATTCCCTTGATGATTGTCGAATGCTTTTCCATAAAAAAAAAAAAATCTCTTGATGATTGTTATTGCCTCCTTAAATAGATGAACATTATAAATTTTATTTAAACATGTTTATTACTTACTAAAATCTTTACAATCGTTTTAACTTCAAAAGCAATTGGTTTCCAAACATAAAACACTTAGTAAAAAACCAGAGTTTTTGAATGATTTATCACAAGTTTTACCTTGAAATTTTTTTTTTTTTTTTTTTGTTGAACCTTATCAAAAAAAAAAAAAAAAAAGTTGTGGTTTGAAATGATGTTTTTTATTTTTATTTTTTAATTTTTAACAGAGAACTTTGCCAATGTTCAATAGGGGCCTAAACATTATCCATCACAAAAAGGCCCAACCAAAGGCCTTGAGAACATATAAACTCAGGCCATGCATTTTGAACTTCACTGGCGACCCATTTTGCTTGCCCTGGGATTTAGCTTTATGATTAAGGGTGGTTTTTTCATTTCTCAAAAAAAAAATTTTTGGGCATATTCTATAACTTTGACTAATCTTTTTATTTTCATATTCAAGTATTCTTGTACGTAATTATTTTTTTTAACTGATATTAATCTTTTATTTTGTTCTAGTACAAAACGTGATATAATAAAGGCCATGTCATGTAAGTAATGGGGTTTAATATAATTTTTGTTCTTCAAATTATGGGTAAAATCTTATTTTCATCATTTAACTTTTAAAGCACCTCATAACGAGCCTTGATCTATTAAATTTTTCTAAATTAGTTATTTTGTTCATTTGACTGTTAAAATCTTGACAAAAATAGACGTATGATGAACATAATTTTGTGAGAGTTAATTATATAGTTTTTTTATATTAAGTGAAGGAAATTACCCCCAATCGAATAGACAAAAAGACGAAGTTAAGACAATTTGTATAAGTTGGAAGTCGTTCTTGAACCTTTTAAAAGTCATCCCATGCCTCGAGTGTTATATATCTCCTTAGAAATATACTTCTTATTGTCTTTAAACAAATTTATGTGTCCATTTAGTTTTAAAATTTTACAAGTACGACACAAATTTACCCATACATTTTGCATATTCCAAGAATATTTCTGGTAATTTTATCTCTCTTTTTCTTTGTTGTAAATGTCAAATTCATAAAGCTTTATCAGAAAATTCTCACAAACATTGTGAGGTCTCATAGCTAGAGATCTGGCCGCGAGGCCTTAGAAAAGTCACCCGTTGAATTTGCAAGATATTTGAATGTTAATACCATCATGAACGTTTCTAAGTTTCTACCAAATCTGTCATACGATGATATGAAGTAATCGGGATGGATAACGTACATCAAACCATGGTCGATATTTGTACCCGTGCTCCATAATCAATGGTTGAACAGATGTGTAGTCGGGGGGTTTGATGAATTCGTCTTTTAGCGAACAAATAACCAATAATATTGTATAGAACCAACGAGATGTTGTTTCTTTTGAGTGTTGGAATAAATACGAAATTTGTCGGTTTGTAGCGCTTTGTGCACAAATGGATAAAAATATGAACAACTGCTCGTCTACAGTCATGTTATACGTTGGCGTTAATAATACCCGACTACTCAATAGGTTACTGAGTGCTCTGAATGTGTCTGCTTTCATACTTATCATTACTTGACTTATTTCTGGATGTCCATTTAATATCTCTTCAACCCACATTCTACCAGTTAGGCTTGAATTATGCATCGGTGTTGGATCTCTTTGCCTGTTATACCGACTGATAGTCGCGGCAACCACTGCCATTGCAAGCATAGCGTCGACGTCGCGTTGACCGTTTTCGGACTCATGGTCGTCCTCGTCATGGTTGGGGCCGGAACCATGCACGTTCATGTTGATATTGCCGTTCTCGACTATATTTGCACTAGATTTCCTGTTACAGATGAATTTTCCACAAAACATGTTGCATTAGTTTGAAATCTCGATAATGCCAACATAACATAACATAATTAAACACGTTAAGTGCACACATAATGTTCAAGTAAGTTCCCCTAACAAGACAAGTTAGTGTAAATTGTTACATTACATTACTAAATAACGCACCAATAAATGCATAAAAAACAATAATAGCATAGTGTCGATGTTGCCGGAAAGTGAAATGGAAGGAAATAAACAAGACCGAACACAAAATTGGACTCAATGAGCTGGGGGCGGCTGGGGTTTGACAACAGAGTCAATAATGTTCCTTCGATCGTCATCGTCAAGCTGGCAGAATGGACCCTGTAGATGCTGATGAGAATCAAAGTAGTGCCACATCATCGTCCGATGATGTGGTGGAATACCTATCCCCTTCATTATGTTCATGCAATACAGAATGCCATCCTTTTGGATTGGTTGTTCGCTATCACCGCCAGAATGTGATCGCCCTCGGAAGTAGTGGATGATCTCCTGCATGGCTGAGAAAGTCATCTCGTCGGTCGCGTCCCTTTGCTTCCTCTTACCCGTACTTCCACGAGATTGGGACGGACCGGCAATGTCGGGTAATTGTCGAGTGTTGGCCTGCCACCCACCTGTGAGGGGGGATAGGTCCTCCTTTAAGACCGGATCTGTTCTAGAGGTGTCAAAGTTGAAATCGTAGTTAACGGATGAAGCATTCTCACCCCCCATCTAACTGATCCATATCCCGAGGCGCCTACGGCATGGGTTTTTTGAAATACGTTGTAATACAATTCCTTATTGCGAAGGACCTTGTAGCGAAGATGCTTGCATTCCTGATTAAACTGCAAATAGAATATGATGAACATCCGACTGTAATACTCTATATGTTAATAAATATAATAAGCAGGTCTTATATTAGAGAATTAGAATTACTTTGATGAAGCTCTGCCACGTCTCATCTGAGCAAACAACTCTATCGGTAGCTGGATCATACCCTAGGCTGGTGTTGGCTTGCAAGACCTTCCAACCCTTATAAACCTTTTTCATCCGCTCTTTTTTTTTATATAAAGTGCGGCCCAACGCGGGAACGCCACCAAACTCAACGTTAAACTCCTGGGCCCATACGTCATATATCTGTGAGGTGGGCTGCCTACCGGAATTGCATGCCAAGAAGTCATCCAATTTCTCGAGTAACCGTTTCTCTTTGATGGGGTTCCAAACAAACGTCTCACCCGAAGATTTACGGGGCATTTCCTTAATATAGCGAATACAAAAAAAAGACAGAAGATACAATAATTTAAACGTGTACCATACGGAAACGAGTTATGGGTAACAAAAATGCAAAATTAACTTCAACAACAAATTCAACACATAACAATCAGCAGAAAACCGAAACATTGCCGAGTATAAGCATCGAAACTAATTTAGCACAAATTACAAACAACCCGGACGCCCATCACACCATCGTGCATTTAAAAAATGAATCATTTTTCGATACGTTTAAGGAAGCCTACCAGGGTATTCGAGTTCGAGGCAGAGGAAGAATAAACAGTGGAGGACGGCGGATCAGGGCAGGAAGCAATAGGTCGTACCAATACTTTCCGAACGTGAAAATAGTGAGTAATCAAACCTTTTGTCCGATTCTGCTTCGCGGACCTCAATCTTCGCCGCATGTGCCACCTACATAATCAAGTCCGATAGTTGGAACTAAAAACAAGAATAAAAGGATAAATAACAAGATAGCATAAAGAGGGAAAAATTGTAAATAAAAAAATGTTCCAGTACTATTTTCTCTCACAAGATTTTGATCTTAATTTATTTTTCGCATTTTATTAAATAATCTGATATTTATTTTCCTTATTTTGAACATTTTTTCAAAATTGGATTCCCACTATTAAGTCGCATCTACATTTTAATAGACACATTATATGTATCTCCCACAAGGAAAAACACCCAGATAGGAAAAACACCCACATTAGAATGTGTTTGGCTCTGTTAATCAACTCAGAGGTTAATAGTTTTGTCTTGTGTGTAAGGCATCAATTTTTAGAAAGGCTCCACAACGTATAATTGAAAACATTCCTGTTCCCTTTATTTTATTGGAGCAATTTGGGTGTTTGAATATACTTGTAGGTACACGGCAGCCATTGAAGCCGGCTTCCTCCAGAAACCAGTTTGTGTTGAATTTAAAAAAAAATTTTTGGCTGCCAATCTGGTAGTTTGTGGGCATATTTTCCATTCTATTTTTACTCGTTAATCTTCCAGAAGAGAAACCAAAACCAAAACCAAAACCCAGGAGAGGAGAGGAGAAGTTTAAAACCGATTGTGCTGGGGAAGAAAGATCAACTAGAGAGAGAAACTAGAGAGAGAAAGCAAAAAATTTTTACTCACAACTTGGGTTGGTAGCCGATTGTGCAACAGGCACCGTCGACTGGCTCACCGGAGGGGGTAGTTGCCAGCTGTTGGGGGAAACACGTCGTCAATGGGTAGGGGGCGGATTTGTTAACCGGATGGCTGAGGAAAGAAATTGGGTTATTGAGAATGAGAGAGCAGAAGCTTGAAGGTGGGGGGGAGAGATATGGTAAAAGGAAGGGTAGCTACCTTGAAGAAGAAGATGTGGGGTGTGCTCAGACCAACTTGCTTCCTTGCCTTGCATCGCCACAGTGGGGCGAACTTCTTCTCTGCCGAGCGCAGCGAACGAGGGGGCGAATTAAACCACGTGGGTGTCTACTCCCAACAGTGAACCAAGCTCAGTCACTGTATAACGGTTCAAATATCAGTCCAAGATGGACTCACACACCAAATTGATATAGTTCAGATTGAACTATCCATTATCAGTCTAAATTTATGCCCCAAACGAGCACTAAGTTATAACTTTCAAATAATTATTAATTAAAAGAGAATTGATAAGGCTTATATATAAATAGAAGTTCTTACTCTCTCTGATGTGAGACCCGTCAAGGTGACTATTAGGTATTTTGTATTCACATAACAAGGCACATGCAATCTGAGAGAGAGAGAGAGAGAGAGAGAAAGAGAGAGAGAAGACCAACGTTGCTCCTTCAACAAGGCAATGCAGTGCAATTCAAACTCCTCGTCAAACTAAAAACGTCAAAGTAAGACCTTTCAAAGGTTGACGAAGGAAAAGTACTACTAGAAATTATTGTCTTTAAAAGCGTGTGATGGCCCATTTAGAGTTGACTTTGAAAATTCATCGGTGAAGAGTCAACCAAATTTTAAGTTTGACTTAATAATTTAGTTCTAAAAACCACATAATTGCCCAAAAAACATAAAAATGAAAAGAAAAAAAATAGCAATGATGAAACTCAAGCGATAATAATCAGTCAATTGACAATAAAGAAGTTTAAAAGAGAGAAAAATTCGGTGTAAATAAATAGCCAAAAATTTCTTTTTCTCAAGTAAATGATCTTTTATTTTTTTTCCCTTAAATTTTATAATGATCTAGCAATGATAGATTGATCCAGTAGTAATAATATATCAATGCTAAACAGGAATATTATTGTATCATATTCGTTAACAATTGACTGATCACCTACTCATGAACTACTCCGAAAAAAAGAAGTTAATTTGTAATTAAAAAAATATGATATTTATTATAAAAAAGAAGACTTTAAAGATAGCCCATTTTCCTACAATCCCAAAAGAAAGATATAACCCATGAAGTAGAGTTGGAAAGTGGAGACAAGTAGAGCAAATGAGATTAGAAAATTTTTTTTGTTTCTCTTTTTTTTTTTTTCGAAGGCCATTTCCAATGAAGTCTTTGTGTCCATGTTTCTTTTTGGCCTTGTGTTTGTTACTAATTTTCCCATTCTCTGCCTTCTCAGGCCGTCTTCCCGTCCACTCCATCACCCCATTCTTCACAACAAACAACCTCCAATTGCTCGACAACAATGGCGCTTTCTTGTCCTCCATCAGCCGCACTTTCGTAGCCTCATTCGTCACTCAATCTGTCCAACCACCGCGTATCTACTTCTCCGTCATCCATGTATCCACTCAATCCGTTATCTGGACCGCTAACCGCAACGCACCCGTGTCGGACTCAGCCAACGTGACGCTCACAGTCGACGGCCTCGCCATCACCGACGAGTCCAAAGAGCTCATTTGGTCTACTCCGCCGTTGAGCTCTCCGGTCTCGGCCCTCTTACTCTTGGAGACCGGAAACCTCGTGCTAGTCGACGAGAACAACGTGTCTTTGTGGCAGAGTTTCGATTATCCGACAGACACCATCGTCACCGGACAACGGTTTCTCGCCGGGAAATCCTTGGTTAGCGCTTCAAGCGCCGATGATTTTTCTTCTGCTAACTACAGTCTAACGCTTAACGACGAAAATTTGGTGCTGCAGTGGTTTGGACAAACTTATTGGAAGCTCTCAATGGAGACACGATCTTTCAAACTCTCCAACAACCCAGTGTCGTACATGGAGATTCTTAGTGATGGTTTGTATCTTTATGGAGGATCAGGTAATGAATCTTTTGTCGTTTTGAAACTTCTGTTGAGTTCTTCGAATTTTAGTATTGCCCGGATCGGATATGGAGGGAGATTTACGATCAGTAGCTCCAATTCCACCGAAAACGTCTATCTAACGCAAGAATTGTTGAGGCCCAGTGAGTTTTGTCTGGTTCCAAACATTTGTGGGGAATTAGGATTCTGCACTTTGAAGCAAATTAAGAAAACCAACTACTGTACATGCCTAGAAGGATTCAAAACGGATTCGACGGGTTGTTCGCCGATAGAGAAGTCAATTTCGCTGCCTACCAGATGCAACGGAAGTAGTAGTGGCAGGGAATCAGAATCAGCATCATCGGTTGCAAGTTATATGAATCTGGGAACCAGTTTTCAGTATATCGCTAATGATTTTTCGGAGCCAGCAAAGCGCGGTGTCGACTTATCTGTTTGCCAGGATCTTTGCTCGCAAAATTGTTCTTGCTTGGGATTTTTTTACCGTAATTCCTCTGGATCATGTTACCCTGTTGAGAATCATTTCGGTTCCGTGTACGACATTGGCACGACCGAATCGGAACCTGCATCGGGCTACATAAAGGTTTTCGAAAAATCTTCTCCTAGTCCTGGAACAGCAACTGCGATTACCAATAAGAAACACGGTTTCCCGGTAATTGGCATTGTGTTCATATCCTTGTCGGGTTTTGGCCTAATTGTTATCATCACGGCATTAGCAATTTTGTGGCTGCACAGAAAGAGGACTTCCGAGAAAGTTGTTTTGAGTTTAGGCCGTTGGGATTCGTCTTCATCGACAGCGTTTGGGATAACGTCTATACCGGGATTACCCTCGAGTTTTAAGTATGAAGAGATTGAAAAGGCGACTGATGATTTTAGTACTCAAATTGGTAGCGGCGGCTTTGGTACAGTTTACAAAGGTACAATGGCAGATGAAACCAAAGTGGCAATTAAGAAGATCAAGAATTTGGGTGTCCGAGGGAAGGAGGAGTTCTTCACCGAGCTCCGGATTATTGGAAGTATCCACCATGTCAACCTGGTTAGATTGAAAGGTTTTTGCGTCCATCGAAGCTGCCGCTTTCTAGTTTACGAATTCATGAATCGGGGTTCGTTGGAGCGAATTCTTTTCGGTGACGGTCCTGTTTTAGAGTGGCGAGACAGATACAAGATAGTCCTCGGAACCGCAAGAGCACTCGCTTACTTGCACAGCGGATGCCAACAGAAGATCATTCACTGCGACATCAAGCCGGAGAACATCCTCTTGAGCGAAAGTTTGCAAGTGAAAGTCTCCGATTTCGGGCTCTCAAAGTTGCTGGACCACGAAACCTCAAAACTACTAACAACTTTGAGAGGCACTCGAGGCTATCTTGCGCCGGAGTGGATTACTAGCTCCGGTATCACCGATAAAACAGACGTGTACAGTTTCGGAATGGTACTACTCGAAATTGTGAGCGGCAAAAGAAATTGCCCTCTAATTGCACAAAACACTAGCATCGGCACATCACCGTCTTCTTCTAGTTTGGAAGGAGCGACATTTTTCCCCGCATTAGCATTCGAAATGCACAAGGAAAGGAGGTACTCCGAGCTTGCGGATCCGAGGCTTGAGGGACGAGTAAGCGGAGAGGAGATTGAGAAGATTGTTCGGATAGCGCTGTGTTGTCTACACATTGTTCCAACGCTGCGGCCGAGTATGCAAAATGTGGTTGATATGCTGGAAGGTCGGATTCCTATAGGTAACCCAATAGTTTACGCCTTGAATTTCTTGCTGTCTTTTGGTGGCGGACAGAATTAAGACCATCTCCGATGCAAATGTCAAAAGCCAATGTCAAAAATATGTTTATTTTGCATTTTTATCTGATACTCCAATATGCAATATTGTTTTAATTGGGAAACTTGCAAAAGCAATGTTTAGGTTTCATATCACAAAATTTTTATGGTTACAACAATTTCTTAAATTAACTAGCTGTTTGGATTGTCGTTTACAAATTATTTTTTGGGTACTATTCAAAACGTTTTTTACAATATTTTCTTTCACAAACCTACGATCCGAAACATAACATAAACTTTCAGTGGCAATTGTAGTCACACTTTAGCCACCAGAGAGAGAGAGAGAGAGAGGAAGAAGTAGTAGTAGAGTTTTGATTACCTTTTCAACGTACTAATCTTAAGTTAAGAGGGTTTTAGGCTTTAGAATTATGTTATACCCACAGATATAGACACCAATCTACATATACATGTGTGTGTGTATATATATATGTATGTATATAGAATTTGGTAACTAGTACCATAATTTGGTACAACCCATGTAATGCATGTTGTCCTGCAAAAGAAAAGTTGTATCGGGTTACAATGAAGGGCCGTTTGAGTATATAATCCGAGCTTATATATAATAAGAACTTTGAACTGGTTTATTAAATAAGATTATTCTTGTTCAAATCTAAATCACACACTTTTTTTTTTTTTTTTACCATTTATTTGAATTCACAATTCAAAATTTTTAACAAAAAAATCAAACTTTCTAATCTTAGCACGTTTCCCAAACAACACATACATTTTTTTATCTACAAATTGAATTGTTAGAAACTTGAGGTTTTACCATCCAATATCGTCACAAACCGACATGTTTGGAATTTAATGTAATTGAAAATTTTTTAGGCCTTCGAGCGTCCATGATAGAAAGGGTAGGTGTGAGTTTATAACGGATTCATCTCTTGTTCGATTTTGGTATCTAAAATTATGTTTAACCAGTATTATATCCTATTATTTAAAATATTTGAAATGCTTTTTTAGCCTTTTTTTTTTCATGTTTAAACAATAAATTTGTTATAAAATGAAGTCATCTGAAGTAATTGATTAGACATTATTTGAAATATCAATAATTGAACATGACATGTTTATAATAGGTGGTTGAGCAAGTGCCCGATTAAATGAGGTAATTACTTGTGATCCAGAAATTAAAATTATGATGGATGCTTGTGAGAAATAAATCATTGAGACAATCTTGTGGATTTTGTAATGAAATGCAACAAGGGCCTCGTCTTATATTAGTTTTTTCGGAAGGGAAGTTTAGTCACTGAGCAAGTTTAGTCACTTGAAAATTAAAGATGCAAATACCCCATTTGGTCCAAGTTTAAAACTTGTTTAGAAAACCAAAGATCTTAGCCTGCAATATTCTAAATTCCCTGGTGTTATGGAAGGATATACAGATGCTAGCTAGATATCAAGTATAGATGATAATAAACCTACCTCAGGATATGTGTTTACACTCGGAGGAGGAGCAATTTCTTGGAAATCTAAGAAACAAACGTGCATAATACACTCAACAATAGCCTGCAATATTCTAAATTCCCTGGTGTTATGGAAGGATATACAGATACTAGCTGGATATCAAGTATAGATGATAATAAATCTACCTCAGGATAGGTGTTTACACTCAGAGGAGGAGCAATTTCTTGGAAATCTAAGAAACAAACGTGCATAACACACTCAACAATGGAATATGAGTTTGTTGCTTTAGCAGCAACATGGAATGAGGCAGAATGGCATAGGGATCTCCTTTTCGAAATCCACTGAGTTCAAATAATGTATCGGCTATATCCATGCATTGTGATAGTTAATCTACTTTAGCACGAGCTTATAGCGAAATCTATAATAGAAAGTCTAGACATATTAGTTTAAGACATAAGCATGTAAGGAAATTAATTAAAATAGTTTTGGGTTCAAAGGGTACAAACAAATCATTGAATAGTGGAGAGTTTTCAGCACTAAATAAAGAAAGCCTTGTCCAAGTAAAACACTAGTGATGATCATTGTTATATTTACAGGGTTGAGTTATCTTAAACTCTCAATGAGGTTTAGTCAATGTGTGACAGCATCTTAAATGTAACAAAGATACTGGAAGAACTTCACCTATGTGAACTTTGAATTGGAAGAACTTCACCTATGGAGCTCTCTCTCTAAAAGTTCATGAAACAGGATGAGCACATGGCCATTAATACAGTAAGGTAAAATTCAAATCAAAAGATATTTTACTGTCTCCATAAACACTGTTTTTATTTAAGTGGAAGAATATATAAGTTTATATTTGAACAAGTGGGGATTGTTGGGTTTTGTTCATATATAAACTTAGTATAAATGTTGGGTATTGACAACTAATGTAAAAAGTCCCATATAGGCGTGTTTGGCACACCGTTTTAACTTAAGTTGAACTGTACTTTTTTTTGTCTTTTTCTGAAAAAGTTTTTTATCTTTTTTGAAAAAATCAACAAAAATTACTATTCAAACTTAAAAATACCAATTCAAACTACTACACCAAACACCAAAAGAACGAGAGTATAGAACACTCTATAAGTCTTTCCCACTTTTGAAAGGTTAATTTAGAGACATGTGGGAGTGCTTGTGCGGTACCTATGTGGCTCGCACATGTACACACACGTGACGTAGGCAGTGAGGCTATAGAGGCACTTTTGGCACTTATTAAATGCACTTGGTGCAGGGTGCATGTCTCTCACACGTGACGCATTGTAATTAAACTGTTATTAAATAAATTTTCAGTATGTTTTTTTTTTTTTGAATTTAAATTTGAAAACAGATGTAATCTTTATAAGAATTATATTTTCTCAAAAAAGATATGTTTACTGAAAAGATACGTAATGACAGTTGTTTTTCAAAGGGTGTAACTAAAAGTTGTTAGATTTCTCTCTCTCTAATTGTTATTCTTTTAGAAATATTATGTTCTTTTTTCTACTTGAATTTTCACTTTTGCTTGGTATTAAAATTCGTTCAAAAGCTTATTAGATCTTAGAAGCAATTTACTGATTAACCCGAAACAATCTCTTTTCAAGATAGGGCAAATAATACTTTAAAAAAAGCATATTCGTTACGTGTTTTAAGTCTCTGTTTTCAAAATTTTTCCAACATTTTCAACACTCAAATGAAATAAGCGTTTAAGCCTCAAAAAAATATGGAAACAATAAATATGTATATATTTACATGTTAGGCATATTCTCTATATCTTGTGCCAAAATTTATAAAATTAATATTAAACCATAGGTGCAACCACAGTAGAGAAATAATATTTGAATATGCACCATAATCATTTGTTTTCAAGGGTAATTATCACTCAATATTAAAAAAACCAAATTAAAACTTCTCTATTTCGAGTAGCCTTATAATTAGCATATCATATCTTCGTTTTTGGTTATATTGTTTAGTGTAAGATGTCAAAATAAACTAACTTCCGGTGAAATATTCCGCCATTAAATCTACTGGCTAAAGTGTTGCTAGAATGATATTCGAGTAGTTTTGTTATATTTTATTTCACTTATTAACAAATTCATAAAATCAGTTGGACATTAATTTATTAGGATTAGCTCATAGGTGAGATAAAAGGGATTTTAATAAAAATTTATACATTTAAAATTTGATATTTTTTTTTCATTTTTCTTTAATGAGTATAAATTGAACAAATCACGTCTCAAAAAGTATCACCATATAAAGGCAAAGAAGAGGTCGAAGTAGGAAAAGGGGCTCTAAATAGGCTGCATTGTAAAAAAAAAAAAAAATTATATATATATATATATATATGTATATATATAAAGCGAGAGAAAATTTTACTGATATTCAACTTTGCGTATCAATTTGATTTTTTGCCCTGTTAGATAATCTTACACTTTTTTGACAATCCAAAGATTCTCCAAAGCAGGTCAAAAAAGTGATTTGACAGTATAAAGTGACCCTAATATATATGTTTCTTTTTTCTTTTAGTGTTTGAATTCATTTTAAATTAAATTATATTTTTTTTATTTTAATTTATTTTAAAAATTAATATAATTTATAATTAATTTTTAAAAAATTAATTAATTTTAATTTAAAAATTTTATCTTCAATTAATTTATCAAACGAAAACTTAATGGGTATAACAGACGTGTCATTTGTGTTATTCTCTTTTGAAATTAATAACAAAGTAGATTTATGGGGTGTTTGATGAATGAGTTGAGTTTGAGTTGAGGTGAGATTTTTAAGTTTAAATAATAATTTTTGTTGACTTTTTCAGAAAAGATAAAAAAAATTTTCAAAAAAAATAAAAAAATGATAAAAAAAATACAATTTAATTTAAAATAAGATAAAAAACCAAACATCCCCTTAACTTTGGAAATTTCGTTGCTCAAAAGTCAATCAAATTTGTCAGGTGTTGAAAAACGTATTCCACTGGCCAATGCATTCCTTCAAATAATCAGTGCGGGCCCCAAACAAATTTGGAAGTCTTTGACTAAAACTCTAAAGAGGTCTTCTTCATTATTTTTAAAATCAAAATTTATAAAGAATTTAGTTTATTTAAAATCTAGTTTTGCGTCTTTTGAGATGTAATTTTTTAAGTAACAAATAAAGAAAAAAAATGTCATAGGGTCTGGAGTTCGTTATTCGATTGACAAGCGGTCGAAGGCTAACAATGTCATAGAGTGACGAGGCCTAATCCCAACAATGCTACCCTTTTTTTTTTTTGGGCGAAAAGGGGGAAAATGCTTGCTTGTTTTGTTTTCAATTCCCTTGATGATTGTCGAATGCTTTTCCATAAAAAAAAAAAAATCTCTTGATGATTGTTGTTGCCTCCTCAAAGAGACTAACATTATAAACTTTATTTAAACATGTTTATTCCTTACTAAAATCTTTACAATCGTTTTAACTTCAAAAGCAATTGGTTTCCAAACATAAAATACTTAGTAAAAAACCATAGTTTTTGCTAGCAAAAACAAAACTTATGTCAAACGATCCCATACCTCTACAACCACAAGTTGTCGGCTATTTTTGATTGGATGAATTATCACAAGTTTCACAATGAAAAAACTATTGTTATCTAGAATAATTGTTATTTTACACCTTATGATGAAGTTAGGTTTAAAATTCTCATCGAGTTGTCTGCTATTTCTAGTTGAATGATTTATCACAAGTTTTACCTTGAAAAAAAGTTTTTTCTTTTGGTTGAACCTTATAAAAAAAAAAGTTATGGTTTGAAATAATGTTTTTTATTTTTTAAGTCAACCAAAAAAAAAAAACTTGTGATAAATCACTATTAGGTTTGGTATTTTCCTTTCCTTTCCTTTCCTTCCTTTTTTTTTTTTTTTTTTAAGAGAGCAATCATTCGATAACTTGGCTTAAATTAATTTTTTAAAATTTTTTTATTTTGTTTTCTCTCATAAATTTAAGTTTACATTTACATTTTGACTTTTGAATTATGAATTTTTTTGATAAATTATTTTAAATTATGAATTTGAATCTAAAATGGACCTTTAATCTATTCTCTCTCTCTTTTAATTTTCAGGAAAAAGAATTCTTCATGCAATTACTCACTAGAAAAGAATCCATGAGCAATTTATAAGTCACTTTATCTCCTCATTTCTCGTCAATATGAGACTCATCAAATAGCTATCATTTTTTTTAGTACATAAGGAAGGAATAATATGCAAATCCACTAACAATTCGATCATAAAAGACCTTTAAACGACTATGGTAAAGAGTAGTCGGGTACTTCAATCCAGTGACTTTTTTTTTTTTTGGGAGGAGATAAGAGAGAGAAACCATATGTTCTTGGTCTTTAGTCAAAAATTAGGGAAAGTGCCGACAAGGGCATAAAACACGTTATAAATTCGTATATACGTATCGTGAAAAGAAGGGTAGACCAAGCAAAGTTGATGATGATTGCAATGGAATACGGGGAGTGATTAACTTTGGAGCGTTAAATCATCCTTCAATCATGCAGTAGTTCATGCCCCAAGATTTCATGATTTATACGAAAATCATGGAAATTATTTTAAAGGTAGAAAATGCAAAGGAAAAAAGAGGGACGAAAAACAAAAGGTGAAAATAATTCCTAGAAAAAAAAAATAGTAGAAATTATTAATATTGCTACAATTATTGTAAAATCAACAATATGATACTGTGAAATTATTAGTTTTTCTATAATAATCTGCATGTGTGATCTAAAAGCAAGATCAGATTAAGAAGCGCTATGGCCATGATACGTCAACTAATTGCCCAATATGTGCGCTCTCCAATAAAAAGAAAAACACTAATTGCTAAATATTTTTAACTCGTTTTTTTTTTTTTTTTCCATTCAAGAAGAAGAAGAAAAACAGGAAACGTTTTAACTGGAAAAGTGAAACAAAAATTAATACACAAGTGGTGGTGATATAATGGTAAGTGATGAGTGTTTTACGATGTTCAATCCTTTGTTCTCGTCTTAAATTATCTATAATAAGATTGTGTGATTGACGTGTATGGATCTCTAGAAATAATTTATGAGAGTGTGGATCCCTTTTCATTCCATCTCATATCTTTAACAGATTTTCGAAGTGACCCAAGATATGAGCACCACCAATTTTATTTTCTTATTATTATTATTATTTAATACTACATGGGATTTCCACCTAGTTAACTCTAGAGCACAACTCATTAGCAAGAGCCCACTTTTGCCACAACATTGATGTTGATGTCGTATTTGGATCGCATGTTTATTTTCAAATAGGAAAAATTCTCTTGTTTGAAATGAAAAAGATATCATTTTGAAAATAAAATGACGTTTCGATATGTAAAAAAAAAAAAATTCCTCAAAAGCAAATGATTGTTAGAAATGAAAGGAAATGGTGTTGAGAATATTATATTGAGTGAAGATTTTAAAGTGATTATAAAATAGTATTGTACAAAATAAATTTGAAAATAAAATATTTTTTTAAATGATAAAAATGATGAAAAAAGTTAATAAAAACACAAGTTTTTTTTTTCTTTTTTCGAAAATAAACATGCCAAACAAATAGGGGGTGAGACGTTTATTTTTGACAAGGGAATTATAAACGACTATGGTAAAGAGTAGTCGGGTACTTCAATCCAGTGACTTTTTTTTTTTGGGAGGAGATAAGGAGAGAAAGAGAAACCATATGTTCTTGGTCTTTAGTCAAAAATTAGGGAAAGTGCCGACAAGGGCATAAAACACGTTATAAATTCGTATATACGTATCGTGAAAAGAAGGGTAGACCAAGCAAAGTTGATGATGATTGCAATGGAATACGGGGAGTGATTAACTTTGGAGCGTTAAATCATCCTTCAATCATGCAGTAGTTCATGCCCCAAGATTTCATGATTTATACGAAAATCATGGAAATTATTTTAAAGGTAGAAAATGCAAAGGAAAAAAGAGGGACGAAAAACAAAAGGTGAAAATAATTCCTAGAAAAAAAAAATAGTAGAAATTATTAATATTGCTACAATTATTGTAAAATCAACAATATGATACTGTGAAATTATTAGTTTTTCTATAATAATCTGCATGTGTGATCTAAAAGCAAGATCAGATTAAGAAGCGCTACGGCCATGATACGTCAACTAATTGCCCAATATGTGCGCTCTCCAATAAAAAGAAAAACACTAATTGCTAAATATTTTTAACTCGTTTTTTTTTTTTTTTTTTTCCATTCAAGAAGAAGAAGAAAAACAGGTAACATTTTAACTGGAAAAGTGAAACAAAAATTAATACACAAGTGGTGGTATTAATATAGAATGAATCCACAAATTCAGGTATGGTCATTCCTATCTTGTCAAAGCTCTGCCTCTCCTCTTGCTCATCAGTATTCTTGCTGACTTAAGCATCGGAATGCCCGCAGCAGACACCACACCAGTGTCCCCATCATTCCGTGGTGCTTCCATTTTGCAGGTGATCAACGGTGGAGCGACTGGCCGAACCTGACCCGACCATCCGACCACATTGGGTGTTGCTGTCGGAGGCGTTTTCGGCATCAATAATGAGATTGATGAACTTAAATCTCGTAGGCTTACAAAATGACGAGTCCCACTAGATTTGTCAATTACAATCCATCAAAAGTTCACATTTTGTACACATACAGCTAATGAAAGGAAATTGCTGCTGCTACTTTTTTTTTTTTTTTTTCAATTGCACAAACTCCAGATCTTAATTAGCTAATTAACTTGATCATTCTTTTTGTCGCGTTGATCCTTCTCCGACGATGAGCTGATCAGAGGTTGTTATTTTGTTGGATGGCTTCAATCTTATAAGCAAGCGCTGCTTCGACAAAAGTGCTTGCTATATTCTCTAAGGACAAAGGTTTCCCAGTGAGATTTTCCTCGAAAATTTTAACCTTGGACTTGAGAGACAGAGCTTGGCCGCTTGCGGCCTCGCCCGTGGCACAATAAACCGCGAAAGACTCGCAGTTGTTCTCGAGCAAGTCGTAGTCGCCAAACCCTCCTCTGCCCTCGGCCAACATCCGAGTGGCTCGTTCCACGATGACATCCGGGGCATCGGAGGATCTGATACTGCATGTTCCTGAACGTTTCACGCAGAAGTGGGCTTCGGAGACATTGTACTCGAAACGATAGAGCTCGTGGCCTTTAACGAAGCAGTCGATGCACGATTTCACCACGCCTCGCTGCTCGCTCCGCTGATAGCCGCAGATTTCGCAGCGTCGACTGGATTGGCCAGAGCTTTTCTCTTTTGTTCCGGTGAAATGGATCACCCTGTTCTCTTCCACGTATATTCCTGCCATATACACAGAACGAGACCAAATCGTTCGTTGATTTACTCTCTAGTTTAAGTACTAAAAACTCGAGAATATATATATATATATATATATATATATATAAAAGATAAGATATACAGAGGCTTAATTTACCGTGGTGGGAATAAGAGTGCAACTTTCGATAGCAGTAAAGGTGGTCTCCTGGTTTGAGCATCCTCCTGTCAACCCTGTTGGAAAGCAGCTCCATCTCTCTCTCTCTCTCAAATCTTATCAATTAGTTTTCTTTGTGATTGTTTCAATCTCTCTCTCTCTCTCTCTAAAATGATAGCAATAGTTTCTTGTGTCCAAGGTCAAGTTGCATATATTCCCTTGTTTGGCACAACAGTTTAAACTCAAATTTTTGAGTTTAAACTTAACTAAGATCAGATGATTTAAATTATCTAATTCAAAATTTTTTTTATCTTTTTCTCAAAAAATTTATCTTTTCTTCGAAAAGTTTTTTATCTTTTATAAAAATTTAAAAAAATTTATTAGTAAAACTTAAAAATCTCAATTTAAACTATTCCATCAAACACACCTTAAAGTTATTTGGTACTTGAGTTTGGTTCCAACTTGCCTTTGAACCGTTATACAGTAACCAGCCCAAAGCAAACAGTCCCACCGCCCGACTTCTCACTCCCTCCTCGCCATCTGCTGCTTCCCCGTTGCTCGGTTGACTGTCCTTCCTCCTCGTCCGACTTCTCTCTCTCTTCAGCTCTCTTCGGAATCGGAGATACTCTCCGGAGCCGATCTGAGACTGAGGAAGAGGAAAAGGCGAGGAAATCTTCTCCGGTGAAGATCAGCTGAAGCTCCAATTTGTTGGACCATAGAAATGGCGAACAAAAATTTCAAGTTCGTGACAGAGAGGAACGGGAAGAGAGAGAGAGAGAGAAAGTCCGAGTTTATGTGATCTAGAGAGAGAGAGAGAGAGAAATAGTTTCAATGGTCCATTGAGGCTGCTGTTGTTTTTTTCTAGAGAGAGAGAAGGTGGCGTGGGAGGAAAATTGGAAACAAAAAAAAAATTTAAAAATAAAAAAGACAATTGGATTGGCCGGTGGGCAGAAGACGACTTTCATTCACCATGGCCTGTTTTTTGTCATTTCCATTTTCCACTCCATCCTTCTTCTTTCTATTGCTTTTAATTTTAGTTATAATTTATTTTTTAATTTTTTTTGTAATTGTATGTTATTATTTTTTTAGTTTATTTTGTTTTTTCTATTTTTCGATTCACAATCTATAATGACATATTAGTTGTTTAGTAAGTTAGTTGGTTGATTTTTTAAAAATTAATTATAATTTTTTTAAATATATCAGAAAAAGATAAAAACTGATATGAAAATTTTAACTTAAAACCTAAGTTACAAACATACATTTTATCAAGTTAAATTTTTTACATCCAAACACTCAACTCAAGTTAAATTTTTTAACTCAAACTTTTTACATCCAAATTCTCAACTCAAGTTAAACTTTTCAACTCAAACTTTTTATCAAATGCATAACTCTAATTCTCAACTTAACTTATTTTAAACTCAACTTAAAAATATTAATTCAAACTGTTTTGTTAAACGGAGGCATAATATACCGAGTTGACTAGTTCGCAAGGACTAAATGTACCTTGACTATAATTGATGAGTGACATTTGTAATTATTAATAATACTAGTTTGGACATGTGCGTTGTACATGTTGAGTCGTGATGAAAATTCTTATAACGTTTAATATGAAGAAATATTTTTTAGATATTATAAAAAAATATGGATTAATAAATAAAAATTAAAGAGTTAAATTAATTAACATACAATATTTTCCTCATTCATTTTAGGCTTATGTGTTGATCTCTTTAAAGCTTACGGTTTGTGTTGATTAGAGAAGTCTTTTTTCGGATTCAGTCTTTGTAAATATTAATAAATTTAAATTAATTAACATACAAATGTAGATTTTTGAAAGAAAATTAACCTAAAGATGCTAATAAAGGTTTCGTTTTATCTATCTAGCTTTTCAAAAGAGTAACTAGAGGGGGGCAAAAACATTTGCCAAACTAACAAATAAAGGGAAATTCACCTTAAAGTGATGAGAATGACCTCGTTGTTGTTTGCATGTAGTTTTGCACAAAAAAAAAAAAAGCAGAAAATAAAACTTTTAAAAGAGTTATAAATTTTCTAAAAATCAGACATTTAGGATAGAAGCATAAATTGAAAAGCAGCAATAAAAAATAATACATTTTCATTACATCAACAACTATTGTTCTATATTCTTGTACTCAACTAACAATTTTAGAAAAGTTTACCAAAGTTAAAACTTCAGTGTAAACAACATTTTTAGTATATTGAGCATGAAGTTGATTATTAGAATTTGGTTTCACAAGAATCTTGATAGATTTGCTTGTTTTTACTCTAGACAATGCAACATATAGCTGTCCATGTGAGAGCACAGGTTCTGGAAAATATAATCCAATAAAATCAAAAGTTTGTCCTTGCGATTTATTAATTGACATTGCAAAACATGGACGAATTGAGAATTGTGTTCTTTTAAATGGAAATGGATTTTTATCATTTTCAAATGGTACAAAGGGTATCCTAGGCAAGAAAACTCTTTTCTCACGATGTTCGCCTATGGCAATTTCAGTATCAATAACATTACGTTCAAACCTTCGACAAATCAACCTGGTTCCATTACATAACCACTCAGAAGGATTAATATTTCATAGCAACATAATGGGATAATTTTCTTTTAATATTAGTTCGTGAGGTGGTATACCATTTGGTGTCAAAATATTCAAGAAATCTTCTTGCATACTTTGTTCAGTTTTATCAAGGACCTCAGAAGTCTAATTTATTTGCAAAATCATGCAAATTTGGAAATACAATATCAATCAAATTATTAGATGACAAAATATCATCTTCAAAAGGTACTATCATATGGGGTAAAACCTTAATCATACCACAAGAGTGGGTTTGTTCCATTCCATTACTGATTTGAAGCAAATAATCTGAGAATGATGGATCTGTGATGGCTCTCATATTTTGAACTAATGTGATTTTGCTAAACATGCGTTCTTACATGGTAAGTTGTAGTATCCTAAGCAATATTGAATATGTCTATTTCCTGAATAATGAGCTCCTAAAACAACATTATGATGGATAATTATTTCAAAAGTAGACAAAAATAGGATATTTCTAAACAAGAAAACTCGATCCAAACACAAATTCAACATGAATATGCCCGAAAATAATGGCAAAATCACATAAAAGTAAAAATGAAATTCCAAAATGAAAGAATTCTATTAACTTTGTTTTGAAACCTAAAGGCATCATTAGCTCACAATCAAAAAGAATTATTTTTCCTATTGTTTAAACGAAACTTTCTTAGCAAAAAAGGAAATCCAATATTCTAAAGCAATATAGATATGCGTGTGTGTATATATATATCCGTGTGTGTATGGAAGACAAATAAAAATATTTTTCTCTCTGTTTTTTCGTAATTGAAGAGGAAAGAAAAGGATCAACCAAACCTAAAAGAAAGAATGCAATAATTATGTCTCTTTTGTATATGTGTTATACATTTTCGAAATTATTATTACTGAAGTAAGCGCTTTATTATAAAACGTAGCTTGGAGAGAAACTGAAACAACCTGTTTCTATCTTTATGCATACCAATAGAAATCGAATAATATTTATTATTAACAGACATAAAACAATTACATATAATATATATATATATATATATATATATATATGCATAGTACAAAACAAACACGACACACAAAAGCGTTTTTCAGGGGTTTCCCTATTTCTTCTAGTTTGGAAGGAGCGACATTTTTCCCCGCATTAGCATTCGAAATGCATAAGGAAAGGAGGTACTCCGAGCTCGCGGATCCAAGGCTCGAGGGACAAGTAAGCGGAGAGGAGATTGAGAAGATTGTTCGGATAGCGCTGTGTTGTCTACACATCGTTCCAACGCTGAGGCCGAGTATGCAAAATGTGGTTGATATGCTGGAAGGTCGGATTCCTATAGGTAACCCAATAGTTTACGCCTTGAATTTCTTGCTGTCTTTTGGCAGCGGACAGAATTAAGACCATCTCCGATGCAAATGTCAAAAGCAAACGTCAAAAATATGTTTATTTTGCATTTTTATCTGATACTCCAATATACAATATTGTTTTAATTGGGAAACTTGCAAAAGCAATGTTTAGGTTTCATATCACAAAATTTTTATGGTTATAACAATTTCTTAAATTAACTAGCTGTTTGGATTGTCATTTAGAAATTATTTTTTGGGTACTATTCAAAACGTTTTTTACAATATTTTCTTTCACAAACCTACGATCCGAAACATAACATAAACTTTCAGTGGCAATTGTAGTCACACTTTAGCCACCGGAGAGAGAGAGAGAGAGGAAGAAGTAGTAGTAAAGTTTTGATTACCTTTTCAACGTACTAATCTTAAGTTAGAGGGTTTTAGGCCTTAGAATTATGTTATACCCAGAGATATAGACACCAATATACATATACATGTATTTGTGTGTGCATACATATATGTATGTATGTATAATTTGGTAACTAGTACTATAATTTGGTACAACACATGTAATGCAAAAGAAAGTTGTACCGTGTTGTAATGAAGGGCCGTTTGATTATATAATCCCAGCTTATATAAAAACAACTTTGAACTGGTTTATTAAATAAGATTATTCTTGTTCAGGTCAAAATCACATTCATTTTTTTTATTTTGACCATTTATTTGAATTCGCAATTCAAATTTTTTAACAAAAAGTTAAATCAAACCTCCTAATCTTAGCACGTTTCCCAAACAACACATATTTTTTTATCTACAATTTGAATTGTTAGAAACTTGAGGTTTTACCATCCAATATCGTCGCAAACTGACATGTTTGGAATTTAATGGAATTGACAATTTTTTAGGCCTTCGAACGTCCATGATAGAAAGGGTATTGATGTGAGTTTATAACGGATTTATCTCTTGTTCGATTTGGTATCTAAAATTATGTTTAACTAGTATTATACCCTATCATTTAAAATATTTGAAATGCTTTTCTAACCTTTTTTTTTTTTTTTCCATGTTTTAACAATAAATTTATTATTAAATGAGGTCATATATGAAATGACTAATTAGACGTTATTTGAAATATCAATAATTGATCTTAAGATGTTTATAATTGGTGTTTAAGTAAGTGTCCAATTAAATAATTACTTGTGATCTAGAAAATAAAATTGTGTTGGATGCTTGTGAGAAATAAATCATTGAGACAATCTTGTGGATTTTGCAATGAAAATGCAACAAGGGGCTCGTCTGATATTAGTTTGTTTGGAAGGGAAGTTTAGTCACTGAGCAAGTTTAGTCACTTGAAAATTAAAGATGCAAATGCCTCATTTGATCCAAGTTTAAAACTTGTTAAGAATGATGGAAGCATAATTACCCAACTTGAATATGCAAGTGTCATCGTAAGTCTAATGTATGGCGGTACGTACGTACTAGACCCGATATAGCATTTGCAGTTAGTAAACCAAGTAGGTTTACTAGCAATCCAAGTGTTCAACATTGGAAGGCAATTGTTAGAGTTCTTAGTTATCTTAAGAAAACCAAAGATCTTAGCCGCAATATTCTAAATTCCTAGTGTTATGGAAGGATATACAGATGCTAGCTGGATATCAAGTATAGTAATAATAAATCTACCTCGGATGGTATTTACCTCGAGGAGATCATTTTTTGGAATCCAAGTAATAATGTGCATAACACACTCAACAATGAATTGAGTTTGTTACTTTAGCAGCGACAGGAATGAGCAGAGTGGCTTAGGATCTTCTTTTAGAAATCCACCGACTTCAAAGAATGTATCGGCTATATCCATACATTGTGATAGTCAAGCCACTTAGCACGAGCTTATAGTGAAGTCTATAAAGAAAGTCTAGACATATTAGTGTAGACATGAGTATGTGAGGAAATTAATTAAAGTGATTATATCCTTACCTATGTGAAGTCTAGTAACAATCTGGTAATCATTTATTAAATCTCTGACGAGAGATTTGGTAAAATCAACATCGAGAAGGATGGGCTAAAGCTCCATGCCCAAAGTTGTTTAAAATAGTTTTGGGTTCAAAGGGTACAAACAAATCATTGAATGAGAATTTTCAGCACTAAATAAAGAGAGCTTGTCCAAGTAAAGTATTAAACCTTAAACCAAAAATCCATGTCATTACTTTTCATGAAATGAACATTTTTCATGTTCTAGATTTTGTAGAAAAGATTTTGTAGAAAATATATAAGAACAAATTATTACTTGGATAATTATTAATTTGATTATGATGTGCAATTTCATGCCATTGCGTCTTAAGCATATATAAGTTCATAAAAACATAAGCAATTATAAGATTTTTTTTTTTAATTCATTTGATGCTTCTCTAAGATTGTAACGCATTTCATGATCATAAACCATCATTTATATATTTATCGTAATCACTAAAATCTTCTCTTAAGCTCTTAGACATGTGTAACTTATAATCAAATCATACTTCATATTCTAATCATACCTTAATCATATCTTAGAATAAATAAAAAAAACTTGTTTAAACGTTACGAATTAACAAACCAGAATTGCAAAAATATCTTTGAGAGTTGCACACCAAGCTACCAGCTGTAGCCCACTAGCGATCTTTTTACCGATAGTAGACTATCGTGCCATTGACGGTTTCCTGTCGTGACACTTTGTGGTATTTTGTTGTGATACCGAAAGTATTAGTCAACAATTCTATTAGCAACAAGTTACCAAACAAAATGCACTAGAAGATAGATGCCATGTTTGGTTGAATAATTTATCTAATATTTGGTCCGTTCAGATCATTGTCATCCAGACAGGGATAGTTGACAGAGACAATCAAAGGATACAGGATTATTTTGGGATGTCAATGAGACAGGGTGGGACGGTCGCAGAGTGAAATAACTTTCAAGGAAAAATAAACATCAATCCAAGATTAATTTTGTAGCATTTCTTCTAATTATCTTTGAAAGAATTGTTCTTACGGCCTCTTTTTTTTTTTTTTTTTTTTTTTTTTTTTTTGTAGAATTTCTTCTGATTATCTTAGAAAGAATGTGCTTATGGACTCTCTTTTTCCCCCTCCCAAATTTGATTTTATTAGTTTTATTTTTGCCTCAATTTTTCAATCACAAATACTGCATTATTTGCAACGTAGAAAAACGTTTGTTCTTATCAAGTAACCTTTTTTTTTTTCCTGAGAAAATTACTTAAATAGTCACTTTTTTTCATCCATTTGACCAACATGATATAAGTTTTCCTTTAATATTATTTTTATGTCATATTGATCTAATGTCAAATATTCTATCATATTAGTATAGTAGTCTTTAATCTTGTTCATTTAGGTATTTTCCCCTAAATTTTTTTTTTTGGCCAATATTGGCATACCAAGTTACCGGCAATAACCCGCCAGGCTACTCTGGTTTTGGTGGTAACCTCTTTTTTCCTCGTTCCCTCTCTTTCTCATCTCTTTCCGGATTCTCTGCCTCTCTCTCACCCCCCACTCTGGTTTTGGTGGTAACACAAGAATAGCATTTTGATTCAATAAAATGGCAGACACGAGAGAAATTTATTTTCCTCTTCTAACAAGTCGATATCGTTACCGTTTTCACTTTCTACTAAAGCACAAAGTAAAAATAACTTATTCACAGCAGCAATAAATTCTTTTTATGTTTGTTTAATCTATTTGTTTCAAATAATAGTAATGTAATTTTTTTGAGTTGAGGCTGCTATAAACTTGTACATTTTCTTGAAAAAAAATGAAGTGAAGAAACTCGATTTAAATGATAAAGTCTTTATCAAATATTTCGCTAAAGATAAAGTCTTTAACTGATACCGTCGCGTCATGTCATGAAAATTATCTTCAACTTCTGAAGATACAAGATCTCGATCAATGAAAGAAGTGAAACAATACGAGGTTCTGGAACGAGTTTGTTCCTTGCACCTGCCAAGTCCCGAAGCAATCTCATGTCCAACAACCGCCGCAACCGTTACTGCAACTGCACCAGAGTTTTCCTAAAAACAAAGCTCAGCAACGTCAAGCGGGTCTTGGCTCTGCCAAGACTAGTTGATCAAGAACGTAGAACTTTGCAATTTAGTGACTGAATCTTTTCTTACCTCCGAAAAATGGGTTCTTTTTCCATGAAAAAAAAGAAGTGTACAAACTACAACCAATCCAACCTGCCAAAAGACGAAAAGCAAAAGAAAAACTCAATGTGATAATATCTCAAAAAGCAGATTTGACTCCTTTTTGATCTTGATGGTTTAATTTTTTTTTTCCCATCTCTCAAATTACACACTACTTTAAACATTTTAATTAACTAATTTTGAGTAAAACTAACTTTAAAACTTAAATAAAAACATTACCTTATAAAGATTTCAAAAATTTTGCTCGTTTTAAAATTTAACTATTTAGTTTTTTTTTTTCTTTAATAAAGAAGTATTTAAAGTAGTGTTTAATATAGTATTGAGAAAAGTAATCTTTGTATTTTAAAAAGAGTATATTGCTCATTTGGTCCTAACCATTTTTATAAAATTATGATTTGAAAAAAAAAAATCACATTAATCGCACATGATTTATTATTAAAGAATAATTAAGGAAAGAAATTACATAATTTAACTTACAAATCATATATGTGATCTATTCTATCTGTTTTTTAATCTTTTTTTTTTTTTAGTAAAAAGGGACTAAATTGCATGATTCAATTACAAGTTTCATATGTGATCTGTTTCATACGATTTGTCTTCTTTTTTTTCTTTTTTTTTTTTTTATCTTTAGTAAAAATAATCAAATTACACATTTTTAAAGAGTTAAGAGACCTTTTAACCCTTAAAAAAAAAAAAAAGAAAGACTATATAACAATTTCATAAAAAAATGTTAGAAACAAAACAAGCAATTAACCTTTTTGAAGAATGTAATTGTTTTTGGGAGTCTTTTGTTTTTGATCTTACAGAAACATTAGATCTTTATTGATTTGCATAATATGAGGCAGGAAAGTGACATTTTAACTGTGTATGGGAAATGTTTCCCTATTCAATGTGACTAAATCGTTTGATAACTAATGCAATCAAAACTAATTGCACAAGTCCCACACCGAAAATTTCCAAGGTTATTACTCCTCTCCTTTCCTATATATTTGTCTCTCATCCTCTTTTGCCCACCATCCAAGTATCAAAATTTTGGAATTTAAAATTTCCAAGGTTATTACACTTCTCCTTTCCTATATATATTTAAAGTATGGAAATTTGGTTCACTATCTAAGTATCCAAGTATGGAAATTTGCCCGCTATCCAAGTAAATTTGGTTCACTATCTAAGTATCCAAGTATGGAAATTTATGGAAATTTGGCATTTATAAGGATAAGTTATTAGTTTGACTTTAAAAGATATTCAATTAATGTTTTGTTTAACATTTAATCAACTTTAAACTCGTGTGCATCTTTTATTTAATATTTAATCAACTTTAAACTCGTGTACATTATTCATTTAAAAACTCGTATACATCTTCTGTTTTAAAATTATTGTATAATAAAAAAAAACTAATAAACACGCAAATATAAATCATCATTACTAACTATAAAATCACCATATAATATGATTTACTTGCTATAAAAATCACCATATAATACGATTACTTGCTATAGAAATCACTATGATAAATTAATTTTCTATTTGTTTAATTTCTTTTAACTACAAAGCATTTTTATCCCCACCAAAACTAAAAATATGTAGTGATTATTCTAATTTTGTAGCTATAAAATGGTATTTACTGAATCCATTCAGATTAGATAACAAAGCAGTAAGTAAGTCTTTAGGGGGGACTATACGTACCTCTACACCTCAGACTTTTTCACTATACAAACTGCAAAACATTCAATTATTATAGAATTGAGTTATATACAAGAATGTCATAAATTTGACAACTTCTTAAATTAATACTCACCATAATATTAAAATTGATAATTTTATTATTTTATAATACTAAAATTATTAATTTAATATTAAATAGACAAAATTATAAAAATATACTCAAAACATGACTCTTCATTTTTTAGAATTTTTTTGACGTAATTCCTACAGATAATCCTGCAAAATGTGCGCATTAAACAAAGTGCGATAAATTTGGTATGTCTTCTACCAAAATAAATTTGGTATTTTAACCTTCAAGATTATGTTTGAGTAGCTTAATTACACATGCCTATTATAAAGTTCTCATATTTATTTCTTGAGATCAACAAGCACCAATCAGAGAGCAGGAGAAACATTTAAACAAAGAAGCATCACATTTCACTAGATTAAACCATATCATTATTTAGATTTGAGACATTAATTACGATTATTTAAATTTGTGAACTTGGTAACTACAGATTAAAATTAATGGAACAAAAATGAGAATCGGAGAAGTTCGAACTCATAAGGGAAAGAAATGCTTCATAGCATACAAACAATTAAGGGCCTCTTGGAGGAAACATTGTGGATCTTCATCTTCCAAAGGTTGGCGAAGATCCTTGTAAGAAGGAGACCGGTTCAAATGCCGTCGTTGACGGCGAAGTCAACGAAATCAAGATGGTTCCATGGATGTCAACATATTTTTTGATCAAATGTGAGATTTTCCCCTCATTTCGGTATCATATAAATGAGAAAATTGTATGAAAAACGTCAGGGATATTAATTTTAATTATATCACCTCATATGATGTGTGAGTTATCATTTTTTATTTATTTATATGATTGTCACATCAAATTAAAACATCTACCATTAAAAAGATGACAACTTACTATCACACAAGTTGACACTCAAAAATTGAAATTAGAAATACAGATCTGGCTCGCTATGCATCTACAATTATTGCAAATACATTGTTAATTATGATTAAAAAATGTTCACATTATTATTCAACCCGCTATAGAGACAATATTATTTACCGCGACCTTTGCATTATTTGTACCGGAGAATTTTGGTAGATTTATAATTAATGTTTTTTTTTAAATAGTAAATTTGAACAATACAAGAGAAGTAATTATGTAAAAAAAAAAAAAAAAAAATTCTAGTCTGTTTCTCAAATTTTACTGCTCGTCAATAATTTTTAAGAATCTGCAGGATAAAAACAAGATTTACGGACCACATCCCTCAATCTATTATGCCTTTAAAAGCAATACCAAATGAACTCATCACTATCATATATAAATATATATATATATATATATAGAGAGATGTTGGAAAAATATCTCAAAGGATACAATGGAAAGTTACTCAAACCACTCATAATGAATCAAGTGGAACCTTAGCATGGCACATGCAAATGTAATAATGCATCACATGGAAATGCCATGTCCTTTTGAAAGCAATGTTTGGAACTGCATGAGTGATGCTTCAGTTGAGCCCACCTTAACCATGTGATGGACATAAATTAAATTCATTGGATCTTTCCAAAAAAAAAAAAAAAAAAAAAAATGCCCTCTCCTAATTAATAAGGTGTACAAGTCCTTATTTGATCTTGATGGTTTAATTGCTTTTCCCCTCTCTCAATTTGCCTTTTACCATAAGGAGAACTGTATTTATACACAAATTTATAGCCACTAATCGAATCTTAAACCATTCTCATTTCATGTTTTAAGGGCATAACATGCAATTATGTCAGGTTTGAAGGGCATAACAACATATAAGAAAGACCAAAAAGCCATTTTATTTACCCCCCACCAAAAAAAAAAAAAAAAGAGACCCAGAGCCATTTCACTAATAAAGATAGATAATATGGCAACTCCTTAAAAAAAAAATCATGCAATTATGTGAGGAGGATTTTCATGATTGCACGTATAATCTAATAATGACTTTATCATAATAATGATTTCACATTTGATAGGTTGTAATAATGATTTTACATTAAAAACACATATAATTTAATAATGATTCCACATTTAATTTTATCATAAGTTGTAAAGCTCGAATTCTGTTATTCTCAATTATTATTATTATTTTTTAAAAAACGTGAGGTGGACTTCGAAATTATAATTGGAAACGATAAAAACGACATAAGGAACTATTTCATGTTTCCAAAAAATAACCTCAATGTATTTAGATGATATATATATTTATTTTAAATTACATAATATCAATTTGGAATAATGAGAGCACAAAGATACAAATATAACAATGAAACAAACTATAAAGTACTAGAATGACAATTTCTCAGCTTATATATGCACTTTATCAAAGAGTAATGTCATTTAACTCTATCGGATTAAATCCTTTTATGAGTAATTGGGGTGTTGAATCCTATTGTCTTTAACAAAATATCCATTTTTCTTCAACAAAAGGCTAGAAATGGTAGGTTTTGAACTCTCAATTAACCACTCACCAATGCAAGATAAATGTGAGTGGATACCTCTATGTTAGTTTTCTATTTTATTATTTATTATTTATTATTTATTATTTTTAATTTTTAATTGGGGAAGTCTGTTGTAGAGCCATTTTTATATACCATATAAGTACAGTTCATTTTTAAACTATTCAAATCTAATCGAATGGTTGAGATGATACTAGTGCACGATAATTATAATGTACCTTGCTTTATTGTGTTACATATTAAGAAATTTGAAAACATAATTAAAAAAAAAAAAAACAACCTTCACCAGTGGAAGGTTGAGGGGCTCCTCGCCGAGGACTCGACATCACGAGGGGGGGGGGAGGGGAGGTAGGAGGGGGTTTTTATTACCGAGGTGGGCGGGGTTCATCTAGGTTGGAAAGGGGGGGGGGGGGGAGATTGAGATTGTCACGGCGATATATGGGGGGATCGCTTAAAATGGCGACTTCGTTGGGGGAATAGTGGGGGCGGTGTTTGTTTGGGGGGGGGGGGGGGCTTGCCGGAGATGGCAACTTTGTCTGGGGGAGGGGGTTCACTAGGTAGGGGGGGGGGGGGGGGGTGGCAGCCACGTCAGGGGGGAACGCTGGAGATGGCGACTTGAAGGGAGTGCTCTTCCACGGTCATGTGCATGTGGTCTTTTGTGCAATCCACAACCATTGTCACATGTTTTGATCTTAATGGCCCTAAAATTAGACTCTATGGTAGTATCCTTAGAGGAATCTACGCATATATCATTTTTTATTATATTATTTTAATTTTTAATTGTTTTGAGAGTACATACATTTTTACAATGTAAACTATAAAGTACTAGAATGACAATTCTCAGCTTATATATGCACCTTATCAAGAGTAATGTCATTTAACTCTATCGGATTAAATCCTTTATGAGTAATGGGTGTTGAATCCTATTTCTTAACAAAATATCATTTTCTTCAACAAAAGGCTAGAAATGGTAGGTTTTAACTCTCAATTAACCACTCACCAATGCAAGATAAATGTGATGGATACCTCTATGTTAGTTTTCTATTTTATTATTTATTATTTATTATTTTTATTTTTAATGGGAAGTCTGTTGTAGAGCCATTTTATATACCATATAAGTACAGTTCATTTTTAAACTATTCAAATCTAATCGAATGGTTGAGATGATACTATGCACGATAATTATAATTACCTTGCTTTATTGTTTACATATTAAGAAATTTGAAAACATAATTAAAAAAAAAAAAAACAACCTTCACCAGTGGAAGGTGAGGGCTCCTCGCCGAGGACTCGACATCAACGAGGGGGGGGGGAGGTAGGAGGGGGTTTTTTACGAGTGGCGGGTTCTCTGTTGGAAAGATTGAGATGTACGATATAACGCAAATGGCACTTCATAGTGGGGGGGGGGGGGGGGGGGGGCGGAGATGGCAACTTTGTCTGGGGAGGGGGTCATAGGGGGGGGGGGGGGTGGCAGCCACGTCAGGGGGAACGCTGAGATGGCGACTTAAGGGAGTGCTCTTCCACGGTCATGTGCATGTGGTCTTTGTGCAACTCCACAACCATTGTCACATGTTTTGATCTTAATGGCCCTAAAATTAGACTCTATGGTAGTATCCCTTAGAGGGAATCTACCGCATATACTCCATTTTTTTAATTATATTAATTATTTTAATTTTAATTGTTTGAGAGCAAGTGCCACCATGGACCACGGTCTTGTTTTTTGTTTTGTTTTGTTTTTTTTTTTAAGTTTTTTAATCAGTTTTTTAGTTTTTTTGGGGGGGGGGGGGGGGGGGGGGGGGGGGTAGAACGTAGTCTTGTCTTAAGAGTGGGGAAATCTGCCACTTTATGAGCAGCTAAGCAAATTTTCTTGCTAATCTTCCCCCCAAAAAAAAAAAAAAAAAAAAAAAGAAAAAAAAAACCCCAAAAGAGAGCAAACTGGTGAAGACAAAATAAAAAGTAGCCTTCCTTACAATTAACAAAAAACAAAAAAGTACGCCACAAAAGGAAGACATTTGTTTAATACAAAAGACATGAAATATTGCTCAATCAGTGAAAGTTCCACCATAATTAGAAAACTAATCATAAAATTATAAAAAACGTTCATTAAGTACTTTAAAAAAGAAAAGAAAAAAACTACAATTAATAAGAGATAGACCCAAGATATTGAAAAGATGAGACATAAAAACTTCACATGGCTATAGAAATTGTCATTTTCCTTGTGTGTTTTAATTTAATACATTTTCATTGTCTTCAACAACCATTCTTGCTTTTTTGATGACCACTACCTAAGTTGTTGTCACCATTAATAATTCTTCTCAACGATAATGTCCCAAAGTACAATAAATACCTAAACACTTTTTAGACCACCTAAAATTGCGAAGAAAATGAAGTTATAACTTTCATAATTTCTAGCCCCACCAAAATAATATCTTTCACTTTCTCTTTTTCTTTCCCCATTTTTTTCCTTGAACTAAAGCAAATTATGATCTTTAGTAGAGATGATGCATAGTTATAAATCTTAATCTAATCAAATTTATGTCAAAATAATAAATTTAAAAAAATCATGTCAAAATAAAAAAAGTAGATATAGCTTATATATTAAGGTTTTTTTCTTTTTATAAATTGAATTAAAATGTTTAAACTTTTTACTTTATAATATAAATAAATATAAAATTACTATTAAATTATGGGTGTTTGGTTTCCCATCTCATTTCAAACTAAACTGTACTTTTTTCATCATGTTTTTTGTCTTTTTGAAAAAGTTTTTTATCTTTTCTGAAAAAGTCAACAAAAATTATTATTCAAACTTAAAAATCTCAACTCAACTCAAACTCAACTCATTCACCAAACATATGTGTAATTAATTTAAAATCAGGGGGCGTTTGGTGAATATGTGTAATTAATTTAAGTTGAATTTGAGTTGAGTTGAGATTTTTAAATTTGAATAATAATTTTTGTTGACTTTTTCAGAAAAGATAAAAAAAAATTCAAAAAAAATAAAAAATATGATAAAAAAAATACAATTTAATTTAAATTAAGTATAAATGCCAAACAAACCGTCATCCTCTCTTACAGGAATTTTTTGTTTTAATAACCTTGTAAAAATGCTAGCATCTGGCGTCATTCAATCCGTTCCCAAACTACTGGATCAGAATCCGTTAAACTAACAGAATCTTCAAATCACCATCTACCCCAATCAGAATCCAACACGTCAGCAAACGAAGTCAACAGCAGAAAACGTCAAACAAGCGAACGGTGTGACTGCGCAGAGAAGTGAACTTATCTAGACCCGATCGCACCCGATCGTCAAACCACGGTCAAAACAAGTCCGTTTGAAGATTTTAAAAAAGAGAATTTCAATTTTTAAAATTAAGCACCGCTCAGATCTGTCTGAGAGAGACGTACAGAGAAAGCCCCATTTCACTCTCTGTTTCTCTCTCTACTTTCTCTCTCCTCTCTCTGTGTCTCCTTCTTAGGTTGAAGCTCCTCTCTGTCTCCTTCTTAGCTTAAAGAAGATAAAGCTCTCTCTCTCTCCTCTCTCTCTCTCTCTACAATGCCGGCGAGCGAGACGGACTTCGATCTCAGAGTGAGCCTTTCTTCAAGAATTTCCATTTTTCTCTGATTTTTTCTCCATTTTTTGCCCTAATTATCTCTGTGTCTGCTTCTCCACAGCCTTCTTCTCAGTCCGCTTTCGGAATGGGGTCAGTTTCTCTCCTTTTTTGCCCTAAACTGTGTTCGTTCTTGCTCGTGCTTGGAAATGTGGGCCTTTTTGGACTTCTGATCGCTAGGGTTTTGAATTTTTTGTGTGATTTCTAGTGTTTGTTTTTTTGATTCTGTGTTTTCAGAGAGTACGCATTCGCCGATGTCGGAAACTTGGACCATTGCGTTAAGTATTTGAATCAGACGCTCGTTACGTTCGGTTTTCCGGCTTCGCTCGATCTCTTCGCGAATGATCCCGTGAGTTTTGATTGATCCTAGAGTCCCAATTTGATTGATTTTGGTTTTTTTTTTTTTTTTTTTTTTTTTTTTTATGTTGTTTGCTCTCCGAGGAATTATTGTTCTGATTAAGATTGTTTTGTGAAATTCAAATTTCTTTTGTAGGTCTCGATTGCGCGTACTTGCAATTGTATGTATGCGTTAATTCAGCAGAGACAGCGTGACGTCGAGTTCCGGGAATCTGCGAATGAGCAGAGACAGCGGTATGTGTGATTCGTGGATTTCTTTTCTGTTCTATAGTATGTTTTAGGGTTTTGTAACGTAATGACAAAAACCTCCCCAATGATTCATATAAGTGAGGATATGTTTTCTGTATTGTTGTACTTGTCTTCTGCATAGTGGTGTTAGAGAAAGGTTTTAACACGATTCGTATGACGTAAGGTATAATTTGAACGTGTGTTTAACATAGAGATATGTGTAGCATTCCTCAAAACATCTGATAGAAGTCAACATTTTGATAAAACACAACGGGGATTATGTTATTAACCTACTGCTTTTATGTTTCATTTTGGGATAATTCACTCTCTGTTATCATGTAAATGAGATGATGCAAAATGTTGCCATTTAAATGGTTCTGTGTTTGCGTTATAGTAAAATAGTTGTTTTCGTTGTTATAGGTTGTTGTCAGACATTACAAGATCAGAAGCTAAAGTTGAGAGGCTTGAGGGGCAAATTCAAGCTAAAGATAGGGAGATAGCAACTATTACCAGAACGGTTAGGAACTTTCATTTTCTGACTGAGGAATCCATATGATTCGTAATTTTGCTGATTTTTGGATTCTGCATTAGGAAGCCAAAGCTACGGCGGCCTTTAAGGCCCAAATTGAAAAACTGCAACAGGAAAGAGATGAGTTTCAAAGAATGGTCCTCGGTAATCAGGTTAGAACATTTGGATTTTTGAGTTTCTTGCTGCATTCTGGTAGTCAGTATTCGAGACAAAGCCTTGCTAATATACTAATACCATTATGTTGATGTTGCTGAAGCAAGTAAGGACTCAACAAATACACGAGATGAAGAAAAAAGAAAAGGAGTACATAAAGTTGCAGGTACCGTATCTTCTATGTGTATGATTATTCTCATATTAAGTCCATTAGCCTCTGCTGAATACACAAAAAAAAAAAAAAAAAAAAAAAAAGAAACAACCACAACAACACAGATTCTCATTTTGATAACCATTGTTCTGATTATTAATACCATGCTGTGCTTTTATTGCAGGAGAGGCTAAACCAAGTATTAATGGAGAAAAGAAGGAATCTAGATCAGATCAGGCATGGAGATAATGAATTTGCTTCAGGTAAGTTAAATTTCCCAGGTTCTATGATGGAACTAATTTTAAATCCTACATCTACTCCTATTGTTGTGCAAATATTTGATTAATCTTTATTGCCATTTTTCTATTTGTTTTGTTATTTTTGCTTACAGAAAGAAGGGCGACAACGTGGAACATGGAATGGGAAGAAGGCTGATAACGATTTCTACAAAAAAATTGTATGCAGCATGAAAATCTTTGATGTTATATGCAGTTTGAGCAACTCGTTCAATGTTTATAGCTGCAACTTATGCTTGCGCATTCTATCATTAGGTGGATGCTTATGAGGCAAAAAATCAAGAACTAATGCAAGAGAATGCTGATTTAAAGGCATTGTTACGCTCAATGCAGGTAATGGGTTACCTATTTTCTTGCTATCTTTTCGGCTACTAGTTTGTACACAATATCCTTCACTTCACTTGTGGGTCAATTCTATGATATTGTTTTCTGTAGTATTTTAAGCATGATGACTATGGTTTTAGGCTTTAAGTTATGGCAGAACATACAAACCTTTAAACTAGACCTTATGACTGCTGCATTAGCCTTTGCTCTTTTGTGTTAGTTAGAGAAGAGATAAAGTCTTGCTTTGTGACCAGCCCAAGTTCAATTATGCTTTCTGTTAATATTAATTTATACAAGGAGATAGATTGGAAAATATTGGATGGAAATCATGATTCTGTGAATGCATAAGAATCAAGACATAGCTAAGATTGTTTAGTCAAGCTATTTTAAAAAAATAAATAGATAAATAAAGCTAAAGATGTTTAGATAATTTGGCTTCAAAACTTTGGGTTTGTTGTCTTGGCTTTGAAGTAGTGACTAGGAACAGAGCTCCTGCTAGTATCATCATTATGGGGGGAACTTGTCTCGCAGCAATTGGATTTTTACTAGATGGCTCGGGTATAATGTATACATACTTGACATGGTTCCTTTCCTTCTATGAAATATTGATGTTTGGCTGAGGATGGATTGACTCGTGTCTCAACCCTATTTATGAAGAAATTGTCTCTCCAAAGATGTAATGAAACAGATGCTTAAAGCTATCTTTTTATCTCTTGTTTCCTTGCTTTCATTGGTTTTGCAAAAGGAAATCCTTATTTCTTCACCATGTGCCTAGTTAAAAAAAAAAAAATAGTTACCCTTTTGTTAGCAACTATGCGCATGAGCAGCATTTTGTATAGTTTTTGTGTTGGCTCGGCTTTACACATTGTTCCTATCTCTGAATGCTCTCCATTCCTGATATCTGTCTCATATTCATTTGGATCGTCTTCTATCACTGTCTTTCATGGATATATCTGGCATTACAAAATTGTTAATTTCCTCTCCTTTTTATTATTATTTTTTTTTGTGGTTTTGGGGGGGTGGGTGGGGGGTGGTTTTCTGACTTTACAGAAAGCATTTATTTTGTACTTTTATGGCCTAAACGATTACCAGAAAATTCTTTTGATGGCATTTTGATTCATCCTTTGGAACGATCTCCTTACGTGGACTCCCATAGTTTAGTGATATGATAGATATCATGAAAGTAGTTTGGTTTCAGAAGCTCTTCATTTTCTTGAGCTTTTGTGATGTATTATCATGCTATGTTGCAGCACTGATCGTATCAGTATCAGATGAATCTTTTACATTGGATTTCACCTTCAATAGTGAAATAAGTTGCTTTTGTGTCATCCTGTTGCAAGTCCTCTGCTGTTATGTGTGCAGAAGTTTAAATGTTATAAGCAGATAACTTTACCCCCTTTTAAACCTCGAACCACTCCGCGATACCTGCAACCATTCACTTTCATGTTGTTTTACACAGAATTGTCAATTTTTTTCTTTGCGTCTCTTGACCAAAGCTTGGTAAATCTGAGTTCTTGTTTGTCAGGTCGATATGCGTGATTTCATAAATGCTCCAAATGGGTTGTCTAAGCAGTCCGTGGCTGTCAATGAAGGAGTTGAGACAGATCCTGCACGGTCTCCATTTGGTGGGAGGACGGTAAGATAACTTATCAAAATAGGTATGAGTCTTCTTTCCCAGTGGTTTGACTGCAATTTCTGACATAAATAATTCCACTTGTAGGATGTCTTTGACCTCCCTTTTCACATGGCTAGAGATCAAATAGAAGAAAGTCTCCGACTAAGATGGCTTCCATAAAGGTAGTAAATTGTAAATTTATTTCTATTTTCTCGTGTTGATTCTCTGGTTGACATTGTTCCGATATATATATATTCTCTACACTTTTAACTTTTGAAGGAGCGCATGGTTCAATTGCAAGATGCACAAAAAGGAGCAGAAGTTACTTCTGAAGCAACCGAGAGGGAGCTTGAGCTTGAAGCTCAGCTTGTTGAGGCGAGGAGCATAATTCAGGAACAGGTCTTGTTCTTTTACTGTTTTTTAAGTAAATAAATTAGATTGTATGCATTACTTTTATCTCCAAACAGTTGTAATTTTTCACTAGGAAGGATTTGGTGTTGTACTTGAGTGTTTGTGCTGCCTTTCAATTTCTACTTCCTTAATTCTATCTTCCCCTTTATTTTCTTTTGCTTTTCTTGACCTCCAAATCTTGTAAATAGAATTGTTTTTCCTCATTTTTTTTCCTTTTTCCATTTTCAGTAGTATTTTTGCCTTTAAATATACTTGCAGATGACTTCATTACTGCTTTTCGTTGCAGGCATCTATCATGTCTAAACATCTCGCTAAATCTGAGAGGCCCAGGTGATTCTCCTTTTATCTATTTTGTATTTCAGATTTTCAATGAAGTAGAAACATGGATACTTATTATGTATTCATGCAGGTCTCTGAATGGTCATTTTAATTCGAGTAGGGATGGTATTGTCTCATCACCAGCTGAGGTATAAATTGATCTTTCTTACTAACGCATTTTTATTGCTTGGGTATAAGAGTGTCCTTGTGTGTGTGTGTGTCTCTCTCTCTCTCTCTCCCTCCCTCCTTAAATTACATTTTCTAACCGTTGATGAGCTTTCACAAATAAATGCCATTTGGATTCGTCAACTAATTTCCTCTTGGTGGGTGTTAATCATTTGTTAGTCGGGTCTGGATTCAAACTACTGACTAGGGTGACTTTGGTTAGAGAGTTAAACAGTTTATGTAAAACTTTTTAAATCTTATGTGGCAAATTGATAGGACAGCTAAGGCCCAATAACTTTTAAATCTTATGTGGCAAATTGATAGGACCAAGGCTAAGGCCCCAATCAAATATGTGTTTTCTAAGATGGATAAAAAGGGAAATCGGGAGCTTAGATTGAAGCGTAAGGGAAGGACAGAGAATTAGGTTGAGGTGGGAATTTTGTTATGGGAGTCGGTTATGAGTAGAGAGAATTTAAGGGAGGGGAAGATGTTGAGAGAGGCAGGGAGGCAGAGGGATCTCGAATCCCCTCGCCTTTTCTTTTCTTGTTATTCTGAGAATTGCTTCACTCCCTATTTTGTTGTGTAAGAGCAGTTGATAAATAGAAGGAAACCAGACCCGTTTTCTGGTTTATTTCTCTTATGTTATGTCAGGTTCTTTTATTGTGATTTGTATCAGCATACCAAACTGATAGAGAACCAACCAAAACAAATCACAATAAAGGAATTTTGCACAAAATAAGAAAACAAATCAGAAGTGGGTATGGTTTCTTTTATATATCAACAAATCAAACCAACCAAATAAGAGTGGAGTGATTCCCAGAACAATAAAGAAAAGAGGGATGAGGGACTCTCAACCTCCTCTTATAGTCACCAAGACTTTTCACAACTTTCCTACCTCAACGTCTTCCCCCTCTTTTAAATTCCCTCTACTCATAACCAACTCTCATAACAGACTTGCCACCGCAGCCTAATTCTCTATCATTCCCTCATGCTTCATTCAAAGCTCCCAATTCGCTTTTTACCCCTCCTGAAAAACACCATGTCACGGGTAAATTCTAAGACTTAACTCTTTGATATATTTACTTGGGCCCCACTATGATAGGAGTAGAATGGTTATTTCAATTTGTGCAAAAAGGAAAGAGGTTAACAAACCAAGAAAGTTGAGTGATATAGGTGCTCAAGTTTTTTGTTGAGTATCGGTGTAGTTATTTAGTTTACAAGGCCTTTGTCGGCTTGAATAGGCAAAGTTTTGATGTTTTTCCTTGGAGGTCTGATATCAATTCAGATTCTATCTCTTTTCTCTGCCTCCTATGTATGTTTGTGCATTTGTGTGATGCAGGTTTCTCTTGCACAAGGGTTCATTTTTCTTTTAAATAATTTGACTTGGTTGGAGACCTGTTTTTTAAAGTAGTATATCTCAAGAAATATTTAAAGTACAGTTCATAGAAACACAAATTAACCTATTTAAGAACATTTGGCGAGTTTGACGTGCTTGTTGTCTGACGTGCTTTTTGATGTTTCAGGGGGTTTGCAATTAACAAGCCTTGTAACACCAAGAACATTTGGCAAGTTTTAGTATGTTCGAGTTCGCTGTTTGATGAGATGAATATCAGCAAGCTTGTAAACCTTTGAACACATTGCTGACCTGAGTGTTGAGGAGGAAATGTTACAGGTTGTACGAGATTAGAAGACAATAGCCTGTATTGTCGATGTAATTAATTTGTCTAGCTTTTCTTACTGAGTATGCATCGATTTCATTTTGGCGAACTCTCTTTTCTTATATTTACTTGCCGTATCAATGCTACTAAGAAAAGTGATCATGGTAATGATGAGCATTAGCCTTTTAAGGATTTCGTTGCGAATTCGAACCCCCGCCATTGTTAAACTGGTTTATTTGTACCACGCAAGACCCGTAGTGCTTATTTGTCGTAGGGGATAAACGAGTGTACTGGATGAGATTAGCAACTCGTCCCACCGAAAGCAGAATCCAAATACTAAGAATCAGGGCAAATATAGATGAACATAATCTTAATAAGTCGTTTTGGTAAATTAAATCAGCTATTGACAAGTTGTTTTACAAAGCTGTTGTATGTACCGTTGAAAGTAGAAAGGGCTTGCCACCCATAAATTCACGCAAAGCTTCCGGTGTCTCGAGTAATCCATCTTCCTTTCGGTAGTTCTCAAGAATGCAGCACATGGTTCTCTCTATTGCCATGGGAGTCGAGTGAAGTAAATTAGCAAAAGTTGTCCCCTGAATGTTCACCTGCAACAACAACGGAATGTTCAATCAAAACATTCAAGCAATGCGTTAACGAATGTTCATGCTTGGGATAGGAGATGTTTATCTGCATTGAGCAAAGTTTAAATTATCTCAAATTGAAATGTGCATTATTTTCGTTTCACAAATCGAACATACTAATAGTCATTAATCACGGTGTCTTCGATCAGGACTAGGTTAACTCTACGATTAGGGCTAGGTTAAGGGCTCGCTTCTCTTTATTTCTTACTTTAAGAAAAAACATTCCACGTGTCTGGGGAGTCATTTGACTCCATTCCAACATTTCCATTTGGATTGCAAATTTCGATATGCATTTGACAATCACCATTTAGTTAAAGCATTTAAACGAGTCATTTCGATTGTATTTGGGGAAAATATTTGTGCAATTTCATCTGAATTTGCATATTCAAATATGCATTTGACAGTTACAATTAAGATGGAGCATTTGAACGGTTCCTTTCACTTTTTAAGGTAAATTGTAAATGAAACCCCCCTAAACTTGGTTGAAACACTTATGTGTTGTAATACCCGAAACTTTTATGGCTTATGATTCCTGTAGAAACAAGGAAAACCTAAGTCTGAATCATGATCGGAGTAGAATATCAGTATAAGTTTGAGTTCTCGATTAATTAGCTACGAGACTCAAAAATAGTTTGCTTAGGCAAATATAGGCCTTTTTGGAAAAAAGGGGCAAAATAGTAATTTTGACTTTTATTCTGGTCAAAGTTGACTAAGGTGAAACCGCAGTGTAAATTATCGGTATAGAAACTATACTGCAGAAAACTGTCGTTACGGACGATTAAGCTAGAATAAGATATGAGACCAGCCTAGAAAAATCAAGCACACTAAGTTGGATATCAAGGGCCAGATGGCTTAAGGAAATAAGAAAAATTTTATACAGTTCGTTTTTATACAGATGGATTTTGGACTGTAGTACAGTATAAAAATACTGTGTTTAAGCAAACACAGTATTAGAAATATCTGTGTAGCAGAAAAATGGACTGAATATTAAGGAAAAGCCAAACGGGGCTTAATATGGATGACATCATCCTATCTTTAATTTATGACATCATAATTGGATTAAATAAGCTTGGAAAGAAAACCAAGAACTCTCTAGAACAAGATGACATGGCCGGCCACCTCAGGGACAAAAATGCCAAAATTTTATCTTTAGGGGTTAAAGTGAAAATTTTGGAAAATTGATGATGTAAGCGAAGTGATGTCATCAAGATGATGTCATCAAGGTGAGATAAGCTTGGCTTGTTCACCAAGAAAGCAACCGGCCACCTAGGGGGCATTTTTGTAAGAATTTTCACTTTTGGGGCAAAAGTGCAAATTTTAGAAATTTGGTGATGTAAGCAATGAGGTAAGCGATGATGTAAGCCATGATGTCATCCCTTGCTTGCTCTCCAAGTCTTGGCCGGCCACCTTGACACCTAGCATGCCAATTGCATGATTTCCTCTAAGTTTAGGGGCTAAAATGCAAATTTTGGAAAGTTTGCATTTGCCTATAAATAGGGGTGGCATTTAATAAAAAAAAAAATCAGAAAAAAGCAGCCAAACTCTTGCCATTCTTCTGCAGAAAAATCCGAGAGAGAGAGGAGGAGAGAAACCAAGAGAGAACCAAGAGAAAAGTTGGAAAAAGCCAAGGGAGGCTAGTTAGTGTGCATGTTCGGTTTCAAGCTAGAAACCAAGGACAAATCTGGAAATTTTGGACCCAATTTCTGGACAGTGGCCGTGCATGGGAGAGGAAGAAAAGGGAGGGAGATTTCGGTTTGCATACCCTAACCCATCCCTAGGGTTAGCTAAGCCAAGGGGGAGTGAGGAAAAAGTTGGAATCCAAGCTTGTGAACCAACATCCAAGCTCTAGAGGTAAACCCTTGGCCCTAAACCTTTTCAATTTGAGCTTAAATTTGTGAAATTTAATTGTATTTAAAGCTTGATTTGTATGAGCATAAGCTCACTTTAAATTTTCTGCCCTAGTTATGATTTTAGGGTTTATGATTTGATGGTTTAAATTCTTGCATGCTAAGTGTTTGATGAATGTCTAGGGTTTTGTATGTTGATGCATGATGAAAATTTTGATTTGCATGGATGCATGTTTTACGTTAGAAGCGCTGCATGTTTGCTGTGTAAGCTCCCGAAGTGATCGGTCGAGTTAGAATCCGCGAAATAGGACGTAAACCGGACTTAACAACCGAAAACTGCCATTTCGGGTAGAAACTGGCCAGTTTCGGGAAAAGTGAAATTTGAGGCCTTTAGAGGCCGAACTAGGTAAAACTCAAAACATGAAAGTTGTTCAGAATGATTTGTCCTTGTGGGCAACGCAGACAGTTTTCCAAATTGAGGCTCCAATGGCCTCCGTTTTTACAAAAACCCGTGGCTAGTTTGCCCAGACCCAGTTTACAGGGTCAGCCAGTTTCAAATTAAAACTGGTACGAATCCAAGCAGAACTGGACTTTTCGTAAAACACGAAAGTTTTAGGATTTTTCAAGATCTAAAACTTTCGTGAAGACAACTTTTTCAAATTCAATTCAGATTTTTAAACTGACACGGATTTCTATAGAGTGTGCAGGAAACAAGAAATTCCTGCACAGGATTTTCTAAAACAATACAGGAAAACTGTATTTTTGCACCAACACCAATGTTTTGACTGTGGGAAACTACTCCAAAGGCAGTTTTCAACAGTTAATAATTTTTACAAACCCTACTTCAGGGGATACGATTTTTCTAATATTAAATCAATGATTTTAAAACCTAAAAGGTTGAATTTTTTCCAAAGAAAGATAAGAATGGATTTTAAAACCAAAGGTTATCTTTCTTTCGGAAACAAAACAAGGATGGACGGTAATCGGGAAGGATACCCGAGTTACTGCACAGGGTCCAAAGCCAAGGCAGACTTAGGATAATTGGACTAAGCTTGATTACCTCAAGGGTTACTCAAGGTAACCCAACAAGGTATAAAAATTGAGTTTGATCTTAAAACCCAAAAAGGATTAAAATTAAAAATGACAAGGCATAGGCCAAGGTTAGGATGATACCTAACCCTATTCATATATGATTGGGATTAATACCCAAGGTTACCTTAAGTAACCAAGTAAGTCATCATAAGTTATAAGGGAGACTTACAGCTAGAATTTCGTAGGCATGTTGGTATGGTCACCAACATTCCACAATACTAATTAGACCCTTACCTATGTCCTTCATCAAGCAGGAGGAAGCCTACGGCTACCCGGAAGAGGAGCAGCTTTACGTAGGACATAGTAAAAGAGGTAAGTACAAACCTCACCTGCAGTATGGAAAATAATAAAAGATATTTTTCAAGTATACATGCTATGCTATGTTATGCTATGCTATAATGCTATGCTATGTTATAATGCTATGCTATGTGATGCTATGCTATGTTATGATATGAGATGCCATGTAATGATGTGATGCTATGACATGTTACATATTATGCCATGTTTTCTAAAATGTCATGGTTTTAAAAATGTCATGTTTTCAAGAATGCCATGATATGGCAAATGTTAAGTTTGGATTTGACCTTGTGACATCATGAAGCATGTTCACTAATATTGAACCACATGGTAAGATAAATCAAGTAAGGTGTCGTACCAACCTCCCGTGATCGAGGAGGCTACATGTTCAAAACCAGTGGTGACATTTACCTCTCGTTGATGCGTGAGGGTCACGTTATAATTCCCAGAACTGTTAGGGCCTTGCAAACCCTAGCTTTGTCTGGAGGCTGCGCGCTTTTGGTACGGACACTAGGGGCCCACATGTAATCAAGATAATGAGTAAAAGTGCCTAAAAGATTTATAATTGGACATAATCGGATCATGCATAAACTACATGATGATTGATATGTTACTTGATGTTTGAAAAGATTTTTGTGAGATCATGTTTGTACTTGCTGGGCGAAAGCTCATCTGTATATTTCATACTGTAGGTAAGACGCCTGTAGCATTACTTGATGGGCCATGGAGACGATGCAGCGAGTGAAGGGCGGTGTGGGATACCACTACGCAATATTTTCCGTAAATGTTTTTAAGTATGATGTTGTATATGGATGTGATGTAATGTTTCCAAGGTCCGATTTAAAAGGCCATGGTAACCTTATAATCGGCATAACAAGTAAAAGGGGTAGACATGATGAAGTTTACCCGTCAGTACAAGTTAATTCAAGTTGAGTTTCGAGTTATGATTTTTAAATAAAGTTTAAAGTTTTAAAAGAAGAAAAAAAAATTTATACTGAAATATTTTCGATAAAACAAAGATTTAAGTTTAGCAAGTTTGGTAACGGCCCACGTTTACGTATTCGGCCCTACGTGACGTAGTCGGCCCTACGTTAGATTTTCGGGGGCGTTACATGTGTAAATGCTCTGTTTAAATGTTTTCTTCCCCTTCTTTTCGTATTTTTTTAACGGAAATTCTTACAGAGAGTGTCAAGTTGGAATAAAATTCTCTTTTATCTCAATGCACTAAATAGGAAAGAAATAAAATACTAATTAAAAAAGAGAAAACAGATTAAATTGAAAACACTAATAAAAAAACTAAAAGACAGAAAAAGTCTGGGGGACCTAATCTCACCTAACAAATCCACAAAACTACTCAATTTCAACATTGTTTCGTTCCATAGTCAAATGATAGTCGTGATTCCTCTTACCTATCTACAAGTCCCTTCCAATAGTCAAGTAGAGCCCAGAGGATCTGATTAGACCACTCAGCCTCCACACTCACTCTTTTCTTCTTTATTTTCTTTTCTTTTCTTTTTTTTATTTTTTTTATTTTTTGCTTTTTTCCCTTTTTTATTTTTTATTTTCCTTTTCCTTTCCTTGTAGGGTTTACCACTACAGCGTTTCTGACACACATCCACATGGCGCCATGAGACTGGTTTTTGGGAGAGTGGGACACGCGGCGGTCTTGCATTGGGTGAGGCGATGGGGCGCACGCAGGAGTAGGTGGATCACGGAACATGTGATCAAACAAACCCGCTAGAGGCTGACATGCGGCTATAGAGGCACCTGGCGATGCGAGTGGAACCACGATCACAGTCGGGCTTCTACTAAGCTGATTGGATTGCATTTCTCGAGCATGGGCTCGCGTTTGGCCTTTCGTGCGTGGAAATCTTGCTAGTCCAAATTTGGTTTTATGTTTGATCCTTCTTTTAACCACTTTGTTGATCGTTTTGCCCTCAATTTGAGCTCATAAATTTCATTTTACCCATTTTCATCTAATTGAGCAACACAGATTAGAAAAATAATTATTTAGAGGGTTAAATTAAGGGGTCGTTTGGGATGACAATCGAAGACAGAGTTTTTAGAGGTTAGGTTGGAAATGTATGTTGGGGGGAGGAGTGAATTTGTAATAAACTGTGATATTAAAGATATTGTACATAAAAATTTTAAAGTATGTTCACAAAAAATGATCAATATGGATCTTGTTTCATTCATCATGTGTTTGTTTTTGTGCGATTTGTTATAAAAGAAAAAAAAAATCTCGTTTAGACTTAAAATAATAAAATTGTGGACTTTTAAAAAGTTTTTTTGAAAAATGAAGAGAGTGAAAATGAGTTGTAAGTTTGGGCGTTTTATAATTAAGTAATGAAAATAGAGTCATTGTTTCAAATAAGGACTAAATAAAATTCTCAAGAACATAACTCACTTAAGTTCACAAAAATTAGTGAAAAAATTCATTTCATAGAGTTATCAAATAATCTATTACTCACCCTACTAATAACAAAAGCGCATGTGGTGCCACCAAGAAAACACCGATTATATTTAATAAGAGAGAACACCACAAACTTTAAACATAAAACTTTGTGACTCAAAGCTTGCTTGATAAGATAGAAAAGTGGGCAGGAGAGGGGTATAGGACTTAATGAAAGGATTTTGGGATACCTGTGATTATATTTAATAAAAGAGAAAATGAGAGAATGAATTAAGTCCTTTAAAATGCTCCGATTTTAATCTCCTAAAGTATACAAATTATTTCCATAAATTTCATATTATAAATAATATAAGAGAAATGACATATCTCGACTTCTTTAGTTTTTCATCCACACTATTTACCATTCCCTCCTCCTACGAACCACAACCTTACGGAAATGTAGTGAATTGCATAACTGTACGAAAAGACAAAGATTAAATCCATCTTTCCTGCATAACTACCAAAACAGGAAAAAGGTTACAACTTTCATTTACTGGGAATTTTTCTTTTACTTTTTTCATTACAACTTGCGGTTACTTTGGAGATTATACTTTCCTTTTATTGCTCTTCAATCTTGAAAGCTTCCCACTTTAATTATATGCTTGGCCGACGCTTAGAGAAAACAAATTCCATATCATTATCAGATCATTTGTCTCTGGTTTTCGACTCAGCTCTTGGACACCAAACGAAGCTCAAGTTTTTAACGTTTGAATGGTACTTGTGTATGGTTTTCTTCCGATGTATATTCATGAATAGTGGGAAAAAAGGATATCGGGGTGAACAGAAAACTTGTAACCCGATTAACCCAACATGATTTAATCTGAAATTGAGCTTAACCCAACTCACCCAATTCGAGTTTTTATTGGATGGATTTAGGTACAAGTTTAAGAACTCGACATAAACACAACCCACTTAATCAAGTTTTTTTTTTTACGGTTTTGCAATATATTTTATTTAAAAAAAGATGTTAATTACTTTTTACTATAGTTTATGACTTATATATTTAAACTTGTATTGTTGATCTTCTACTTTTTGTATTTGTTTTATTTTTATTTTAAAAAATTGAATTAGATTTGATATGTTACAAATTTGTTATTTTTCCGCACATTTTTTATTTAAAATTACGTTACTATTATTTTTATTATATATTCAACCCAATCAACCTATTCAACTCAATCGGATTTTTAATTAGATAAGTTGATTATAAATTTTGGGTTGACTAGGTGGGTTAAAACTTTTTTTAACCCACCCAAATAAGTTTGGATTGGTTGAAAAAGCCTACAAACCCACTCAATCCAGCCAATGTTTACCCCTCAATTATTGGCTTATATAATTTATTCATGAATGATGTGAAAAAAAGGGCAAGCTTTTTTTTTTTTTTTCAAAGAAAGCGGAACTGATGTAGGAAGCCAATGGAGAAACTTTAGGGTTGTCGTATGTTTGTTTTATATTTGCTGGTTGCTATTTTGTTTGGATGTCGTTTAGTTCTTTCAAACAATAGAGAAAGCAATTTTGAAAACTGTATTTGAGAGATTCAGATAGCAACGAATAGAGGTGGGCCTCCTTATCCCCTTCCAGCCATGGATTTGGCTGTTCTTTAGCTTCTTGCTGCACCACCCACATAACGATACAAACAGGAAGAAGGTTACAACTTTCGTTTAGCGGGAATTTTTTTTTTTACTTTTTTCAGTACTCCTTGCGGTTACTTCGGAGATTATTCTTTCCTTCATTATTGCTCTTCAATCAAGAAACCTTCCCACTTTACATGCTTGGTCGACGCTTTAAAAAAAAAAAAAAATCAGTTTCGTTATCAGATTAAATGGTTGGAGTTAAAAGAAAGATTTTTTTACAGTAAATAAAAAAGAGATGCTCACAAAAATATATTCATTATACTGCTCACCAGATCTAATTCGTTTCTGGTTTAAGACTTGGTTCTCTCAACTGCAGTGAAGCTCAATATTTGAGGATTTCACCCTTGGAAAGGTACTTCGTCAGTTTTCTTTTATGCACATTAATTCAGAAACCAGGGAAAGAAAGATTGTCAGCATTTTCTTTTCAATTTAAGGCTTGTTGTAGTTTGTGTTGTGCTCTGTGTGTGGTTTTTCTTTCTTTCGATCTTTCTTTCTTTGTCTTTAGTTATATTGGCATCGTAGCTTTTATTTCTATTTTAAATTAGGTAGTTTTAGTAATAGAGATGGAATACATCTAGAGGTGCTAACTTAATTGGGAGTCAGTTTGTAGATATGAATGGCTCATTCAAAGCCAATGTCTTTTAAGTGGATTGGTACGGCACTCGTCCTTCTTATGTAATATTTGGATTAAGTCGTCCCCACTGTAATAATCGGGAAATACAGGTAATCCACTTGGTGTGTAAGGGATCCATATATCACACGGAGGCCAGAGAGACATCCACCTCTTGAGATTATCTAGATATGCAAACTTCCACCCCTGCTACAACTTTATTTTCTTTAGCCAAAAAAAAAAAAAAAAAAAGAATGGCTCATTGAAAAAAAAAAAAAAAAAAAAAGGAATTTTGAGCTGAGTACTCATTTCCTTGTAATTAAATCAGCTGTGAGGGAATATAATTGGCAATGTCTTTTTTTTTTTTTTTTCTTCTCTCTCTCTCTCTTTTTGTTTGTTTGTTTGTCTGTTTGTTTTGTTTTGTCTTTTTTTTTTTCGTTTTTATTTTTTTGTTTTTGGTTTTAGGTACAAGATATTATAGAAGATGTCTGGCGAATATGATGCCGCTCTCATCAAGGATAGCACAGAAAGGAAAGGGAAGATCCAGCTAGCTGGGAGGAAAGAAAAAATGGAGAGTCAAGCCAGCACAAGCCAACCCAAAACTGAAGTCATCACAAACGAAAGTGAAAAGAAGAAACTGGTAGATGCACTGGATGCCATAAGGATCGACATTATGAATCGCGCCGAAGAGAAACCAAAAATAAAGATTCAAGAGATTCCGAGGATCATGCTAGGAAACATAAATCTGAAAGAGTATTTAAAGCCGAAGGAGTTGTCAATCGGTCCTATTCATGCTGCGGATTCTGATTTGCACAAGAAGGAACTCAAGCTTAAATTGGCAGCATGTTTTATTCATATAATCAACAGAACAGGGGCATTTTTACTAGAAAAAATTAAGAGCGTGTTCAAGGTCATAAAGGCGTACTTTGCGGAGGAGGTAATCAAGTCTTATACGGATGAGGAATTGTTGAGTTTGGTCTTCTTGGATGGCTGTGCAATGCTAGGTTTCATACACAGCTATGTGAATAAGAAGTTAAGCATGTTTAGTATTAGTAACGGTCAAGCCGTCTTGATCCAGCAGGATTTGTTTTTGCTAGGAAACCAAATACCCTTTATTGTCCTTAAAGTGTTGCTGCACGTCAATAAATCCGAAATTACTGGAAATTTGATAGGTGATTTGATCAAATTTACCATTAGTAGTAGTAGTATTATTGTTTCAAAGTCGCCTTTTGATGTAGTTATGGATAAGTATACGAGTCGTGATCTCTTTAGGTCTCCAAGTATGCCCGATCACATTCTTGACCTTCAGCTAAGAGTGCTTAGTAGTTCTGATGATAAATATTGGCCGCAAGAAAACGATAATCACGACGAAGAATTTAGTTGTTTTTGGTGTTGTTTTGGCTGTTGTTGTTGTGTATGCAGTATTGTATTTGCTTTGGCATTGCTTGTATGTTGGGTAGTTGAGCGCTTAAATGAAGCATACGATCTCCCTGAAGAATGGAGCAACATGCAGTCTTTTCGCAGCGTCCAGGAACTTAAAGCAGCAGGAATCAAGTTCAAGCCAGCTAATTCTTTGGAAAAAATATCTTTCCGTTCTAGATTCATGATTAGAGGTGAACTTTCGCTTCCAACGTTAGTCGTTGACACCTCGACAGAACGTATGTTGTTGAATCTGGTCGCCTATGAGATGTGTCGGTCTGGTAAGCATTATGTCATTACATCTTATGTAAACTTTCTAGATCTACTCGTTGATAATGAACAAGACGTTAAGGACCTGAGGGCAGCTGGCATAATTCGGAACTGTCTTAGTAGCGATAATGACGTCGCGCAATTGATCAATAGCATAGGCTCTAAATGCTCTTTGCCGCCGAGTGACAATTTTGCACGTGTCAAGTACAACATTGACAAGCATTACAAAAGAAGGTGCGCGATCTGGATTGCTCAAGTCATTCATGCTCATTTCAGAAGCCCGTTGACAGTTCTGGCTCTTGTTGCCGCAACAATGATACTTGCACTAACCGCTGTTCAAACTTGGTACGCTGTCAATCCAAACAAGTAAAAGGTACAAAATACTTGTGCTTCTTAATTCTAATTAACAAGCTAGTTTTGTTTTCAATATTATATCAGTATGATAACCAGTTTTATAATCAGGGGTTGCTATTTTGACAATTCAATTCAGGACATCACAAAAGTTTTGAACATGCTGGTGAATTGAGCGTACCATTCCATGCATCTACTCATATCGCTATCGAATGGGATTGCCTAATCCGAGTGAAGATTGTGGTTGAAAAGATCAGTCAAGTCATTTTATTTTTTTTTTAATATAAAACATTTGGTAGTACTTTGCAAGTTGTAGACTGTCGGTGTTTTCGTTTTTGTATTCGATTTTCTTAAACCTTTTGATTGGTTTGCCTTCTCTTTTCTATTTTTAATAAATTGAGTGGGAATGAGAGTCATCAGTGGGTACCAATTTTGTTGAGTTATTGTATTCTTTGTTCTAGTTTGTCCCTTATCTCTCTAATTTTCGATATTGTAATCTTTGTTCTAGTTACAAGTGGGTACCAGTTGTTTTTTTTACAGAAAACAAATTTGAAGTCGCTTTCCTAACTGTCGTTAATGCACACCTTCTGCAGCTCAAACGTTTTACTTACAACCAATTTTGCACACAATAGCCGCGACGACTGTGTTCAGCAGTTGAATGTGAACAAATGATTCGAGAAGTACAAGAAAATTTTCTTTCATACTATTTTTCTCTTGGATTTAAACTTTGAATGTTGTTCCAAAACTCAGTTCTAGCTTGAAATCTTATTCGAACATTTTGGTTTATTTGCTAATCAAACTTTTATAAAAACTAGAATGAAAAATTATTGGTAAAACAACAAGCTGCAAACACAAAGATTTGAAGCCCCTTAAAATAAAAAGGAACAAGAAAGAAAGAAAGCAATCACAAAAAAAAAATATATATAAAAATAAATAAATAAATAAATAAAATAAAATAAAATTTTGTGCGACTCCTCATAACCATTTACAGAGAATAAATTCCACATAACATCCACGACAACATTGATATTTGTCCCACCATTATTTTAACAAAAATACCCAAACAACTCACACAAGGAAATGCACTGGAACCATATTTACAGGAAAAGACAATACACTTGTACAACTATTTAACAGCAAATTGGAAGCAACCAACACAATTACTAACAAACATGGATAGTTCAGAAACATATATAGAAAAACAAGTGCTGCTGATAAATCTTCCCAAGGAGGATCTCGACTTGAACTTGGAAATTCCGATGCAACAGCAGCATGTTTCGTGTCCCTGAATTAGATTGATAAAGTAGCAATATTATAAAACTTGCATATATTTGAAACAAAATTAGTAAGTTCATTAACAGAAGTAGAAGTATTCTGTACCTGCTTTAACAATCATGTTCCTTGAAGGCACACCAAGTTTGAATCGCAGTTAATACAAGTATCGCTATAGTGGCAGAAAGAGCCAGAATTTTTCCACGGGCTACTGAAATGGGTATGGCAAACTTTAGCCATCCAGATCGCCAACCTTCTTCTGTAATGATTTTGCATTTTTTTTCTTGACGTAGGCATAAATGTCTTTGGATGGTGCAAAGCAAGAAGAGCCTATGCTGTTTATCACACGAGTGACTATTCAGCATCGCTACTGAGACAGTTCCGAAGAACATTTGCCGCCTTTAGGTCCTTAACGTCTTGTTCATTGTCGACGAGCAAATCTAGTAAGTTCACGTAAGAAGTAATCCATGGATCGTGATTGGGATGAGAACCAGAGAAGTACCTCTTTCTTTAAAAAAAAAAAAAAATATATATATATATATATACACACACATATATATTACATTTGAATTCTAATGACCCTCCTTTTTGGTAATTCCTTGTATCTGAATACATAGGGCATTAATTTGTTTATGCTTTTTTGAGCTGGGCAACAAATGAGGGATAACATTAGCATATGTTGTTTTTCTTCGAGATATTGTTAAGCATACATTTTAATCGAATTTGCTTTAACGTATAGTGGTAAAGTACAAAAAAATTATAAGCTGTACAGTCCTCCATCGCTTAGAGATGTATATATTTGATAGTTCATAAGTAAAGAAATCATGTCCTGATGGTATAAGGCCTTTTAGGGTGAGTCTAAGAGCAAAACCGTAAGGGTACGAGTACCAAAGCGGACAATATCATACCAAAGGGAAATATTGATCATTATAGTATTTCTTTTATCCCTCTAGCATAGGTGCTTCATTTTTTCCAATGTACTCGCAGAGAGCAGCGGAGACTCCTTTTAGAGACCGGATATAAGCTAAATGTCCAGAGGTAAATCTTGCTCTTTGCTCAACATCTTGTTTGATGAACCTCGTCCTATCTCTACAAAGTTGAGCTTCTATTCATAGTTGAGTTTTGATGTAGAACATCCCATATTTACATATATAATTTCTGTTGTTATAGTAAAGAAAACTTAACTACATATGTACACATCAATAAATTACCGTTTTAAGTTTTAGGTTTTAAATTTTCAAATTAAAATAAATAAAAGAGTAATTTTCTCCTATAAAAATACTCAGGCACCTAATAATGCATACATATACAATAAGTATAAATTATTTATGTAAAAAAGAAAAGTCTCATTACAAAGAATATTGCAAAAACTGTAGTGTTGAAAAATTAGTTTTAATAATAGCTCTTTTAAAATTTTTTAACGCGAACAAATCATATATGCACACCCATAAATCATGTTTTTTTTTTTTTTTTTCTCCCTTATATTCCACACACACATATGCATAGTTGTCCGATGAAGAAAAGGGTCTAAAAAAAAATCTCATTGAGAGGTTTGAGGCTAAGATGAAAGGATATTAGTATTAGGCCTGTTTGGGGAGTAAGAAAAGAAAGAAGAAGGATTCATTGGAGAGGAATATTGCATCGGAAAAAACCCATCAAAACCGAACTTGTTCAGAGGCAAATCTTGCTCTTTGCTCAGCAGCTTGTTTGATGAATCTCTTCCTATCTCTACAAAGTTGAACCTCTTCTTCGTTGTCGAGATTCGATGTAGAACATCTCTGATTTATGTATATATTTTGTTGTTATAGTAAACAAAACTTAACTACATATGCAATGTTGAACTGACATCAATAAATTAACATCTTAAGCTTTAGCTTTTAAATTTTTCAATTGAAATAAATAAATGAGTAATTTTCTCCTATAAATATACTCAGACACCTAATAATGCATACATATACAAAAAAAAAATATATATAAATTATTTATTTTAAAAAGAAAAGTATCATTAAAAAAACTGTCGCGAAAACCACAGTATTCAAAGATTGAATTTAATAATTGCTCTTCCAACATATTTTAGCATAAAGATTTCATATATGCACACCCATAAATCTTTTTTTTTTTTGGCTAAAGTCCATACACACATATGCATAGTTATCCAATGAAGAAAAAGATTTCAGAAATGGTTGTTTAAATAGATGTCCAAATTGAATGTGTTGATTTGAAATATGTCCATTTTTCCTTTTATTTATATAAACATCTAAAAGAGTAATTATAAAGACAACATTACCATTCATATAGAATTGATAATAACAAATATATAAATTATAAAAAAACAAAACAAAAAAAAAAAAAAAAGAATGTAAGATTTTTATCAAAAAGGGCTAAAATTGATTTAATGAAATTGCTAAAGGAAATGATCTAAAAGGAAAATATGAAAAAAAAAAATTTAATTTATTGTAAAGGAGGTGTAAATCTTCATAAGGAACTAAAAAATGAATGTTTTCTCAAAAATCAGATTAATGAGAACGAGCTAAATAAAGAAAAGGAACATCTCAAAGAAACAAAATTCGTATAATGAATCAGTCTTTATCATAAAAATAGCTTCGATTTTATTCATACTAATTTAAATAAATAATAGAGTTTTTTCACAAAGAATTCGATACCATTTATTGTGTTATTTTTTAATTTATTTGGTTAAGGCATAAATGACAACCATTTAATTTTTAATGGATTACATAAATAAATAGATTTTTTCATAATGAATTCATTGTGATATGTTTATTATTTGGTCTGAACCATCATCTTTGCAGTAAAGATTTTATATTTATGATAATTATTTTGATGCTTATAACTAATTTGGGTTTATTAAAAGTAATTTACATTTATAAACAAAAAATATTCATCATTAAAATCAAAAAAGGAAAATAAAAGAATTTATATAAAAATGAAATGATGTCAATTATAATAAAAGGATAAATATATATTACTTATATTTATCTATTAAAAAATAAATTTATACGTAATATTATTAAAAAACAGATATATTTTAAAATGGCAATCTAAAAATGAACTTTTTATGTAATTATTTCTTTCCAAAAAAATCTCATCACGAGGTTTAAGGCAAAGGCGAAGGGATTTAACCACTGGGCCTGTTTGGGCTAGGCTGGAGTAAGAAAAGAAAGAAGAGGGATCCGTCGGTAAAGAATATTGCATAGAAAAAATCCAATCAAATATGAACTGGTACTGCATTGGAAGAGAGTGAGCTTCAACTCTAACTATTTCGGGTGATTGAGTCTCTTTTTCAACAGAAAAAGCCGGGTTCCCTGATGATCCTAGGTAGTTTATAGATGTATATAAATATTACAACTTGAACTTCGGAGGATATTGTGTAACAAAACCTAAAGTTCGAGGAGAAAAATTATAATTTATAATTTAATTTATTTAAATATGAATCCCGATTTCAAGAGTAAATTTTATGTGACTAAAAAAAAAAAACACAAAGTCATTGAAAAAAAGCTATATGTTATTGTACTTCGACTTACCGCAAAAGAAAAAAAAAAAATCTACTAGGACATGAAAAAAAAAAAAAAAAAAAAAAAAAAAAAAAAAAAAAAAAACAGAAGAAGTTTTTGTCGTATATGCAGCACATGGTTCTCTCTATTGCCATTGGAGTTGACTTCATTTAATCTTCCTTTTGGTAGTTCTCAAGAATGCAGCACATGGTTCTCTCTATTGCCATTAATTGGAGTCGAGTCGAGTCAATTAAATTAGCAAAAGTTGTCCCCTGAACGTTCACCTGCAACAACGACGACGGAATGTTCAATCAAAACATTCAAGCAATTAATGCGTTAACGAAGTTCATGCTCGGGATGAGGTTTCGAGTTACGCTGTTTTGACACTATAATGGCAAGATCCTAAGGATAGATATAATTGCAGCACAGTTCATAAACTAGAGGACTCACATGTACGCTCACAGAAGTCTGATTTTAATTATTTTGTCATTGTTAGGCATGCGTTCTTGATCATTTGAAAAGAAAAACGGAAGTCTCGTATCGAATGTCTGAAAATAAGTTGACATGAGTGCATGACCTACCTTCTGCCCACACCGAATCTCTAATCTTCTGGCCTAAGAGCCTGTACAGTTTGTACATGACACCAACTCTCTTAAGCTTAAGAAGTAGAAAATCATGCTTCCAAATCATACTTCTTTGCAGCTTCATCATTCAAACCAAAAAGAAAAAGATACAACTCGATAGGAGATGTTTATCTGCATTGAGCAAAGTTTGAATTATCTCAAATTGAAATGTGCATTATTTTCGTTTCACAAATCGAATATACTAATAGTCATTAACCATGGTGTCTTTGATCAGGACTAGGTTAACTCTACAATTAGGGCTAGGTTAAGGGCTCGCTTCTCTTTATTTCTTACTTTAAGAAATAACGCTCCATGTGTTTGGGGAGTCATTTGACTCCATTCCAACATTTCCATTTGGATTGCAAATTTCAATATGCATTTGACAATCACCTTTTAGTTAAAGCATTTAAACGATTCATTTCGATTGTATTTGGGGAAAATATTTGTGCAATTTCATCTGAATTGCATATTCAAATATGCATTTGACAGTTACAATTAAAGATGGAGCATTTGAACGGTTCCTTTTACTTTTTAAGGCAAATTGTAAATGAAACCCCCTAAACTTCGTTGAAACACTTCTATGCAAATGCTCTATTTAAATGTTTTCTTCCCCTTCTTTTCGTATTTTTTAACGGAAATTCTTACAGAGAGTGTCAAGTTGGAATAAAATTCTCTTTTAACTCAATCCACTAAATAGGAAAGAAATAAAATACTAATTAAAAAAGAGAAAACAGATTAAATTGAAAACACAAATAAAAAAAGTAAAAGACAGACAAAGTCTGGGGACCTAATCTCATCTAACCAATCCATAAAACTACTCAATTTCAACATTGTTTCATTTTATAGTCAAATGATAGTCGTGATTCCTCTTACCTATCTACAAGTCCCTTCCAATAGTCAAGTAGATATTATATCCACAACTAAAGAGGTAATTATATCCCTATAAGTAAAACAATTCATGAGAATCCATCAAGTTTTTGGTCCCCTCTAGGGACTAGACAACTATAGTAAGTATATTCAGATCCTATTGTCAATTGTGTCACTTTATGTTTGGCCTAACTCATAAATCTCTTTCCCAAGTTCATTATGGTTTCCTTAACATCCAAATGATGATCAAGCATTTAGAAGCATCATGCACGATACAGAAATCACTTGACATATAATTAAACAAGCAAAAATTAAATTAAAATTGGAATAAGCAAGGCTTAATGATTAAGCTTAAATTGAACCAAAATAAACATAAGTAAATATATACAAAACAAGAGTTCAAACATTCTCAAATCACAAAAATAGCAAAAATTTAAAATAAGAAAGAAAAACCTAATGAGTAGTCACCAGTGGTCAAGCTCTCCTTTCCAATCTCCTCTCCCCTTTTTGGTATTGAAGATTCCCTCTCTCTTTTATTGTGGAAAATCAAAACCTAGATCTAAAAACGAATATATAATATATATATATATATATAATTTTTTTTTCCTCCTTCTCCTCATTATCCCCCACCAACACACTCGGCTAACGGCATAGAGCCCAGAGGATCTGATTAGACCACTCAGCCTCCACACTCCCTCTTTTCTTCTTTATTTTATTTTATTTTATTTTTTTGCTTTTTTCCCTTTTTTTTATTTTTTATTTTTTCTTTTCCTTTCCTTGTAGGGTTTACAACTACTGCGTTTCTGAGACACATCCACATGGCGCCATGAGACTGGTTTTTGGGGAGAGTGGGACAGGCGGCGGTCTTGCATTGGGTGAGGCGATGGAGCGCACGCATGAGTAGGTTGATCACGGAACATGTGATCAAACAAGCCCGCTAGAAGCTGACATGCAGCTATAGAGGCACCTGGCAATGCGAGTGGAACCACGATCACAATCGGGCTTCTACTAATCTGATTTGAATGCATTTCTCTCGCGCGGGCTCGCGTTTGGCCTTTCGTGTGTGGAAATCTTGCTAGTCCAAATTTTGTTTTATGTTTGATCCTTCTTTTAACCATTTTGTTGATCGTTTTGCCCTCAATTTGAGCTCATAAATTTCATCTTACCCATTTTCATCTAATTAACCTACACAGATTAGAAAAACAATTATTTAGAGGGGTTAAATTAAGGGGTCGTTTGGGGTGACAATCGAAGACAGAATTTTGGAGGTTAGCTTGGAAATGTGTGTTTGGGAGAGGAGTGAATTTGTAATGAACTGTGATATTAAAGATAGTGTACATAAAAATTCAAAGTATGTTCAGAAAAAATGTGCAATATATGGATCTTGTTTCGTTTATCACGTTTTTGTTTTTGTGCGATTTGTAAAAAAAGAAAAAAAAAATTCGTTTCGACTTAAAATGATAAAATTATAGACTTTAAAATTTAAGTTTTTTTGAAAAATGAAAAGAGTGAAAATGAGATGTAAGTTTGGGAGTTTCGTTTTTAAGTAGTGAAAACGGAGTCATTGTTTCAAATAAGGACTAAATAAAATTCTCAAGAACATAACTAACTCATTTAAGTTCACAAAAATTAGTGAAAAAAATTCATTTCATAGAGTTATCGAATAATCTATTTCTCACCCGAATAATAACAAAAGCGCATGAGGTGCCACCACGAAAACACCGATTATATCTAATAAGAGAGAACACCACAAACTTATGTAACACCCGAATTTCTTCGATTCATATTTTATAGAAATTTCGTGTAAGATGTTTACCGTAATCGGTATTTCATGAGGAAGTTCGTTTTAGAACTTAAATTGTTTAATGAGTTCTTAAGATTTATTAAGACTCAAAAACAAATTGTATGAACTCGCAATAGACCTTTATGAGTGAAGGAGGTCGTATTTGCACATTTCAAGACAAGTCGACGTTGACCAATAAGTCGGTTAGACCGAAACGATCGAAAACGTCAAACAAGAATATTTTTTTTTAAGATCACAGTATAAGTGATATTACTGCTAAAAACTCATTTCGTAATCAAGATGAGTTTTAATAAGAATTGAAATCACCTTAGAAAAATCAAGCATGCTAAGCTAGAGTTCAGGGCGAAAGGATTCGGAAATTTATGAGAAAAGATTTTCCGATCGAGTTTTTCACGGATCGAAAATTTTAATGCAATGTAAATTTCAATACTGGATATTTAAGTAACTCAGTATTAAAATTTATTGCAATGTGTTGAAATTACACAATTTTTCAAAAAGATTGAACCAAACAAGCCTTTAAGCTTAATTACATCACAATTAAGCTAAGTAAGACTTAACCCTTCACACACATGGACCAATGAGCTTGTGACGCCTCATCTATGGGTTGTCAACCACTCTTCCATTTCTTCCCCTCTAGCAGCCGGCCACTCAAGTCCTTGTGAGCAATAGCTTGCAAAAATTGGAGGACCAATTAGCAAGTTTTGAACCAAATTTACCTTGGAAAAGAAAGCCTAGGATTTTCCCTAGCTAGAGACACTATTTGTAGGGATTTCAAACCCCAAAGTTCAACAACCCTTAACCCCATGTTCAGCCATACCATTCGGCATTTCACTCCAAGAAATCCGAAAAAGAGAGTGTGACGACCCGCCTTGTACAGGCCGTCACTACTTGACTTAACTTAACTTACTTGAACTTAAACTTGTTTTATCCCATTTTTCATCATGAAAATAGTGGGGATTTTTTTTTTTTTTTTTATAATAATAATAGCGGAAGCATTATACTTAGAAAATATTTACATACTCTCATACACAAATAAAATAACTGTTTGTTTTCTCAAAATAGATATATTAATTAATTCCTTTTGAGTTGTGAATCCCAACCCGTTCATCATTTCACCGCCACCGGCTTTACCCGCCACCGTGCAGTCAATTCAAGACAGGCTGTTTACCTACAGCATAAACTTCAAACAATGAGCGAAAGCTCAGCAAGTACAACTCCTATACCGCAAACCAAATACACGAAACATACATGACCTTTTTCATGAAATCATAAACATAGCATGGTATCATCTTAAACATGAAAACATATCATGGCATCGTATCATCGATTTCTTCATCTTATACATGAAAACATAACATAGCATCATATCATCGATTTCTTCATCTTAAACATGAAATTCTGTCGTGAAATGCATGAACCGTTTATGTCCAATTATGCTTGCTTTCTTGTATCACACTTTATCTTGTTGATTTTTACTTGTGGACCCGTTAACTTGATGTGTATGTACCCGGCGCGCAGCTTAAGGAACTTACCTAAGGTTTCGACCCGATCGTCATCAGGGGGCACAACACTGGCTCTTGTGGCCTTTTCTCAAACATTCTGTTTGTAAGTCTTTCTTGACATCTTTTCACTTGGTAGATTAGTGAGCATACTTATATGATGTCTCCTAATCTCATGTTTTATCAATGCATAGACAGTCGTACCTTTTCACGTAAGCATGATAACAATACTTAAACATTCATCGTACAGTAAACATATTGCAACCATCGAGCAAATCATCAAATAACACTTAAACAGTGTAAAGCAAACATGTTAAGAAAACATACAACTTTAGCCTATGCTGTAGGCGGCGTTGTACTTACTTTATCTTTGTTGTTCGCGTGATCGACTTTCCTTTCCCGAGCACGCTCGCAGATCACCTCCTGCCCATGGACGTTTATACGTGAGGTCTCTATTCTAAAATCGTTTAATGTCGGATTAAACCAACATAAATATTTTTCGGTTATAAGACCCTCTTCTAACACAAGCAAACGGGTCACACAGCGTAACCCACAACGGAAATGTTAATTAAAGGTTCATGTAGAGGATTATAATCTTAACTTAAACCTCAATCCGTATAGTTAATTCTGGGCTTGGGCAAGGCCCTAGTAACTCGAAATAATTTTTCGGCTACTAACGCAGTATCTTTTTCATTTTAATCTTGAAAACCTTGAACTTGTTTAAGATGTCATTTTTCTTGTTTATTTACGTAAGTTTGGTGAATAGCACCCAAACTTGTCTTGAAAATTACAAAACACTTGAAAACATTTCTATAAAACATTAGGGGATCGAAAACCGCCTTTGGAACGGTTTTCGGGTTTGAAAATGATGTTTGCAAGTAAAAAAAAACGTTTTTCCTAGTCATTGGTCTAGAGAATCCCGTGCATGAGATTTTGCTCACTGCACGGATTTTGTTTGAAAATTCATAACTTAAAATGTAAAACGAATTTGGAAACACTTTCTTCACGAAAGTTATAGCTAACAAAAAGATCTAAAACTTTCATGTTTTGAACATTTTCTGATTCTGGCTCAGTTAATACCAGTTTTTGTTTGAACACATGTGAATCGTTGGAACCTGATCACCCTGACCAGTTCTCGGTTTTTCTTCAAAACAAAGGCCATTGAAGCCTTATTTTTAAAATCTGTCCCCGCTGCCCCCTAGGAAATACCCTAACGAACAACTTTCGTGTTTTAAGTTTTTACCCATTGGCCTCTAAGGACCTGTAAATCCTACTTTTCCGAGCTGCCGGGTGTTGGACCCGAGAGCAGTTTTGGTGTTAGTCCAAATTTTACGTCCCTATACGTTGCTCTAGCTCGACCGCCCAATGCGGGACCTAATAACACATGCACGTCTTCTAACGTCCCTTATACACATAAAATTTTAAATCCCGTGCTTCGGATTCAACTCGAGGCCGAGACCTCCCTTTGGTCCACGGTTTTGAGAGAGAAACATACATACAACAAAACTCAACCAAACATCATACAAACCCTAGAACATGCATCTAGAAATTTGATAAACACAATAGAGGCATGAAACCCTTAAATATAAACCCTAGCATGCATCTCTAGCACACAAAAATCATAGAGCATTACTCCAACCAAACATGCAAAATAATCACCTCAAAAACCTAAATCAAGCATAAAAATATAACCTAAGCTATTTAGGGCCAAAACCGAAAATTATGAGCTTAAGCTCTTACAAATTTTGTGCTTGAAATACATAGTAAAATCCTTGAGAAAATGAACCAAAAATTTGAACCAAGAACTAGAGCAAGGTTCGGATTTTTACCTCAAAGAAATCCGGTTGTTCCTAGCTTGATCCTAATCGAAATTTTGTCTCCAATGTGCACGGTTTGGACCTCAAAAATGGTCACAAAAATTTTGTTAACTTCCTCTCCCAACCAACCTTAGAAAAGAGAAGAGAAATGCCCAAAATCTTACCTTTGAACTCACCAAAAACCGAGGCTTTAGGGAGGTTCTTCACCACTTTTTTTTGGCTTGATCTTTCTTGGTTTTCTTAGCTCTCTCTCTCTCTCTCTCTCTCTCTCTTTCTCTCGGATTTTTTGGAGTGAAAGTGCCGAAGGATATGGCTGAGAAAGGGGTTAAGGGAGGCTGAAATATTGGGGTTTGAAATCCCTACAAATAGTGTTTCTAGCTAGGGAAAATCTTAGGCTTTCTTTTCCAAGGCAAATTTGGTTCAAAACTTGCTAATTGGTCCTCCAATTTTTGCAAGCTATTGCTCACAAGGACATGAGTGGCCGGCTGCTAGAGGGGAAGAAATGGAAGAGTGGTTGACAACCCATAGATGAGGTGTCACAAGCTCATTGGTCCATGTGTGTGTAGGGTTAAGTCCTAACTTAGCTTAATTGTGATGTAATTAAGCTTAAAGGCTTGTTTGGTTCAATCTTTTTGAAAAATTATGTAATTTCAACACATTGCAATAAATTTTAATACTGAGTTACTTAAATACCCAGTATTGAAATTTACATTGCATTAAAATTTTCGATCCGTGAAAAACTCGATCGGAAAATCTTTTCTCATAAATTTCCGAATCCTTTCGCCCTGAACTCTAGCTTAGCATGCTTGATTTTTCTAAGGTGATTTCAATTCTTATTAAAACTCATCTTGATCACGAAATGAGTTTTTAGCAGTAATTTCACTTATACTGTAATCTTAAAAAAAAATATTCTTGTTTGACGTTTTCGACCGTTTCGGTCTAACTGACTTATTGGTCAACGTCAACTTGTCTTGAAAATGTGCAAACACGACCTCCTTCACTCATAAAGGTCTTTTGCGAGTTCAAGCAATTTGTTTTTGAGTCTTAATAAATCTTAAGAACTCGTTTAACAATTTAAGTTCTAAAACGAACTTCCGCATGAAATACCGATTACGGTAAACATCTTACACGAAATTTCTATAAAATATGAATCGAAGAAATTCGGGTGTTACAATCTACCCCCCTTAAAAATTTTCGTCCTCGAAAATCAGAACAATTCGGGGTAGTTTCTTTTCATGTCGTTCTCGACTTCCCATGTCGCTTCTTCAACGGCATGATTCTTCCACAAAACCTTGACCATAGGAATCGTTCGGTTCCTCAGGACCTTATCTTCCCTATCGAGGATTCTGACAGGCTTCTCCTCGTATGTCATATCGGTCTGAACCTCTACAGGTTCCTGATGAAGTATGTGGGAAGGGTCGGAGATATACTTTTTGAGCATTGAAACGTGGAAAACGTCGTGCACTGCTGATAGCTCTGGCGGTAAAGCGAGTCTGTACGCGACCTTCCCAACCCTTTCCAGGATCTCGAACGGTCCTGTGTAGCGCGGGCTCAACTTTCCTTTCTTACCGAACCTCATTACTCCCTTCATCGGAGCAATCTTTATGAAGACTGCGTCCCCAACTTGAAATTCCAAAGGTCTGCGACGCTTATCAGCGTAACTCTTCTGACGACTGAAAGCAATGTCGAGCCTTCGTTTGATTTTCTGGATATCCTCGGAGGTCTTCTGATGAAGTCTGTCTTTTGTAGCTGCTTCTGGCCGACTTCTTGCCAATTAATTGGCGATCTACACTTTCTTCCATACAACGCTTCAAACGGTGCCATATCAATCGAAGAGTGATAGCTGTTGTTGTACGAGAATTCGATCAATGGAAGCTTCTGATCCCAATTTCCTTTGAAGTCCAAGACACACGATCGAGCATATCTTCAAGTGTCTGGATAGTTCTCTCCGATTGACCATCGGTTTGAGGGTGAAATGCAGTACTGAACTTCAATCTCGACCCCATTACCATATGAACACTGGTCCAGAAACGCGAAGTAAAACTCCATCACGGTCGGATATGATCGATCTTGGTACTCCGTGCAACTTGACGACCTGATTTACGTAGAGTTCGGCCAACTTTTCTACTGAAAAGGTGGCTTTGATGGCAATAAAATGGGCTGATTTGGTCAATCTGTCGACAATGACCCAAATCGTATCATTCCCACTTGTCGTCCTTGGCAATCCTACTACGAAATCCATCGTAATCTGCTCCCATTTCCATTCTGGGAGTTCAATTTTCTGTAGTTCGCCTCCGGGATGTCGGTGCTCTGCCTTAACTTTCTGACAAGTTAAGCAAGTTGATACGAATTCTGCCACGTCATTCTTCATGTTGGGCCACCAGTACGTCTCCTTGAGGTCCTTGTACATCTTGGTAGCTCCGGGATGTACAGAGTATGGCGTCTGGTGTGCTTCTTTTAGGATTTGTTCCTTTAAATCCTTTACTTTTGGAACCCAAATCCGTCTCTTGAAGTGGATTATTCCGTCTGTAGAAGTCGTAAAATCTTTGCTGTCCTGATCAGCGAGTCGCGCCTTTCTCAACGAAGAATCTTCTCCCTGATGCCTTGATTCTGTCCAGCAAATCTGAGTGAAGAGTCAGTGAATCCAATCTCCGGTGATTATTTCCAGTTGATAATTACTGATCTCTTTCTGCAATGCCTTGGGAAGTGCTTCAATGACATCAGTGTGCCTACTGATCTCCTACTCAGCGCATCGGCTACCCTGTTGGCCTTTCCAGGGTGGTAAAGGATTTCGCAGTCGTAATCCTTTACTAACTCTAACCATCTTCTTTGCCTCATATTCAGCTCCTTCTGAGTAAAAATATACTTGAGGCTCTGGTGATCTGTGTAGATCTCGCATTGGTTTCCATACAGATAATGTCTCCATATCTTAAGTGCGAAGACCACTGCTGCTAGCTCCAAATCGTGCGTAGGATAATTCTGTTCATGATTTTTCAGCTGTCTTGATGCATAAGCTACCACCTTTCCGTCCTGCATCAGAACGGCTCCTAATCCAATCTTAGAAGCGTCACTGTAGATTACGAAATTTCCCGCATCAACATTAGGAATGATGAGCACCGGGGCACATGTCAACTTTCTCTTCAGCTTCTGGAAGTTTTCCTCGCACTTTGGAGTCCATTCGTACTTTTTGTCCTTCCTGGTGAGGGCCGTGAGGGGTGCTGCTATCCTGGAGAATCCCTCTACGAAGCGTCGATAGTATCCAGCGAGCCCTAGGAAGCTTCTTATCTCGGTAACGTTTCTGGGGGTCGGCCATGAGCTAACCGCTTCAATCTTCGCTGGATCTACGGAAACTCCCTCTTTTGATACTACATGCCCCAAAAAGTGAACCTTATCCAGCCAAAATTCACACTTCGTGAATTTGGCATATAACTGATGTCGCCTTAACATTTCCATTACCAGTCTGAGGTGCTGCTCGTGCTCCTCTTTGGATCTTGAGTAGATCAAAATGTCGTCGATGAAAACTATGACAAATTTGTCCAAGTATTCCTTGAAAATTCGGTTCATGAGATCCATGAATGCAGCTGGGGCGTTTGTCAATCCGAATGGCATTACTAAAAACTCGTAATGCCCATAGCGCGTCCTGAAAGCTGTCTTGAACACATCCGACTCCTTGATTCGAAGTTGTGATAACCTGATCGCAAGTCCACTTTGGAGAACACTTCTGCTCCTCTAAGCTGGTCGAACAAATCGTCGATCCTGGGCAGTGGGTATTTGTTTTTGATCGTCAGCTTGTTCAATTCTCTGTAGTCGATGCACATGCGCAACGATCCGTCCTTCTTTTTAACGAACAGGACAGGTGCTCCCCATGGAGAGTGGCTTGGTCGGATGAATCCTCTGTCGAGTAACTCCTGCAACTGTACTTGGAGTTCTCTTAGCTCGGCTGGTGCCATTCTGTACGGCGCTTTTGACACTGGTGCAGCTCCGGGTAGCAACTCGATCTCGAAGGAAATCTCACGCTCCGGTGGAAGTCCGGGTAGATCCTGTGGAAAGATGTCCAGATAATTCCTAATAATAGGAACTCCTTCCGGTGTCAATTCTTCTTGCTCCTTGTCCACCAAATTAGCCAAATAACCCTGGCATCCATTGGCTATCATTTTCCAAGCTTTCATTGTGGAGATGAGCTTTGTGGTGGAACGTCGGGACTGTCCTTGAAAACTGAAATCCTCATCGTCGCAGGGGCTGAACGTGACGTTACGCTTTCGACAGTCGATCCTTGCGTTGTGACGGCCTAAGAAGTCCATCCCCAAGATCACATCGAAATCTTGCAACCTGATTGCGATGAGATCTGCGAGTAATTCTCTGCCATTGATCCTAATAGGAACATTTGGATCCAAAAGCTGGACCACAAAACTTCTCCGATGGCAAAGATGCTGAAAAGGTTTGCTCTACTCTACTCCCGACTCTGCGTACTTCTGAGCGAACTCCATCGATATGAACGAGTGGGTAGCGCCAGAATCAAATAGGGCAATACATCATAGGTGGCGATAGAAAGCTGACCTGTCACCACGTTGGAGGTGCCCGCTTCTGCATCTCCCTTTGTATAAGCGTAGATCCTGGCCCGTGGCTCGGGTGCCTCCAATCTACCCTGGGCAATCGATGGACCTTCGAGTGCAGCCTGGACTGCATGTAATTGCTGGTGTTGGGGGTTTCTGTTCGGATAGGGCTGGTACTGCTGCTGTGCGTTCTGAGGACAGCTTCTCGCGTAGTGCCCTTCCTTGCCGCAGACATAGCAAGTGTTGGTCCCTGCGGCAGACACCCGGATGCTTTTTACCACACTTGTTGCACTGGGGGTAATTATCTTGTCCCTCTCGTTGCCTTGGTTGTTCCTTCTGGGGGAAATTTCTCTGCTGTCCCTGGTTGTTGAAATTCCCCTTCCGCTTGTTCTTTCCGGGTTGTCGGGAACCTTGGCATTGGGGTTGCTGGCCTGGGCTTGTGGCTTAGCTTCCGTGGATTGACGAGACTGGTTCGTCTTGACTAGAGCTCTTTCTTCTTTCTTGGACTTGTAAAATTGGGCTCTGGCCTCCTTATCTCTGTTGATCCAATACTCGGCTCTCAGGGCTCTCTCAATACAGTCCGACACTGTTACAGGGGAACTGTCTCCAGCACTCACTTGACGGGCAATATCCGTGCGGAACATCTTCATCATCAACCGCACTTTTCAGTTTCACTGGTAATTAAGTTCGGGCACAACCGGGCCAATTGCTCGAACTTCTTGACAGCTTCCATCACTGTCATGGATCCTTGAGTGAAACTGGTGAGTTCGTCCTGCTGGGCAGCCAGGACTTCTTTGTTGTAGTACATAGCCCTGAACTCGTCCACGAAGTCTTGCCAGGACATAGTCAGCACATTTCTTCTCATCTGCACTGTTATCCACCAGTGCCTCGCGTCCTTTTTCAGCGCAAAGGATGCACAGAGTACTTTCTCTTGCTCGGTCAGGCGCATAAAATCCAGAATGACTTGCATGTCGATCAGCCAGTTGTCTGCTGCAATCGGATCAATTGGCCCCTCGAACTCGGGCGCCTTCATCCTTCTGAACCTTTCATACAGAAGGTCCTCTCTCACCGGCTGTGGCTGCATCTGTACTTCAGCCGGGCTACTGGAACCTCAGCGTTCCGCGGAATTTCCTGCCTGACCTCTGGTTGGGCTACCGGAGGAACATTCGGCATTTGGGGTGCTACGGGAGGAATAGGTTGCACTGGCGGCACTGCCGGAGGGACTGGCTGTGCCTGTGGTGGAACCTCTTGGACTCTGGGTCCCTGATTCTGCTGAGCTAGCTGCTCCCGAATAAGAGTCATCTCTTGTTGCTGCTCTTGCAGCTGGCGTTGAATATTTGCTAATATGGCGGTCAAATCCTGTGCGGAGGATTTACCGGCATTGTTCTTCGCGGACGTACCATCTTGTAGTCTCTATAGCAAGAAAAGATATTAATCACATCTCTTCTTTCATATAATTATTATCATTACATCATAAAATCTCACACATGCATGTAACATCATAATATACTTGTATCTTGCCATAACTCAAAGGCAGATATTTAATGACATATTTACTTGTAAAAATTTCGTAAAGAGAAATGAAAATATCATCTGATTTCATTTAACCCGTCTCAGCACGGTCTCTTTGTACATAATCAAAATACAAGGCTTTTCAAAATACATGATTCCCTCGGCATTTTTCAAAAAGGTGCCGGGTACTAATATATATATATACATATTTTCAAAAAGAATACTTGTCACTTTACCAAAAATACACATGGTTAAAACAACAAGATGGAAGTGATCTAACACTTCCCATCATACAAAAGGTACATCCTAACGTCCGAATGTACATAACATATTATAAATAAAGTTCTATTACAAAGAAAGAGGGTATAAAACAAAACGGCCCTAATCTAACGGATGACTTCGATCTCAAGCGCGGACATCTCGGAATCCGTGTCGTCCTCGAAATCGTTTTCCCAGTCCCCGTCATCTGGAACGATGTGATGTGGCTCGTCCTCGAGGGGAAACTCTTCGGGATCCTCCTCGTCGTCCGGAATCTCCTCGGATCTTCCATGTCTTCGTCTTCGTCATCTTCATCATCACTAGATATGATGATGAGGGGAACCTGGGCGTGCTCCATCTCCTCCTCAAGTGGTCCGACCTCGTATGTGGCTCGGGCTCATCAGCATCATCGACTGCGGCTGCTCAGGGTTCACTGGAGCATCGTTCTCGGCCTCTTGGCAATGACCTCTGCCGCTAAAATATCATCGAGGGTTCCAGCCATGGTCGAGTGGAGGGTAGGCTGCGGAACATGCTGTCTGATGTGAGGCGGCGTTCCGTTC
>CM046362.1:6247162-6299581 GCA_025413025.1 Ficus hispida
ATATATATATATTGCATTTGTATTCTAATGACCCTCCTTTTTGGTAATTCCTTGTATCTGAATATATAGGGCATTTTTTTGTTTATGCTTTTTTGAGCTAGGCAACAAATGAGGGATAGCATTAGAATATATTGTTTTGCTTCGAGATATTGTTAAGCATACTTTTTGATCGAATTTGCTTTAACGTATAGTGGTAAAATACAAGTGTATTTGTGACGGTCATCAATCCGTACAAAGAAAGAATAAGCTGTATAGTCCTACATCACTTAGAAATATATATATTTGATGGTTTATAAGTAAAGAGACTACGTCCTGATGATATAAGGCCTTTGGGAGTGAGCCTAAGAGCAAAACCGTGAGGGTACAAGTACCAAAGCGGACAATATCATACCAAAGGGAGACATGTGTCATTATAGTATTTCTCTTATCCCTCTAGCGTAGGTACTTCATTTTTCCAATGTACTCGCAGAGAGAGCAGGGTGACTCCTTTTAGAGACCGGATATAAGCTAAATGTCCGGAGGTAAATCTTACTTTTTGCTCAACAGCTTGTTTGATGAACCTCATCCTATCTCTTCAACGTTGAGCTTCTATTCATCGTCGAGTTTTGATGTAGAACATCCTATACTTTCATATATAATTTCTGTTGTTATAGTAAAGAAAACTCAACTATATATGTACACATCAATAAATTACCATTTTAAGTTTTAGCTTTTTAATTTTTAAATTAAAATAAATAAAAGAGTAATTTTCTCCTATAAAAATACTCAGGCACCTAATAATGCATACATATACAATAAGTATAAATCATTTATGTAAAAATGAAAAGAGTCATTACAAGGAAGTATTGCAAAAACTGTAGTGTTGAAAGATTATTTTTAATAATAGCTCTTTTAAAATTTTTTAACGCGAGCAAATAATATATGCACACCCATAAATCATGGGTTTTTTTTTTTTTTTCCACACACACACATATGCATAGTTGTCCGATGAAGAAAAGGGGTTCTAAAAAAAAATCTCATTGAGAGGTTTGAGGCTAAGACGAAGGATATTAGTATTAGGCCTGTTTGGGGAGTAAGAAAAGAAAGAAGAAGGATTCATTGGAGAGGAATATTGCATCGGAAAAAACCCATCAAAACCGAACTTGTTCAGAGGCAAATCTTGCTCTTTGCTCAGCAGCTTGTTTGATGAATCTCTTTCTATCTCTACAAAGTTGAACCACTTCTTCGTTGTCGAGTTTCAATGTAGAACATCTCTGATCTATTTATATATTTTGGGGTTAATTTCACTTTTAGCACCTCTGAAAAAAATAATAGTAAAAACAGCAGTACTTTTTGTAATATTCAATTTCAGCACTTAAAGTGGGACCCAGTAGCATTTAATGTATATCAAATTACAGGTTTACCCTCATCTCCTACACACTCCCAAAAAACTTTTTCAAACTAACATGTACAGTGTTTTTTTTTTAATCCATCGAAAGATTTTTTTTTTAAGCTAATATTTTTAAGTAAAGGTCATAACCATTATGACCACCCGGTCATAATGGTTATGACCAGTTTTTTTTTTTTTTAATCCATCGAAAGGTTTTTTTTTTTTTTTTTATTAAGCTAACATTTTTAAGTAAAGATCATAACCATTATGACCACCCGGTCATAATGGTTATGACCAGTTTTTTTTTTTTTTTTTACATCCATCGAAAGATTTTTTTTTAAGTTAACTTTTTAAGTAAAGGTCATAACCATTATGACCATCCGGTCATAATGGTTATGACCAATTTTTTTTTTTAATTCATCGAAAGTTTTTTTTTTTTTTTTTTAAGATAACATTTTAGGCCAAAAATAGTAAAGGTCATAACCATTATGACCATCCGGTCATAATGGTTATGACCAGTTTTTTTTTTTTTTTTTTATAAATCCAGCGAAAGTTTTTTTTTTTTTAGATAACATTTTTGGCCTATTAAATAGTAAAGGTCATAACCATTATGACCATCCGGTCAATATGGTTATGACCATTTTTTTTTTTTAAAACAGCGAAAGTTTTTTTTTTTTTTTTTTTTTTTTTAGATAACATTTTTGGCCTATTAAATAGTAAAGGTCATAACCATTATGACCATCCGGTCAATATGGTTATGACCATTTTTTTTTTTTAACCCAGCGAAAGTTTTTTTTTTTTTTTAGATAACATTTTTGGCCTATTAAATAGTAAAGGTCATAACCATTATGATCATCCGGTCAATATGGTTATGACCTTTTTTTTTTTTTTTTTAACCCAGCGAAAGTTTTTTTTTTTTTTTTTAGATAACAGTTTTGACCTATTAAATAGTAAAGGTCATAACCATTATGACCATCCGGTCATAATGGTTATGACCAAACTTTTTTTTTTTTAAATAAATCGAAAGATTTTTTTTTTTTTAAGATAATATTTTTGACCATTTTTTTTTTAAATAATCGAAAGTTTTTTTTTTATCTAACATTTTTTATTATTTTATCTCTCTTCCCCTTTCTCTCTCTTCTCTTCTCTCTCTCTTCCCCTTTCTCTCTCTTCCCCTCCCTCCCGCCCGCCCCCCTCCCCCGGGCTCCCCCCACCCCGGCCGCCACCCTCCCCCGGCCGGCACTCCCCCCCCCCCCGACGAACCCCCTCTCTCTTCCCCTTTCTCTCTCTTCTCTTCTCTCTCTCTCTTCCCCTCTCTCTCTTCCCCCTTCTCTCTCTTCCCTTCCCTCTCGCCGGCCCCCACCCCCGGCCCCCAGCCAGGCCCCCGGCCCCGCCCCCTCCCCCGGCTTCCCCCCACCCCCGACGACCCCCTCCCCCAGGCCGCCACCCTCCCCGCCCCCCCCCCTCTCGCGCGATTTCGTGAAATCGCGAAATCGTGAATTCGCGATTTCGCGCGAGAGGGGGGGGGGGCCGGGGAGGGTGGCGGCCTTGGGGAGGGGGTCGTCGGGGGTGGGGGGAAGCCGGGGGAGGGGGGCGGGGCCGGGGGTCTGGCTGGGGGCCGGCGGGAGGGAGGGGAAGAGAGAGAAATCGCGATTTCACGAAATCGCGCGAGAGGAGGGGGCCGGGGAGGGTGGCGGCCTGGGGGAGGGGGGTCGTCGGGGGTGGGGGGAAGCCGGGGGAGGGGGGCGGGGCCGGGGGTCTGGCTGGGGCCGGGGGTGGGGCCGGCGGGAGGTAGGGGAAGAGAGAGAAGGGGGAAGAGAGAGAGGGGAAGAGAGAGAGGGGAAGAGAAGAGAGAGAAAGGGGAAGAGAGAGGGGGGTCGTCGGCGGGGGGGGGGAGGGTGGCGGCCGGGGGTGGGGGCCGGGGGAGGGTGGCGGCCGGGGGTGGGGGCCGGCGGGAGGGAGGGGAAGAGAGAGAAAGGGGAAGAGAGAGAGGGGAAGAGAGAGAAAATAATAAAAAATGTTAGATAAAAAAAAAAAAAACTTTCGATGATTAAAAAAAAATGGTCATAATCATATTGACCGGATGGTCATAATGGTTATGACCTTTACTATTTAATAGGTCAAAAATATTATCTTAAAAAAAAAAAAAAAAAAAAAAACTTTCACTGGATTTATAAAAAAAAAAAAAAAAAAAAAAGTCATAACCATATTGACCGGATGGTCATAATGGTTATGACCTTTACTATTTAATAGGTCAAAAATGTTATTTAAAAAAAAAAAAAAAAACTTTCACTGGATTTATAAAAAAAAAAAAAAAAAAAAAAGGTCATAACCATATTGACCGGATGGTCATAATGGTTATGACCTTTACTATTTAATAAGCCAAAAATGTTATCTTAAAAAAAAAAAAAAAAACTTTCACTGGATTTATAAAAAAAAAAAAAAAAAAGGTCATAACCATATTGACCGGATGGTCAGAATGGTTATGACCTTTACTATTTAATAGGCCAAAAATGTTAAAAAAAAAAAAAAAAAAAACTTTCACTGGATTTATAAAAAAAAAAAAAAAAAAAAAAAGGTCATAACCATATTGACCGGATGGTCATAATGGTTATGACCTTTACTATTTAATAGGCCAAAAATGTTAAAAAAAAAAAAAAAAACTTTCACTGGATTTATAAAAAAAAAAAAAAAAAAAAAGGTCATAACCATATTGACCGGATGGTCATAATGGTTATGACCTTTACTATTTAATAGGTCAAAAATGTTATTTAAAAAAAAAAAAAAACTTTCACTGGATTTATAAAAAAAAAAAAAAAAAGGTCATAACCATATTGACCGGATGGTCATAATGGTTATGACCTTTACTATTTAATAAGCCAAAAATGTTATCTTAAAAAAAAAAAAAAAAAAAAACTTTCACTGGATTTATAAAAAAAAAAAAAAAAGGTCATAACCATATTGACCGGATGGTCATAATGGTTATGACCTTTACTATTTAATAAGCCAAAATGTTAAAAAAAAAAAAAAAAAAAAAAAACTTTCACTGGATTTATAAAAAAAAAAAAAAAAAAAAAGGTCATAACCATATTGACCGGATGGTCATAATGATTATGACCTTTACTATTTAATAGGTCAAAAATGTTATCTTAAAAAAAAAAAAAAAAAAAAAAAAAAAAAAAAAAAAACTTTCACTGGATTTATAAAAAAAAAAAAAAAAAAAAAAAGGTCATAACCATATTGACCGGATGGTCATAATGGTTATGACTTTTACTATTTAATAAGCCAAAAATGTTATCTTAAAAATAAAAAAAAAAAACTTTCACTGGATTTATAAAAAAAAAAAAAAAAAAAAAAAAGGTCATAACCATATTGACCGGATGGTCATAATGGTTATGACATTTACTATTTAATAGGCCAAAAATGTTATCTTAAAAAAAAAAACATTTCGCTGGATTTATTAAAAAAAAAAAAAAAAAAGGTCATAACCATATTGACCGGATGGTCATAATGGTTATGACCTTTACTATTTAAATTTTGAAAAAGTTATTTGGGCCATGCGAGGTAGAGAGATTTTGAGTGTGTAGGAGATGAGGGTAAACCAGTAATTTGATATACATTAAATGCTACTGGGCCCCACATTAAGTGCTGAAATTGAAGGTTTCAAAAAATGGTGATATTTTTAATATTATTTATTTCAGAAGTGCTAAAAGTGAAATTAACCCTATATTTTGTTGTTATAGTAAAGAAAACTTAACTACATAAGCAATGTTTAACTGACACCAATAAATTAACATCTTAAGCTTAGCTTTTAAATTTTTCAATTAAAATAAATAAAAGAGTAATTTTCTCCTATAAATATACTCAGGCACCTAATAATGCATACATATACAAAAAAAAAAAAAATATATATATATATATATAAATAATTTATTTTAAAAAGAAAGGTGTTATTAAAAAACATTGTCGCGAAAACCACAGTATTCAAAGATTAAATTTAATAATTGCTCTTCCAACATATTTAGCATAAAGATTTCATATATGCACACCCATAAATCTTTTTTTTTTTTTTTTTTGGCCTAAATTCCATACACAAATATGCATAGTTATCCAATGAAGAAAAAGAATTTCAGAAAGGGTTGTTTAAATAGATGCACAAATTGAAGGTGTTGATTTGAAATATGTCCGTTTTTCCTTTTATTTACGTAAACGTCTAAAAGAGTAATTATAAAGACAACATTACCATTCATAAAGAATTGATAATAACAAATATAGAAATTATTAAAAAAAAAAAAAAAAGGGAGACCAAAAAAATAGAATCTAAGATGTTTATCAAAGAGGGCTAAAATTGATTTAATGAAATTGCTAAAGGAAATGATATAAAAGGAAAATATGAAAAATTTTTTAATTTATTGTAAAAGAGTGTACATCTTCATAATGAACCAAAAAATGAATGTTTTCTCAAAAATAAGATTAATGAGAACGAGCTAAATAAAGAAAAAGAACATCTCAAAGAAAAAAAATTTGTATAATGAATCAGTCTTTATCATAAAGATAATTTCAATTTCATTCATATTAATTAATTTAAATAATAGAGTTTTTTCACAAAGAATTCGATTCCATTTATTGTGTTATTTTTCAATTTGTTTGGTTGAGGCATAAATAACAACCATTTAATTTTTAGTGGATTATATAAATAAATAGGTTTTTTCATAATAAATTCATTGTGGTATATTTATTATTTGGTCTGAACCATCATCTTTACAGTAAATATTTTATATTTATGATAATTATTTTGATGTTCATAACTAATTTGGGTTTATTAAAAGTAATTTACATTTATCAACAAAATATATTCATCATTAAAACCAAAAAAGGAAAATAAAAGAATTTATATAAAAATGAAATGTTGTTAATTATAGTAAAATGATAAAATATATATTATTTATGGGAAAGTATGTGGTAGAGACCCTTTAAGGGTCTCTATCGGTAAATCCTTTTTTTAAGCCATTGAGATATAATTGAACGGTTGAAATATTGTTAGTGTACCATATTTATCATGCACCTTACCTCACATTAACCTTCCCACCCAAAGTCTTCTCCATCGCCGGTGACCTTCTCGCCGCCGGCGACCCAACCCTGACGCCGGCGACCCACCCTCCGTCCCAGCCCCGGCCGCCTGCTACCCCCTCTCTCTCTTCCCCGGCCCTTTCTCACTTTTCTCTTCTCTCTCTCTTCTCCCGCGGCCCCCTACCCCTGCCCCCTCACCCCGGCCCCAGCCCCGGCTGGCGCCCCACCCAGCCCGGCCGCCCCCACCCCTCTCTCTCTTCCCCTTTCTCTCTCTTCTACCGCGGCCCCCCCACCCCCCCGACCCTCAGCCTCCCCCCCCCCCCCCCCACCATCAGCCCTAGCCCCTGGCCGGCCCCCATCCCCTCTCTTTCTCTTCCCCTTTCTCTCTCTCCCCTTTCTTTCTCTTCCCCTCTCTCTCTTCCCCTTTCGCCGGGGGGGGCTTGGGCGGGCTGGGGGCCGGGATTAGGTGGGGGGCAACCTGGGCTGGGGCCGTTGGGGGAGGGGGGGGGGTGGGGAGGGAGTGGCCGCGGGAGAAGAGAGAGAGAAGAGAAGAGAGAGAAAGGGGAAGAGAGAGAGAAGGGATGGGGGTGGCCAGGCTGGGTAGGGGGCTGGGGATGGTGGGGGGGGGGTCGGGGGTAGGGGGCCACGGGAGAAGAGAGAGAAAGGGGAAGAGAGAGAGAAGAGAAGAGAGAGAAAGGGGAAAAGAGAGAAAGGGGAAGAGAGAGGGGGTCGCCGGCGGCCGAGGCGGGGGTCGAGGGTGGGTCGCTGACGTCGGGATTAGATCGTCGGTGGCAGGAAGATCGTCGGCGACGGAGAAGACTTTGGGGTGGGAAGGATTATGTGAGGTAAGGTGTATGATAATATGGTACACCATCAATATTTTAACCGTTCGATTAAATCTTAACGGCCTGAAAAAGGACTCTACCGGTAGAGATCCTAAAATGGTCTCTACTACATACTCACCAATTATTTATATTTATTTATTAAAAAATAGATTTATACATAATATTATTAAAAAAAACATATATAGATTTTAAAACGGTAATCTAAAAATGAACTTTTTATATAATTATTTCTTTGGGAAAAAATCTCATCACGAGGTTTGAGGCAAAGGCGAAGGGATATGACCACTGGGCCTGTTTGGGCTAGGCTGAAGTAAGAAAAGAAAGAAGAGGGGTCTGTTGGAAAAGAATATTGCATAGAAAAGCTCCAATCAAATAGGAACTCGTACTGCATTGGAAGAAGGTGAGCTTCAACTCTAACTATTTCGGGTGATTGAGGCCCTTTATCAACAGAAACCGCCGGGTTCCCTATGTATATAAATATTACAAATTGAAGTTCTGAAGATATTGTATGACAGAATCTAAAATTTGAGAGGAAAAAATATAATTTGTCATTTAATTTATTTAAATATGAATCATGATTTCAAGAGTAAATTTTATGTGACTTAAAAAAAAACACAAAGTCATTGAAAAAAAGCTATATTTTATTTTACTTCGACTTACCTCAAAAGAAAAAAAAAAATCTACTAGGACATGAAAAAAAAAAAAACAGAAGAAGTTTTCGTCGTATATGCAGCACATGGTTCTCTATTGCCATTGGATTTGAGTTAATTTAATCTTCTTTTTGGTAGATCTCAAGAATGCAGCACATGGTTGGTAGTTCTCAAGAATGCTGCACATGGATTTGACTGTTCTTTAGCTTCTTGCTGCGTCAACCACATAACGACACAAACAGGTAGAAGGTTACATCTTTCGTTTAGCGGGAATTTTTCTTTGTACTTTTTTCGGTACTCCTTGCGGTTACTTTGGAGATTATTCTTTCCTTCATTTTTGTTCTTCATTCTGGTTTCTGACTCAGCTCTCCGACAACAACTGAAGCTCAAGTTATGAATGTTTGAAAGGTACTTCACTCCTGTATAGTTTTCTTTCCATTTATATTCATGCAAAAAAAAAAAAAAAAGGCATCAACCTCAATTTTTGGCATGTATTTTTTTATATTTATTTTTTCTTGAGGGTCCTTCTTCTAATACTGCTCACCAGATCTAATTCGTTTCTGGTTTAAGACTTGGTTCTCCCAACTGCAGTGAAGCTCAAGATTTGAAGATTTCACCCCTGGAAAGGTGCTTCGTAAGTTTTCTTTTATGCACATTAATTCAGAAACCAGGGAAAGAAAGATTATCAGCATTTTGTTTTCAATTCATGGCTTGCTGTAGTTTGTGTGGTGCTCTGTGTGTGGTTTTTCTTTCTTTCTTTCTTTGTTTTTAATTATATTAGCATCGTAGCTTTTATTTCTATTTTAAATAAATTAGGTAGTTTTAGTAATAGAGATCGAATAGATCCAGAGGTGCTAACTTAATTGGGTGTCAATTTGTAGATATAAATGGTTCATTGAAAGCCAACGTCTTTTAGGTGGGTTGGTGCGACACTCGTCTTTCTCATTAAATATTTGGATTGTGTTGCCCTCACTATAATGGTTGGGAAATACTGACAATCCACTTCATGTGTGAGGGATCCATATAATACACGGAGGCCGAAGAAGCATTCACCTCTCTAAGACTATTTAGATATGCCAACCTCTATGCCCTGCTATAACTTTCTTTTCTTTAGCCCCAAAAAAAAAATAAAAAAAAATATATATATATTTATATATATATTGAGCTGAGTACTCATTTCCTTATAATTAAGTCAGCTGTGAGGGAATATAATTGGCAATGTCTCTTCTCTCCCTCTCTCTCTCTCTCTTTGTTTTTTGTTTTTTGTTGTTTGTTTTGTTTTATTTTTTGTTTTTTGTTGCTTGTTTTATTTTTATTTTTTTGTATTTTGATTTTTTTGTTTGTTTTGTTTTGTTTTGTTTTTATTTTGTTTTTATTTTTTATTTTTTAGGTACAAGATATTATAGAAGATGTCTGGCGAATATGATGCCGCTCTCATCAAGGATAGCACAGAAAGGAATGGGGAGATCCAGCCATCTGAGAGAAAAGGAAAAAGGGAGAGTCAAGCCAGCACAAGCCAAGCCAAAACTAAAGTCATCACAAACGAAAGTGAAGACAAGAAACTGGTAGATGCACTGGATGCCGCAAAGATCAAAAATATGAATCGCGCCAAAGAGAGATCACAAGAAATAAAGATTCAAATGATTCCAAGGATCATGCTACGAAACAGAAATCTGAAAGAGTATTTAAAGCCGATGGAGTTGTCAATCGGTCCAATTCATGCTGCGGACTCTGATTTGTACAAGAAGGAACTCAAGCTTCAATTAGCAGCATGTTTTATTGAAAAAATCAACAGCACAGGGGCATTTTTACTAGAAAAAATGAAGAGCGAGATCAAGGACATAAAGGCGTACTTTGCCAAGGAGGTGATCAAGTCTTATACGGATGAGGAATTGTTGAGGTTGGTCTTATTGGATGGCTGTGCAATTCTAGGTTTCATACACAGCTATGTGAATAAGAAGTTAAGCATGTTTAGTATTAGTAGTGGTCAAGCCGTCTTGATCCGGCAGGATTTGTTTTTGCTAGAAAACCAAATACCCTTTATTGTCCTTCAAATCTTGCTGCTCGTTAATGAATCCGGTATTACCAGAAATTTGATAGATGATTTGATCAAATTTACTACTAGTAGTAGTAGTATTATTGTTTCAAAGTCGCCTTCAGAAATAGTTGAGTATAGGGATCATAATCTCGTTTGGAGGTCACAAAGGATGCCCGATCACATTCTTGACCTTCAGCTAAGAGTGCTTAGTGGTTCTGATGATAAAGTTTTGTTGATGCAGGAATGCGATGGTCACGCCAGAGAACGTAGGCGTAGGTGTTGTAGGCGTTGTTTATTCTGTTGTGTATGCAGTTGTGGTGTATGCAATATTGTATATGCTCTGGGAGCGCTTGTGTGGTGGGTAGTTAAGTACTTAAATAAATCATACGATCTCCCTGAACAATGGAGCAACTTGCAGTCTTTTCGCAACGTCCAGGAACTTAAAGCAGCAGGAATCAAGTTCAAGCTAGCTGATTCTTTGAAAAAAATATCTTTCCGTTCTAGATTCATGATTAGAGGTGAACTTTTGCTTCCCACGTTAGTCGTTGACAACTCGACAGAACGTATGTTGTTGAATCTGGTCACCTATGAGATGTGTCGGTCTAGTAATTATGTCATTACATCTTATGTAAGCTTTCTAGATCTACTTGTTGATAGTGAACAAGACGTTAAGGACCTGAGGGTAGCTGGCATAATTCGGAACTGTCTCAGTAGCGATAATGATGTCGCACAATTGATCAATAGCATAGGCTCTAATTGCTCTTTGCCGCCAAGTGACAGTTTTGCACATGTCAAGTACAACATTGACAAGCATTACAAAAGAAGGTGCGCGATCTGGATTGCTCAAGTCGTTCATGCTCATTGCAGAAGCCCGTTGACAGTTCTGGCTCTTGTTGCCGCAACAATGATACTTGCACTAACCACTGTTCAAACTTGGTACGCTGTCAATCCAAACAAGTAAAAGGTACAAAATACTCGTGCTTCTTAATTCAAATTAACAAGCTAGTTTTGTTTCAATATTATATCAGTATGATAACCAGTTTTATAATCAGGGGTTGTTATTTTGACAATTCAATTCAGGACATCACAAAAGTTTTGAACATGCTGATGAGTTGAGCGTACCATTCCATGCATCTACTCATATCGCTATCGAATGGATTGCCTAATCCGAGTGAAGATTGTGCTTGAGAAGATCAGTCAAGTCATTTTTTTTTTATTTTTAATATAAAACATTTGGTAGTAGTTTGCAAATTGCAGACGGTCGGTGTTTTCGTTTTTGTATTTGATTTTCTTAAACCTCTTTTGATTGGTTTGCCTTCTATTTTCTATTTTTAATAAATTGATTGGTTTGATTGGTTTGCCTTTTGATTGGGTACCAATTCTGTCGAGATCTCTCTAATTTTCGATATTGTAATCTTTGTTCTAGTTACTCCCCTATCAAAATAAATAAATAAAAAAAACTTTAGTAGTACCATGAATTTCATTTATTAAAAAAATAAAAAATTACCATTTGAAGTCTCCTACAACCCCTCTGCTTCTACCTGCTGAGGTAGCCCTAACATGTTCAAATTATTATTATTTTTTTTGTTTTCCTAATTTTGATAAGATTTAAAATATAAAATGTAAATTCAAAAAAATTATTGCTTCGCATTGGCGGCCAGATAGTGATCAACTTGACTAGAGACACTAGTGGCTAGACATTGTGATCAAAATTGAACGTTTTGGTTCTAAGTTTCCTTCAACAATGACACAGTAATAAACTTGTACAACATAAACACATAACATGTTCTACAATTTCTAGTTTGAGGCAATTTTTGTCAAAATTTACAGGTTTGGGGTCCAGATGTTTTTCTTAAAAAAAAAAAAATCACACACATTACAAGTGTCTCCCTGTTCTTTGTTATTATTACTGTCATTATTTTGAATTTGAAGTTGCTTTCCTAACTATCGTTAATGCACACCTTCTACAGCTCAAACGTTTCCTTGCGAGCAATTTTCCACATAATAGCCGCGATGACTGTGTTAATCAGTTGAATGTGAACAAATGATTTGAGAAGTCCAAGAAATTTTTCTTTCATACTATTTTTCTCTTTGGACTTAAAACTTTGAATGCTGTCCCAAAACTTAGTTCTAGCTTGAAATCTTATTCGAACATTTTGGTTTATTTGCAAATCAAACTTTTCTAAAAACTAATGAAAAATTATTGGTAAAACAACAAGCTGCAAACACAAAGATTTGTAGCCCCCGAAAAATAAAAGGAACAAGAAAGAAAGAAAGCAATCACGCACACACACACACAACAAAAAACTTGGGCCACTCCTCATAACCATTACAGAGAAAAAATTCCACATAACATCCCGACAACATTGATATTTGTCCACCATTTTAACAAAAATACCCAAACAACTCACACAAGGAAATGCACTGGAACCTTATTTACAGGACAAGACAATACACTTGCACAACTATTTAACAGCAAATTGGAAGCAAACAACACAACTACTAACAAACATAGAAAAACAAGTGCTGCTGATAAATCTTCCCAAGGAGGATCTCGACTTGAACTTGGAAATTCCGCTGCAATGGCAGCGTTTCAACCCTTTTTCGCATCCCTGAATTAGATTGATAAAGTAGCATTGTTATAAAACTCGCATATATTTGAAACAAAATTAGTAAGTTAATTAACAGAAGTGGAAGTATTCTGTACCTGCTTTAACAATCATGTTCCTTGAAGGCACACCAAGTTTGAATCGCAGTTAATACAAGTATCGCTATAGTGGCAGAAAGAGCCAGAATTTTTCCACGGGCTACTGAAATGGGTATGGCAAACTTTAGCCATCCAGATCGCCAACCTTCTTCTGTAATGATTTTGCATTTTTTTTCTTGACGTAGGCATAAGTTGTTGGGATTTATATGTGCACTAAGAATAGAAAATCAATTTTTCTGTAAATATGATATTTTGATATTAATAAGAGGAGGTTATTCATGTTTAATAAGTTGTGTCCTATTTACTTTCATTTGTTGATTGTATGGTTGAGGGTTAAATTAAGGGGTCATTTAGGATGACAATCGGAGACAGAGCTTTGGAGGTTAGGTTATAAATGTGTGTTTGGGGGAGGAGTGAATTTGTAATGAACTATGATATTAATGAACTGTGATATTAAAATAGTGTACATAAAAATTTAAAGTATGTTCAGAAAAAATGTGCAATATAGATTTTGTTTAGTTCATCAAGTTTTTGTTTTTGTGCAATTTGTAAAAGAAGAAAAAAAATATCGTTTCGATTTGAAATAATAAAATTGTGGACTTTTAAATTTAAGTTTTTTTTGAAAATGAAGAGAGCAAAAATGAGATGTAAGTTTGGGAGTTTTGTTATTAAGTAGTGAAAACGTAGTCATTGTTTCAAATAAGGACTAAATAAAATTCTCAAGAACATAACTTGTTTAAGTTCAAAAAAATTAATGAAATAATCCATTTCATAGAGTTATCGAATAATCTATTACTCACCCTAATAATAACAAAAGCGCACGAGGTGCCACCAAGGAAACACCTATTATATTTAATAAGAGAGAAAACCACAAACTTTAAACATAAAACTTTGTGACTCAAAGCTTGCTTGATATGATAGAAAAGTGGGCCGGAGAGGGGTGTAGGACTTAATGAAAGGATTTTGGGATACCTGTGATTATATTTAATAAAAGAGAAAATGAGAGAATGAATTAAGTCCTTTAAAATGCTCCAATTTTAATCTCCTAAAATATACAAACTATTTACCACACTATTTAATCTCCGAAAATGCTCCGATTTTTCATCCATACCATATACCATTCCCTCCTCCTACCAACCACAACCTTATGGAAATGTAGTGAATTGCATAACTGTAGGAAAAGACAAAAATTAAATCCACCTTTCCTGCATAACGACCCGAACAGGAAAAAGGTTACAACTTTTATTTACTGGGAATTTTTCTTTTACTTTCTCCATTACAACTTGCGATTACTTTGGAGATTGTACTTTCCTTCATTATTGCTCTTCAATCTTGAAAGCTTCCCACTTTAATTATATGCTTGGCCGACGCTTAGAGAAAACAAATTCCATATCATTATCAGATAATTCGTCTAGTTTTCGACTCAGCTCTTGGACACCAACTGAAGCTCAAGTTTTGAACGTTTGAATGGTACTTGTGTATGGTTTTCTTTCCATGTATATTCATGACTAGTGGGAAAAATGGGATCAGGGTGAACAAAAAACTTGTAACCCAATTGACCCATCCGAGCCCCACCCGATTAACCCAACATGATTTAATCCGATATTAAGCTTAACCCAACCCACCCAACCCAAGATTTTATTGGATGGATTTGGGTTCAAATTTAGTGTAATAACTAACTTTTGTACAAATTACGATTTCCGTTATTTGAAATAAAAGTTTGTATTATGTATGTTTATATGAAATGCCTAATCTGATTTTTATCAGAATTAGAATTTATATATGATTTTATTCCGGTCAACGTTTGACCAAGAAAATTTAATATATGATTAAGACGGTACAGTAGTCTAGTAAACAGTATGAAATTATACTGTGAAAAACCATAATTATGAGTACGGAAGTAAGAATAAGGCACGGAACCATTGTAGAAAAATCAAGCTCAATATTTAGAGTAATAAGGCCAAGAGGCTTCAAGTCCAAAGAGAAAATTTTAATGCAGTCCAGTTAAGTACAGATAAATTCTGGACTGCAGTTCAACATAACAGTACTGTTATTAGTAATAAACAGTACTGATAATATTTATATCAGTATGAAAATGGACTGCACTTTAGGAGATAACCCAAATGGGACTTAATGAGGGGACACCTCACCTAAAGGATAATTAAGTGAATTTTTGGATTTTTGGAAATATATGAAAAATATTATGAAGTGATCATGGAAAATTTGCTTGGCCACCAAGCAAACCCATCATGGCCGGCCACCTCTCATGGGGTTTTGGGCAATTACTTCTCTTTTGGGGGATTTTTATGCACTTTTTAAAGAAAGCCAAGTCACCTAAAAATAGGTGATGTATGAGAATTTTTGGACCATTTAGTTCTACCTCAAGGCTTAGTTCACTCCCTAGTCTTACTCTCCCCTCAAGAGCCGAACAAAAGAGAAGGAGAAAAAAAAAAAAAAAGGAGAGAGAAGTGGTCGGAAATTTGGATAAGAAAGCAAGAAGAAATTGTTGGATCCAAGCTTGAGAATCATCTCCCAAAACCTAGAGGTAAACCCTCTCAATCTCTGAAGTTTTTTACTAAGTTTTGGAGCAAGATTTTTATATGTATTTCAAGTACTGGATGTAAGAGCATAAGCTTATCTTCTATCTTTTGCATGTAATGGTTTAAGTGTGCTTAGTGTGAGCTTGTATAGGGCTTTAGAGAGCTTGATCTATGTGTTGGTGTATGTTTTGGTTTTATGCTCTAGAAATTATGTGCTAAGGGTGTATGTTCACCATATACTCATTATATGTCCCCACATAACCAAGAAGGTTATTGGATGAATGAAAATGAGATTGGTGATGTAACGCCCTAACCTACGTAGGGCAGTTACCATACATACTTGGACTTATAAAACTGCTTAAACTTTCTTAGAAAATTGAGGATAATTTTTTTTTTCAACTTACATATAAAAATAGAGTTGCTCGTATGGAAAACTTATCATGCATACATACTAAGATAAAAACATACATACTTCTTACAACTTGATCGAGTCTCTAAATCCTTATATTTTTATACAACGTAACTTTCTTTAAAATATATATATATATATATATATATTTAACTTAACATAACTTGCGGAAAATTTTGCGTAGTGGTATCCCACACCGCCCTTCATCCGCCACATCATCCACCTGGTCCACCATTTAAGCTGCAGGCCTCTTACCTACAGTATGAAATATACTGATGAGCTTTCGCTCAGGAAGTACAAACATAATCTCACAAAACGTAACAAATATCGTGCAACTTATGTATGAATCAATTATGAATCTTTTATGACCAATTATTGACTTGAACTTATTATCTTGCTTAACATGTGAGCCCCTAGTGTACGTACCAAAAGCGCGCATCCTCAGAACGTCAGGGTTTACAAGGCCCTTAACCATTATGCAACATGAACATAACCCTTCACGCATCAACGGAAGGTTGATAATCATAAATTGAAACATACATGATCCTCCTGCATCAACAGGAGGTTGGTACGACACCCTTCTTGTCTTGGTTTAGTCTTAGTCTTGTTATATTTCCAAGGCTAAGAATCTTTACATGTACTCTTATTAGTTATGATGCACATGGAACTAGACATGGCATAGCATAACATGGCGTAACATAACATAGCATAACATGTCATAACATAGCATAGCATGTAATCATGTCATATCCTTGAAAATAACTTACTATTTCCCATACTGTAGGTGAGGTTTGTACTTACCTCACACACTATGTCTAAAAATGATCTGATCCAAGTCAGGATACCGCGGCAGACTATCACCTGCTAATCCAAAGGACATAGGGTAAGAATTCTGTACTTATAGAATGTTGGTAATCAAACCAACGTTCATACTTAATTATGCTTATATGTCCCCCTTAAAACTTTGTTTGATACTTACTGAGTATCATTGTTAACCCTAAGACTTAGGGCTTATCATACTTAAAATTATAACTTGATAGGTTACTAATTCTGATCTTGGGCCTAAGCTTTTCTTTAAAAAAATACATCCTATTAGGTTACTCTTAAGTAACCCTGGTTTTTAGGCCCAACTAGTCATACTTAATATTTTATTGGGTTACATTGGATAACCCTTGGGCTTCGGGCCCAATCCAATAACTCGGTACCTTCCCGGTTATTGCTCACTCAACTTGGTTCAAAACCCTTTTTCTTTACTTTAGAAAACTTAGGGTTTTAAATTCACTTTATTATTAACTTGAAATCTTATGAATGAGTCTTTGTAAAAACTATTAAAAATAGAAACTGCCTTTGGAATAGTTTCTTACTGTGAATTAATCAGTGTAGGTGCAGAAATGTCCTTTTTCTGCACTGTTTTAGAAAACCCTGTGCAGGAATTTCCTATTCACTGCACAGTTTTGAAATCCAATTTTCTATTTAAAAATCAAAGCCGAATTTGAAAACGTTTTCTTCATAAAAGTTTTAAAGCTTGAAAAACCCTAAAACTTTTGTGTTTAACTCGAGACTCAAATCAGTCTCTAACCTGCTCATTTGCCCTGTTGAACTCACCTGGCCGTGCATAGGGTCTGGGCACAGTCAGGCTCGGGTTTTCATAAAAACGAAGGCCATTGGAGTCTTATTTTTGAAAACTGTCCACGTTTTCTTCCAGGAAATACCCTTCTCTACAACTTTCATGTTTTAAGTTTTCCCAAAATCAGCTTCTAAGAGCCTCAAAACTGGCTTTCCAGAAAACTGGCCAGTTTGTACCCGAATTGGCAGTTTTCTTTCTTTTATTAGTTTCTCGTCCTAATTCGTGCACACTACCTCAACCGACCACAACGGGAGCCTAGGATCAACATGCAACGCTTTTCTAATGTCTCAATTTAACTTTCATGAAGCCCAAACATGTCCATGCAAGCCAAACAACAAAACTGCATTACTAAGGGTTAGGGGTTTGCATTGTTTTGGTTTTCTTCAAACCATTGCATTCACATTTCAATCTAGCATCCTAACATACTTTTTACAGCATGCATAAACAGATTTGGGGGACATACTCTTTAATCAAGCATCTAGCATGCAACTTATTAATCACATAACATAAGCATATAAAAATTCATAAACAAACCACCCTTAATGCCTAATCAAGCACATAAATCATAAATTTCTAAACTTGAGCAGAAATTGAAATTGAGCTTATGCTCTTACAACCAATCTTGGAAATACACTTAAATCTTCAATTTAAAGCTTGAGTTGAAAGTTTTAGGGTCCAAAAGAATTTTATCTCTATCAAATCAAGGAATGGGTTTGCTTGGCTCTAAACCTTTTCATTCCTTTCTCCTTAGTACCACAACCGGCCTTGCTCTACCAAATGAGCACCAAAATTTTTCCAGCTCACTTAGGGGCTGCTCCAACACTTTCAGCCACTCCTCCACACCAATCCCTCCTCACTTTTCTCTTCCTTTCCTTTCGCTCCCACAACCGGCCACTTTGGCCAAAATGGGTTCCAAAAATTTTTCCAACTATTTGACTTGGTTTCTAGTGAAATTCGAACCTCATCCACTAAATCCCACACTTGGATTTTGGTTTTTTGTTCTATCTTTCTTGGCTGCCTGGGGTCGGATTTTCAGCAGAAAAATGGGTAGAGTTTGGCTAGATTTTCCAATTTTTTTGAATAAAATGCACCCCTATTTATAGAGGTTTTGAAACTTTACTAAATTGCTAAATTAGTCCCTCAAGAAGCAAAATTTTGCATAAATTGCATGCTAGGTGGCCGGCCAACCCTTGGTGAGCAAGGAAAGAATACTTTCCTAAATTTACTTAATTAATTATGATGTCATAATTGGGAGATAGGGTGATGTAAGCATCCTAAGGCCTCGTTTGGCCTTTTTGCATAATATGCAACCCATTTTAAGCTATCACAGATATTTTTAATACTGTGCTCACTAATACACAGTACTATATACTGAACTGCAGTCCAAAATTTATCTGTGTAAAAATGGACTGTACAAAAATTTTTCTTTTTGCATCAAGCCCTTTGGCCTTTAATATCCTACTTAATGTGCTTGATTTTTCTATGGTAGTTTTAAATCTAACTTAAACAATTTTATCCGAAAAAATGGTTTTTCGCAGTGTATTTCCTATACTGCTCATCATACTTCATTGTCGTCACATAGTTGACTTTTCTAGTCAATCTTTGACCTATCGGGTCAACTTTGACTTCCATGGTCAACTTTAACTTTTCTTGGTCAAGCTTTGACCAACATAAAATCATAACATTTTTTTGTACCTTTTTACTCATAGGTTACTTACTTGGCTAAGCAAACTGCTTATTGAGTCTCATATCTAATTAAATGAGAACTCAAACATTTACTGATAAAATTATGAATTTTGCATTGATATTCATAATTTTCATAAAACATCACAAAAACACATGATACGAGCATAGATTTCTTATGTACAAGGAAATCATGAATCCGTATAAATTTTCGGTTATTACAGGTGATGTATGATGTGTGAGGGTTTTGAATAACCCAAAAAAAAAACCCTAACTTGGGTAGGAATTACCACTTGGGTTTATATACAAGTTTTATGATATGAATTAAATGCATGGAAAGGAAAACGATAGGGAATATGCTGCATGCTTGTTGTAGGCTCACGATTTTAACTGTTTGAGGTAGTGTGTACGTAATTTTGCGTAAAGAACCAACATAAAAGGAAGCTGCCAGTTTCGGATCCAAGCAGGGTAGCAATCTGGAATCAGAATTTTGAGGCCTTTAGAGGCCGAATTTGAAGAAAGTTAAAACATGAAAGTTATAGAAAAAGGAAACTTCTAGGGGGCAACGTGGACCATTTTTAAAAATAAGGCTCCAACGGTCTCAGTTTTTATCAAAACCCAAGTCTGGCCTGATTCAGGCAAGTGTTCACAGCCATGCAGATTCAACAAGGTAAATGAGTGGGTTAAAAGCTGATCTGGATTTTGAGCAAAACATAAAAGTTGTAGGAATTACTGAGATCTACAACTTTCATGAGGAAACTTTTTTGAATTCAAAATCGATTTTAAAGTAAAATTGAATCTTAAAAACTGGGTAGGAAAACAGAAAATTCCTGCACAGAATTTTCAAAACAGTGCAGGATTAGGCAATTCCTGCTCATACATTGATAACTGAGAATTATGGGACTGTTTTCAGAAATGGTCTTCAGAATTTTACAAGTTTTACTATCTTTTGTAAAAAGAATTAAATAAGGACTAAGCTATAAAGTAATCATAGTAAGACACTTAGTAATTGGAAAGGTTACTAAAAATTTAATTGGACCAAGTTGATAAAATGTAATAACCGAAAATTTATACGGACTCATGATTTCCTTGTACATAAGAAATCTATGCTCGTATTATGTGTTTTTGTAATGTTTCATGAAAATTATGTATATCAATACGAAATTCATAATTTTATCAGTAAATGTTTGAGTTCTCATTTAATTAGCTATTAGACTCAATAAGCAATTTGCTTAGCCAAACAAGTAACCTTTGAGCAAAAAGGTACAAAAAAAATGTTATGATTTCATGTTGGTCAAAGCTTGACCAAGAAAAGTCAAAGTTGACCCGATAGGTCAAAAATTGACTAGAAAGGTCAACTATGTGACGGCAATGAAGTATGATGAGCAGTATAGGAAATATACTGTGAAAAATCATTTTTTCGGATAAAATGGTTTAAGTTAGATTTAAAACCACCATAGAAAAATCAAGCACATTAAGTAGGATACTTAAGGCCAAAGGGCTTGATGCAAAAAGAAAAATTTTCGTACAGTCCATTTTTATACAGATAAATTTTGGACCGCAGTTCAGTATATAGTACTGTGTATTAGTGAGCACAGTATTAAAAATATCTGTGATAGCTTAAAATGGACTGCATATTATGCAAAAAGGCCAAACGAGGCCTTAGGATGCTTACATCACCCTATCTCCCAATTATGACATCATAATTAATTAAGTAAATTTAGGAAAGTATTCTTTCCTTGCTCACCAAGGGTTGGCCGGCCACCTAGCATGCAATTTATGCAAAATTTTGCTTCTTGAGGGACTAATTTAGCAATTTAGTAAAGTTTCAAAACCTCTATAAATAGGGGTGCATTTTATTCAAAAAAATTGGAAAATCTAGCCAAACTCTACCCATTTTTCTGCTGAAAATCTAACCCTAGGCAGCCAAGAAAGATAGAACAAAAAACCAAAATCCAAGTGTGGAATTTAGTGGATGAAGTTCGGATTTCACTAGAAACCAAGCCAGATAGTTGGAAAAATTTTTGGAACCCATTTTGGCCAAAGTGGCCGGTTGTGGGAGTGAAAGGAAAGGAAGAGAAAAGTGAGGAGGGATTGGTGTGGAGGAGTGGCCGAAAGTGTTGGAGTAGCCCCTAAGTGGGCTGGAAAAATTTTGGTGCTCATTTGGTAGAGCAAGGCCGGTTGTGGTACCAAGGAGAAAGGGAGAAAAAGGTTTGGAGCCAAGCAAACCCATTCCTTGAATTGATAGAGGTATAATTCTCTTGGACCCTAAACTTTCAATTCAAACTTTAAATTGAAGATTTAAGTGTATTTGCAAGTTAGTTTGTATGAGCATAAGCTCAATTTAAATTTAAAGCCTAGATTAGATTAGAGAGTTATGTGCTTGATTAGTTAAGAGTGGTTTTGATTTATGGTTTGATTATGAGTTTTTATATGCTTATGTTATGTGATTAATAGGGTTGCATGCTAGATGCTTGATTAAAGAGTATGTCCCCCAAATCTGTTTATGCATGCTGTAAAAAGTATGTTAGGATGCTAGAATGAAATATGAATGCAATGGTTTGAAGAAAACCAAAACCATGCAAACCCTAACCCTTAGTAATGCAGTTTTGTTGTTTGGCTTGCATGAACATGTTTGGGCTTCATTTAAGTTAAATTGGGACATTAGAAAAGCGTTTCATGTTGATCCTAGGCTCCCGCTGTGGTCGGTTGAGGTAGTGTGCACGAATTAGGACGAGAAGCTAATAAAAGAAAGAAAACTGCCAATTCGGATACAAACTGGCCAGTTTTCTGGAAAGCCAGTTTTGAGGCCCTTAGAGGCTGATTTTGGGAAAACTTAAAACACAAAAGTTGTAGATAAGAGTTTTTCCTGTAGGATAACGTGGACAATTTTCAAAAATAAGGCTCCAATGGCCTTCGTTTTTATGAAAACCCGAGCCTAACTGTGCCTAGACCCTATACACGGCCAGGTGAGTTCAATAGGGTAAATGAGTGAGTTGGAGACCGATCTGGGTCTCGAGTTAAACACAAAAGTTTTAGGGTTTCCTATGATCTAAAACTTTTATGAAGAAAAATTTTTCAAATTCGGCTTTAATTTTTAAATAAAAAATTGAATTTCAAAACTGTATAGGAAAGAGGAAATTCCTGCACAGGATTTTCTAAAACTGTACAGGAAAAGAGTATTCCTACACATACACTATCAAATTAGCAGTAAGAAACTGTTCCAAAGGCAGTTTCTATTTTTAATGGATTTTACAAAGACCCACTCATAAGATTTTAAGTTTTATAAAGATTTTGAGGAAAAGTGAATTTAAAACCCTAAGTTTTCCAAAGTAAAGAAAGGGTTTTGAACAAATTTTGATGAGCAATAACCGGGAAGATACCGAGTTATTGGTTTGGGCTCGAAGCCCAAGGGTTATCCAACATAACCCAATAGAATAATAAGTATGACTAGTTGGGCCTAAAAACCAAGACTACTCAAGAGTAACCCAATAGGATATATTTTTGAGAAAAGTTTAGGCCCAAGGTCAGGATTAGTAACCTATCAAGTTATGATTTTAAGTATGATAAGCCCTAAGTCTTAGGGTTATCAATGATACTCAGAAAGTATCAAACAATGTTTTGGGGGGGGGGGGGGGGACATATAAGCATAATTAAGTATGAATGTTGGTTTGGTTACCAATATTCTATAAGTACAGAATTCTTACCCTATGTCCTTTGGAATAGCAGGAGATAGCCTGCTGCGGTATCCTGATATGGATCAGAACATCTTTGAACATAGTGTACGAGGTAAGTACAAACCTCACCTACAGTATGGGAAATAGTAAGTTATTTTCAAGGATATGACATGATTACATGCTATACTATGTTATGACATGTTATGCTATGTTATGTTACGCCATGTTATGCTATGCTATGTCTAGTTTCATGTGCATCATAACTAATAAGAGTACATGTAAAGATTCTTAGCCTTGTAAATATAACAAGACTAAGACTAAACCAAGACAAGAAGGGTGTCGTACCAACCTCCTGTTGATGCAGGAGGATCATGTATGTTTCAAGTTATGATTATCAACATTCCGTTGATGCGTGAAGGGTTATGTTCATGTTTCCAGAATGATTAAGCTGCGCTTTTGGTACGTACACTAGGGGCCCACATGTTAAGCAAGATAATAAGTTCAAATCAATAATTGATCATAAAAGATTCATAATTGATTCATGCATAAGTTGCACGATATTTGTTACGTTTTGTGAGATTATGTTTGTACTTGCTGAGCGAAAGCTCATCAGTATATTTCATACTGTAGGTAAGAGGCCTGCAGCTTAAATGGTGGGCCAGGTGGATGATGCGGCGGGTGAAGGGCGGTGTGGGATAACACTACGCAAAATTTTCCGCAAGTTATGTTAAGTTAAAATATATATATATATATATTTTAAAGAAAGTTATGTTGTATAAAAATATAAGGATTTAGAGACTCGATCAAGTTGTAAGAAGTATGTATGTTTTTATCTTAGTATGTATGCATGATAAGTTTTCCATACGAGCAACTCTATTTTTATATGTAAGTTGAAAAAAAAATTATCCTCAATTTTTTAAGAAAGTTTAAGCAGTTTTATAAGTCCAAGTATGTATGGTAACTGCCCTACGTAGGTTGGGGCGTTACATAAAAAGGATACTTATAGTAACCAAAAGGGTTACTAATTTTTATATGTTAAGTTTTGGACTTATGGTAATCAAATGGGGTACCATTTTTATATCATTGGGCTTTAGTAACCAGAAAGGATGTTAATTTAAAAAGTGATTGGGCTATACCCAAGGTTACTCATAGTAACCTCATATGATATTATTAGACCTTGTAACTAAGATTTGTTCTAAGTAAGCAAACAAATATTGTTTGGTTGTTGACTGGATCATGAGCCCTAAGGTTACAATTAGTAACCGAATAAGGTATCAATTTCGTATGTGGTGGGACATATAACTAGGACTATAGATAAATATTGGTTAGGATACCAATATTGAATGTAATAAGTTATGGTAAGATATGATGATTTTTATCTTACATCTTTTTGAAAACAGGTAAATATCTATTGTTGCGATTTGTTAGAGCAACATACCCAGATCTAGTAAAACCTGTAAGTGTAACACCCGAATTTATTCGATTCATATTTTATAGAAATTTCGTGTAAATATTTACCGTAATCGGTATTTCATGAGGAAGTTCGTTTTAGAACTTAATTTGTTTAGCGAGTTCTTAAGATTTATTAAGACTCAAAAACAAATTGCATGAACTCGTAAAAGACCTTTATGAGTGAAGGAGGTCGTATTTGCACATTTTCAAGACAAGTTGACGTTGACCAATAAGTCGGTTAGACCGAAACGGTCGAAAACGTCAAACAAGAATATTTTTTTTTAAGATCACAGTATAAGTGAAATTACTGCTAAAAACTCATTTCGTGATCAAGATGAGTTTTAATAAGAATTGAAATCACCTTAGAAAAAAATCAAGCATACTAAGCTAGAGTTCAGGGCGAAAGGATTCGGAAATTATGAGAAAAGATTTTTCCGAACGAGTTTTTCACAGATCGAAAATTTTAATGCAATGTAAATTTCAATACTGGGTATTTAAGTAACTCAGTATTAAAATTTATTGCAATGTGTTGAAATTACACAATTTTTCAAAAAGATTGAACCAAACAAGCCTTTAAGCTTAATTACATCACAATTAAGCTAAGTAGGACTTAACCCTCCACACACATGGACCAATAAGCTTGTGACACCTCATCTATGGGTTGTCAACCACTCTTCCACTCCTTCCCCTTTAGCAGCCGGCCACTCAAGCCCCTTTGGGCAATAGCTTGCAAAAATTGGAGGACCAATTGGCAAGTTTTGAACCAAATTGTCTTGGAAAAGAAAGCCTAGGATTTTCCCTAGCTAGAGACACTATTTGTAGGGATTTCAAACCCCAAAATTTCAGCTACCCTTAACCCCTTATCAGCCATTCCATTTGGCCTTAGTCTTCCAAGAAAAATCCGAGAGATAGAGAGAAAGAGAGAGCTAAGAAACCAAGAGAGTTAAGTCAAAAAAATTGTGAAGAAACCACCAAAAAGGGCCTTCGGTTTTCTTGTGTGATCAAAGGAGAAAGTTGTTCAAAAATTTTCCCCTCTCTTTCCCACCTTGCCAAGTGTTTGGGAGCTGAGAAAATCCAAGAAAAATTTCGGGTTTTGGCTAGGAACAAGAGTTGTGTGAAGGTGTAATCTAGATCCAAGAAAAACCACCATTTTGTGAGTTGCTACCTAAGGAGATTCAAGAGATTTTAAGGTAAGATTTTTTGAGTATTTTCTTCTCTTTTCCAAGGTTGGTTGGAGGAGGAAGTTAACAAAATTTTTGTGACCTTTGTTGAAGTCCAAACCGTGCACATTGGAGACCAATACCAACTAGGATCAAGCTAGTGACACCCCGGATTTTTTTGAGGTAAAAATCCGAACTTCACCCTAGTTCTTGGTTCAAATTTTTGGTTCATTTTCTCAAGGGTTTTACTATGTATTTCAAGCACAAAGTTGTAAGAGCTTAAGCTCATAATTTTCGGTTTTGGCCCTAAATAGCTTAGGTTATATTTTTATGCTTGATTTAGGTTTTGAGGTGATTATTTTGCATGTTTGGTTGGAGTAATGCTCTATGATTTTTGTGTGCTAGAGATGCATGCTAGGGTTTATATTTAAGGGTTTCATGTCTCTATTATGTTTATCAAATTTCTAGATGCATGTTCTAGGGTTTGTATGATGTTTTGGTTGAGTTTTGTTGAATGTGTGTTTTTCTCTCAAAACCGTGGACCAAAGGGGGGTCTCGGCCTTGAGTTGAATCCAAAAACGCGAGATTTAAAATTTTATGTGTATGAGGGACGTTAGAAGACATGCATGTGTTATTAGGTCCCGCATTGGGCAGTCGAGATGGAGCGACGCATAGGGACGTAAAATTTGGACTAACACCAAAACTGCTCTCGGGTCCAATACCCGGCAGCTCGGAAAAGTAGGACTTACAGGTCCTTAGAGGCCGAATGGGTAAAAACAAAAAAACGAAAGTTGTTCGTTAGGGTATTTCCTAAGGGACAACGTGGACAGATTTTAAAAATAAGGCTTCAATGGCCTTTGTTTTGAAGAAAAACCGAGAACTGGTCAGGGTGACCAGGTTCCAACAATTCACATGTGTTCAAACAAAAACTGGTATCAACTGAGACAGAATCAGAAAATGTTCAAAACATGAAATTTTTAGATCTTTTTGTTAGCTATAACTTTCGTGAAGAAAGTGTTTCCAAATTCGTTTTACATTTTAAGTTATGAATTTTCAAACAAAATCCGCGCAGTGAGCAAAATCTCATGCACGGGATTTTCTAGACCAATGACTAGGAAAAACGTTTTTCTAACTTGCAAACATCATTTTCAAACCCGAAAACTGTTCCAAAGGCAGTTTTCGATCCCCAAATGTTTTATAGAAATGTTTTCAAGTGTTTTGTAATTTTCAAGACAAGTTTGGGTGCTATTCACCAAACTTACTTAAATAAACAAGAAAATGATATTTTAAACAAGTTCAAGGTTTTCAAGATTAAAATGAATAAGATACTGCGTTAGTAGCCGGAAAATTATTTCGAGTTACTAGGGCCTTGCCCAAGCCCAGAGTTAACCATGCGGATTGAGGTTTAAGTTAAGATTATGATTCTCTACATGAACCCTTAATTAATAATTCCGTTGTGGGTTACGCCGTGTGACCCCTTCACATGTGTTAGTAGAGGGACATATAACCGAAAAATATATATGTTGGTTTAATCCGACATTAAACGATCTTAGAATAGAGATCTCACGTGTAAACGTCCATGGGCAGGAGGTGATCTGCGAGCGTGCTTGGAAAAGGAAATTCGATCACGCGAACAACGAAGACAAAGTAAGTACAACGCCGCCTACAGCATAGGCTAGAGTTGTATGTTTACTTAACATGTTTACTTTACACTGTTTAAGTGTTAATTGATGATTTGTTCGATGGTTGCAATATGCTTATTGTATGATGAATGTTTCAAGTATTGTTATTATGCTTACATGAAAAAGTACGACTGTCCATGCATTGATAGAACATGAGATTATGAGGCATCATATAAGTATGCTCACTAATCTATCAAGTGAAAAGATGTCAAGAAAGACCTACAAACAGAACATTTGAGGAAAGGCCACAAGAGCCAGTGTCGTGTCCCCTGATGACGATCGGGTCGAAAGCTTGGGTAATTTCCTTAAGCTGCGCGCCGGGTACATGCACATCAAGTTAACGGGCCCACAAGTAAAATCAACAAGATAAAGTGTGATACAAGAAAGCAAGCATAATTGGACATAAACGGTTCATGCATTTAACGACAGAATTTCATGTTTAAGATGAAGAAATCGATGATATGATGCCATGATATGCTTTCATGTTTAAAATGATATGATGCCATGTTATGCTTTCATGTTTAAGATGAAGAAATCGATGATATGATGCCATGTTATGCTTTCATGTTTAAAATGATATGATGCCATGTTTATGATTTCATGAAAAAAAAAAAAAGTTATGTATGTTTCATGTAATTGGTTGACGGTATAGGAGTTGTACTTGCTGAGCTTTCGCTCATTGTTTGAAGTTTATGCTGTAGGTAAACAGCCTGTCTTGAATTGACTGCATGGTGGCGGGTAAAGCCGGTGGCTGTGAAATGATAAATGGGTTGGGATTCACAACTCAAAAGGAATTAATTAATATATCTATTTTGAGAAAACAAACAGTTATTTTATTTGTGTATGAGTGTATGTAAATATTTCTAAGTATACTGCTTCCGCTAACTATAAAAAAAAAAAAAAAAAATCCCCACTATTTTTATGATGAAAAATGGGATAAAACAAGTTTAAGTTCAAGTAAGTTAAGTAAGTTAAGTCAAGCAGTGACGGCCTGCAAAAGGCGGGTCGTCATAGTAAGTATAACTCCGCCTACAGCATAGGCAGATTGTTTTATTAACTGCATGTTTTCAAAACCATACATTTATGTATAAATGTGTATGATTTATGATTCATATTGTGACATCATGAAGCATGTTCACTAATGATAATTTATATGGTAAGAATAAGATCCAATTTCAAATAAGGAACTATTTTAAGAATATGCTATTTATGAAAGATAATAAGTAAGTTTTGTGTCGTACCGACCTACACTAGGTCAGGTTTGGTCCATGGTTTGAGTTGGACTGGACTGGCTACCCCAACCACTCCATGGCAGCGCGCCTCGGTATATATACTTATGTTATGAAAGGGCCCAAAGATAAGCTAACTTAAGAAAGCATAACCAAAGCATAATTGATTCATGCATGGCTTTATTATGAAATGTTTTTACGGATTAATAGTTGTACTTGCTGAGCGAAAGCTCACGACTTACGTCTATGCTGTAGGTAAGCTCCCTATTAGCAATGCTTGATACAAGACGGTGGAGCTGGGCAAGGCTATCTATGAGATTACGGGCTGGGAACCACTACGCGTTTTGTTATAATATATGTATGCAGCTTTGTTATATAATAAGTTTCAGACTCAAGCGTTTGATTTAGTACTTATATATGTATACAAGTATGTTGTATGTAAATGTATGAATTAAGTTGTAAAAAAAAAAAATATAGTCTGAATTTCCGCTATTTAAGTAAGTTAAGTAATCATGTAAGTTATGTACGGTAACGGCCTACGTAAGGTGGGTCGTTACATTTAGGAACTCGATATAAACACAACCCACCTAATCAATTTTTTTTTTTTTTTACTTTTTATAATATATTTTATTTAAAAAAAGATATAATTAATTACTTTTTACTATGGTTTATGACTTCTATATTTAAACTTATATTGTTGATCTTCTGCTTTTTGTATTAGTTTTATTTTAATTTTAAAAAAATTGAATTAGATTTGATATTGATATAAAAAATTTGTTACAAATTTGTTATTTTTTCCACTCATTTTTTATTCAAAATTGTGTTATTATTATTTTTATTATATACTCAACCCGATCAACCCATCTAACTCAACCCGACTTTTAATTAGGTGGATTGATTATAAACTTTGGGTTGACTAGGTGAGTTAAAACTTTTTCCAATCCACCCAAATAAGTTTGGATGGGTTGAAAAAATCCTAAAAACCCACTCAACCCACCCAATGTTCACCCCTCAATTATTGGCTTGTATAATTTATTCATGAATGATGTAAAAAAAGGGCCAAGTTTTTTTTTTTTTTTCAAAGAAAGGGGGAACTGATGTAGGAAGCTAATGGAGAAACTTTAGGGTTGTCGTATGTTTGTTTTATATTTGCTGGTTGCTATTTTGTTTGGATGTCGTCTACTTCTTTGTTGTTCTATTTGGTTGTCATTTAGCCCGTTGTTGTTTTAGCTAGTTAAACATAGCGTTTAAGTTGACAGTAGGACTATATATATGTAGATTTCAAACAATAGAGAAAGCAATTTTGAAAATTGTATTTGAGAGATTGAAATAGCAAAGAATAGAGGTGGGCCTCTTTATCCCCTTCCAGCCATGGATTTGGCCGTTCCTTAGCTTCTTGCTGCGCCACCCACATTACGACACAAGCAGGAAGAAGGTTACAACTTTCGTTTAGCGGGAATTTTTCTTTTTACTTTTTTCAGTATACCTTGCGTTTACTTTGGAGATTATTCTTTCCTTCATTATTGCTCTTCAATCAAATAACCTTCCCACTTTATATGCTTGGTCGACGCTTTATAAAAAAAAAAAAAAAAGAAAGAAAAGAAAAGAAAAGAAAAGAAAAGAAAAACACACATTCAGTTTCTTTGGAGATTATTCTTTCCTTCAGTATTGCTCTTCAATCATGAAACCTTCCCACTTTATATGCTTGGTCGACGCTTTAAAAAAAAATAATAATAAATAAAACCCATTCAGTTTCATTATCAGATCAAGCAGTTGGAGTTACAAGAAAGATGTTTTTAAAGTAAATAAAAAATAGATGCTCGTAAAAATATATTCATTATACTGCTCACCAGATCTAATTCGTTTCTGGTTTAAGACTTGGTTCTCTCAACTGCAGTGAAGTTCAAGATTTGAAGATTTCACCCTTGGAAAGGTACTTGGTAAGTTTTCTTTAATGCACATTAATTCAGAAACCAGGGAAAGAAAGATTATCAGCATTTTCTTTTCAATTTATGGCTTGTTGTAGTTTGTGTTGTGCTCTGTGTGTGGTTTTTCTTTCTTTCTTTCTTTCTTTCTTTCTTTGTCTTTATATAGTTATATTAGCATTGTAGCATCAAGATTTGAAGATTTCACCCTTGGAAAGGTACTTGTAAGTTTCCTTTACTGCACATTAATTCAGAAACCAGGGAAAGAAAGATTATCAGCATTTTGTTTTCAATTCATGGCTAGCTTGTTGTAGTTTGTGTTGTGCTCTGTGTGTGGTTTTTCTTTCTTTCTTTCTTTCTTTCTTTCTTTATCTTTAGTTATATTAGCATTGTAGCTTTTATTTCTATTTTAAATTAGGTAGTTTTAGTAATAGAGATCGAATAGATCTAGATGTGCTAACTTAATTGGGAGTCAGTTTATAGATATGAATGGCTCATTGAAAGCAAAAGTCCTTTAGGTGGGTTAGTATGGCACTCATCCACCTCATTAAATATTTAAATATTTTTTTGTTTTTGGTTTTTGGTTTTTGGTTTTAGGTACAAGATATTATAGAAGATGTCTGGCGAATATGATGCCGCTCTCATCAAGGATAGCACAGAAAGGAAAGGGGAGATCCAGCTAGCTGAGAGGAAAGGAAAAAGGGAGAGTCAAGCTAGCACAAGCCAAGCCAAAACTAAAGTCATCACAAACGAAAGTGAAGACAAGAAACTGGTAGATGCACTGGATGCCGCAAAGATCAAAAATATGAATCGCGCCAAAGAGAGATCACAAGAAATAAAGATTCAAATGATTCCGAGGATCATGCTACGAAACAGAAATCTGAAAGAGTATTTAAAGCCGACGGAGTTGTCAATCGGTCCAATTCATGCTGCGGATTCTGATTTGTACAAGAAGGAACTCAAGCTTCAATTAGCAGCATGTTTTATTGAAAAAATCAACAGCACAGGGGCATTTTTACTAGAAAAAATTAAGAGCGAGATCAAGGACATAAAGGCGTACTTTGCCGAGGAGGTGATCAAGTCTTATACGGATGAGGAATTGTTGAGGTTGGTCTTCTTGGATGGCTGTGCAATGCTAGGTTTCATAGACAGCTATGTGAATAAGCAGTTAAGCATGTTTAGTATTAGTAATGGTCAAGCCGTCTTGATCCAGCAGGATTTGTTTTCGCTAGAAAACCAAATACCCTTTATTGTCCTTGAAGTCTTGCTGCTCGTTAATGAATCCGGTATTACCAGAAATTTGATAGATGATTTGATCAAATTTACTACTAGTAGTAGTAGTATTATTGTTTCAAGGTCGCCTTATGACGCAGAAATAGTTAAGTATAAGGGTCATAATCTCGTTTGGTGGTCTCGAAGGAAGCCCGATCACATTCTTGACCTTCAGCTAAGAGTGCTTAGTTGTTCTCATGATCGTTGGCTGAAGAATTACATTAATGACGCCAGAGAATGGTGTCCTTTATTCTGTTGTTTTTGTGTATGCAATATTGTATATGGTTTGGGAGCGCTTGTATGGTGGGTAGTTAAGTACTTGAATAAATCATACGATCTCCCTGAACAATGGAGCAACATGCAGTCTTTTCGCAACGTCCAGGAACTTAAAGCTGCAGGAATCAAGTTCAAGCCAGCTAATTCTTTGAAAAAAATATCTTTCCGTTCTAGATTCATGATTAGAGGTGAACTTTCGCTTCCCACATTAGTCGTTGACAACTCGACAGAACGTATGTTGTTGAATCTGGTCGCCTATGAGATGTGTCGGTCTAGTAATTATGTTATTACATCTTATGTAAACTTTCTAGATCTACTTGTTGATAATGAACAAGACGTTAAGGACCTGAGGATAGCTGGCATAATTCGGAACTGTCTCAGTAGCGATAATGAAGTCGCGCAATTGATCAACAGCATAGGCTCTAATTGCTCTTTGCCGCCGAGTGATAATTTTGCACATGTCAAGTACAACATTGACAAGCATTACAAAAGAAGGTGTGCGATATGGATTGCTCAAATCATTCATGCTCATTTCAGAAGCCCGTTGACAGTTCTGGCTCTTGTTGCCGCAACAATGATACTTGCACTAACCGCTGTTCAAACTTGGTACGCTGTCAATCCAAAAAAGTAAAAGGTACAAAATACTTGTGCTTCTTAATTCTAATTAACAAGCTAGTTTTGTTTTCAATATTATATCAGTATGATAACCAGTTTTATAATCAGGGGTTGCTATTTTGACAATTCAATTCAGGACATCACAAAAGTTTTGAACATGCTGGTGAATTGAGCGTACCATTCCATGCATCTACTCATATAGCTATCGAATGGGATTGCCTAATCCGAGTGAAGATTGTGCTTCAGAAGATCAGTCAAGTCATTTTTTTTTTAATATAAAACATTTGGTAGTACTTTGCAAGTTGTAGACTGTCGGTATTTTCGTTTTTGTATTTAATTTTCTTAAACCTCTTTTGATTGGTTTGCCTTCTATTTTCTATTTTTAATAAATTGATTGGTTTGATTGGTTTGCCTTTTGATTGGGTACCAATTCTGTCGAGATCTCTCTAATTTTCGATATTGTAATCTTTGTTCTAGTTACTCCCCTATCAAAATAAATAAATAAATAAAACTTTAGTAGTACCATGAATTTCATTTATTAAAAAGAATAAAAAATTACCATTTCAACTTCTAAGTCTTCTACAACCCCTTTGCTTCTTCCTGCTGAGGTAGCCCTAACATGTTCAAATTATTATTATTTTTTTTGTTTTCCTAATTTTGATAAGATTTAAACTATAAAATGTAAATTCAAAAAAATTATTGCTTCGCATTGGCTGCCAGATAGTGATCAACTTGAATAGAGACACTAGTGGCTAGACATTGTGATCAAAATTGAACGTTTTGGTTCTAAGTTTCCTTCAACAATGACACAGTAATAAACTTGTACAACATAAACACATAACATGTTCTACAATTTCTAGTTTGAGGCAATTTTTGTCAAAATTTACAGGTTTGGGGTCCAGATGTTTTTCTTTAAAAAAAAAAAAAAAAATCACACACATTACAAGTGTCTCCCTGTTCTTTGTTATTATTACTATCATTATTTTGAATTTGAACATGCTTTGCTAACTATCGTTAATGCACACCTTCTACAGCTCAAACGTTTCCTTACAAGCAATTTTCCACATAGTATCGGCGATGACTGTGTTAATCAGTTGAATGTGAACAAATGATTTGAGAAGTACAAGAAATTTTTCTTTCATACTATTTTTCTCTTTGGATTTAAACTTTGAATGCTGTCCCAAAACTCAGTTCTAGCTTGAAATCTTATTCGAGCATTTTGGTTTATTTGCTAATCAAACTTTTCTAAAAACTAGAATGAAAAATTATTGGTAAAACGACAAGCAGCAAACACAAAGATTTGTAGCCCCCGAAAAATAAAAGGAACAAGAAAGAAAGAAAGCCATCACACACACACAGAGAAAAAAAAAAAAAAAAAAAAAACTTGGGCCACTCCTCATAACCATTACAGAGAAAAAAATTCCACATAACATCCACGACAACATTGATATTTGTCCACCATTTTAACAAAAACACCCAAACAACTCACACAAGGAAATGCACTGGAACCTTATTTACAGGACAAGACAATACACTTGCACAACTATTTAACAGCAAATTGGAAGCAAACAACACAACTACTAACAAGCATGGATAGTTCAGAAACATTTATAGAAAAACAAGTGCTGCTGATAAATCTTCCCAAGGAGGATCTCGACTTGAACTTGGAAATTCCGATGCAACGGCAGCGTTTCAACCCTTTTTCGCATTCCTGAATTAGATTGATAAAGTAGCATTGTTATAAAACTCGCATATATTTGAAACAAAATTAGTAAGTTAATTAACAGAAGTGGAAGTATTCTGTACCTGCTTTAACAATCATGTTCCTTGAAGGCACACCAAGTTTGAATCAGAGTTAATACAAGTATCGCTATAGTGGCAGAAAGAGCCAGAATTTTTCCACGGGCTACTGAAATGGGTATGGCAAACTTTAGCCATCCAGATCGCCAACCTTCTTCTGTAATGATTTTGCATTTTTTTTCTTGACGTAGGCATAAATGTCTTTGGATGGTGCAAAGCAAGAAGAGCCTATGCTGTTTATCACACGAGTGACTATTCAGCATCGCTACTGAGACAGTTCCGAAGAGCATTTGCCGCCTTTAGGTCCTTAACGTCTTGTTCATTGTCGACGAGCAAATCTAGTAAGTTCACGTAAGAAGTAATCCATGGATCGTGATTGGGATGAGAACCAGAGAAGTACCTCTTTCTTTAAAAATATATATATATATACACACACACATATATATTGCATTTGAATTCTAATGACCCTCCTTTTTGGTAATTCCTTGTATCTGAATACATAGGGCATTAATTTGTTTATGCTTTTTTGAGCTGGGCAACAAATGAGGGATAACATTAGCATATGTTGTTTTTCTTCAAGATATTGTTAAGCATACATTTTAATCGAATTTGCTTTAACGTATAGTGGTAAAGTACAAAAAATTATAAGCTGTACAGTCCTCCATCACTTAGAGATGTATATATTTGATAGTTCATAAGTAAAGAGATCATGTCCTGATGGTATAAGGCCTTTTAGGGTAAGCCTAAGAGCAAAACCGTGAGGGTACGAGTACCAAAGCGGACAATATCATACCAAAGGGAAATATTGGTCATTATAGTATTTCTTTTATCCCCCTAGCATAGGTGTTTCATTTTTTCCAACGTACTCGCAGAGAGCAGCGGAGACTCCTTTTAGAGATCGGATATAAGCTAAATGTCCAGAGGTAAATCTTGCTCTTTGCTCAACATCTTGTTTGATGAACCTCGTCCTATCTCTACAAAGTTGAGCTTCTATTCATAGTTGAGTTTTGATGTAGAACATCCCATATTTACATATATAATTTCTGTTGTTATAGCAAAGAAAACTTAACTACATATGTACACATCAATAAATTACCGTTTTAAGTTTTAGCTTTTAAATTTTCAAATTAAAATAAATAAAAGAGTAATTTTCTCCTATAAAAATACTCAGGCACCTAATAATGCATACATATACAATAAGTATAAATTATTTATGTAAAAAAGAAAAGTTTCATTACAAAGAATATCGCAAAACTGTAGTGTTGAAAGATTAATTTTAATAATAGCTCTTTTAAAATTCTTTAACGCGAACAAATCATATATGCACACCCATAAATCATGTTTTTTTTTTTTTTTTTCCTTATATTCCACACACACATATGCATAGTTGTCCGATGAAGAAAAGGGTCTAAAAAAAAATCTCATTGAGAGGTTTGAGGCTAAGATGAAAGGATATTAGTATTAGGCCTGTTTGGGGAGTAAGAAAAGAAAGAAGAAGGATTCATTGGAGAGGAATATTGCATCGGAAAAAACCCATCAAAACCGAACTTGTTCAGAGGCAAATCTTGCTCTTTGCTCAGCAGCTTGTTTGATGAATCTCTTCCTATCTCTACAAAGTTGAACCTCTTCTTCGTTGTCGAGATTCGATGTAGAACATCTCTGATTTATGTATATATTTTGTTGTTATAGTAAAGAAAACTTAACTTCATATGCAATGTTGAACTGACATCAATAAATTAACATCTTAAGCTTTAGCTTTTAAATTTTTCAATTGAAATAAATAAATCAGTAATTTTCTCCTATAAATATACTCAGACACCTAATAATGCATACATATACAAAAAAAAAATTATAAATTATTTATTTTAAAAAGAAAAGTATCATTAAAAAAACTGTCGTGAAAACCACAGTATTCAAAGATTGAATTTAATAATTGCTCTTCCAACATATTTTAGCATAAAGATTTCATATATGCACACCCATAAATCTTTTTTTTTTTTTTTTTTGGCTAAAGTCCATACACACATATGCATAGTTATCCAATGAAGAAAAAGATTTCAGAAATGGTTGTTTAAATAGATGTCCAAATTGAAGGTGTTGATTTGAAATATATCCGTTTTTCCTTTTATTTATATAAACATCTAAAAGAGTAATTATAAAGACAACATTACCATTCATATAGAATTGATAATAACAAATATATAAATTATAAAAAAAAAAAAAGAATGTAAGATTTTTATCGAAAAGGGCTAAAATTGATTTAATGAAATTGCTAAAGGAAATGATCTAAAAGGAAAATATGAAAAAAAATTTAATTTATTGTAAAGGAGGTGTAAATCTTCATAAGGAACTAAAAAATGAATGTTTTCTCAAAAATCAGATTAATGAGAACGAGCTAAATAAAGAAAAGGAACATCTCAAAGAAAAAAAATTCGTATAATGAATCAGTCTTTATCATAAAGATAGCTTCGATTTCATTCATACTAATTTAAATAAATAATAGAGTTTTTTCACAAAGAATTCGATACCATTTATTGTGTTATTTTTCAATTTATTTGGTTAAGGCATAAATGACAACCATTTAATTTTTAATGGATTACATAAATAAATAGATTTTTTCATAATGAATTCATTGTGATATGTTTATTATTTGGTCTGAACCATCATCTTTGCAGTAAATATTTTATATTTATGATAATTATTTTGATGTTTATAACTAATTTGGGTTTATTAAAAGTAATTTACATTTATAAACAAAAAATATTCATCATTAAAATCAAAAAAGGAAAATAAAAGAATTTATATAAAAATGAAATGATGTCAATTATAATAAAAGGATAAATATATATTACTTATATTTATCTATTAAAAAATAAATTTATACATAATATTATTAAAAAAAAGATATATTTTAAAATGGTAATCTAAAAATGAACTTTTTATGTAATTATTTCTTTCCAAAAAAATCTCATCACGAGGTTTAAGGCAAAGGCGAAGGGATTTGACCACTGGGCCTGTTTGGGCTAGGCTGGAGTAAGAAAAGAAAGAAGAGGGATCCGTCGGTAAAGAATATTGCATAGGAAAAATCCAATCAAATATGAACTGGTACTGCATTGGAAGAGAGTGAGCTTCAACTCTAACTATTTCGGGTGATTGAGTCTCTTTTTCAACAGAAAAAGCCGGGTTCCCTGATGATCCTAGGTAGTTTATAGATGTATATAAATATTACAACTTGAACTTCGGAGGATAGTGTGTAACAAAACCTAAAGTTCGAGGAGAAAAAATATAATTTATAATTTAATTTATTTAAATATGAATCCCGATTTCAAGACTAAATTTTATGTGACTAAAAAAAAAAACACAAAGTCATTGAAAAAAAGCTATATTTTATTGTACTTCGACTTACCTCAAAAGAAAAAAAAAATCTACTAGGACATGAAAAAAAAAAAAAAAAAACACAGAAGAAGTTTTTGTCGTATACGCAGCACATGGTTCTCTCTATTGCCATTGGAGTTGACTTCATTTAATCTTCCTTTTGGTAGTTCTCAAGAATGCAGCACATGGTTCTCTCTATTGCCATTAATTGGAGTCGAGTCGAGTCAATTAAATTAGCAAAAGTTGTCCCCTGAACGTTCACCTGCAACAACGACGACGGAATGTTCAATCAAAACATTCAAGCAATTAATGCGTTAACGAATGTTCATGCTCGGGATGAGGTTTCGAGTTACGCTGTTTTGACACTATAATGGCAAGATCCTAAGGATAGATATAATTACAGCACAGTTCATAAACTAGAGGACTCACATTACGCTCACAGAAGTCTGATTTTAATTATTTTGTCATTGTTAGGCATGCGTTCTTGATCATTCGAAAAGAAAAACGGAAGAATCTCGTATCGAATGTCTGAAAATGAGTTGACATGAGTACATGACCTACCTTCTGCCCACACCGAATCTCTAATCTTCTGGCCTAAGAGCCTGTACAGTTTGTACATGACACCAACTCTCTTAAGCTTAAGAAGTAGAAAATCATGCTTCCAAATCATACTTCTTTGCAGCTTCATCATTCAAACCAAAAAAAAAGATACAACTCGATAGGAGATGTTTATCTGCATTGAGCAAAGTTTGAATTATCCCAAATTGAAATGTGCATTATTTTCGTTTCACAAATCGAATATACTAATAGTCATTAACCATGGTGTCTTTGATCAGGACTAGGTTAACTCTACAATTAGGGCTAGGTTAAGGGCTCGCTTCTCTTTATTTCTTACTTTAAGAAATAACGCTCCATGTGTTTGGGGAGTCATTGACTCCATTCCAACATTTCCATTTGGATTGCAAATATCAATGCATTTGACAATTACCTTTTAGTTAAAGCATTTAAACGAGTCATTTCGATTGTATTTGGGGAAAATATTTGTGGAATTTCATCTGAATTGCATATTCAAATATGCATTTGACAGTTACAATTAAAGATGGAGCATTTGAATGGTTCCTTTTACTTTTTAAGGCAAATTGTAAATGAAACCCCCCTAAACTTCGTTGAAACACTTCTGTGCAAATGCTCTATTTAACTGTTTTCTTCCCCCTCTTTTCGTATTTTTTAACGGAAATTCTTACAGAGAGTGTCAAGTTGAAATAAAATTCTCTTTTAACTCAATCCACTAAATAGGAAAGAAATAAAATACTAATTAAAAAAGAGAAAACAGATTAAATTGAAAACACAAATAAAAAAACTAAAAGACAGACAAAGTCTGGGGACCTAATCTCATCTAACCAATCCATAAAACTACTCAATTTCAACATTGTTTCATTTTATAGTCAAATGATAGTCGTGATTCCTCTTACCTATCTACAAGTCCCTTCCAATAGTCAAGTAGATATTATATCCACAACTAAAGAGGTAATTATATCCCTATAAATAACAATTCATGAGAATCCATCAAGTTTTTGGTCCCCTCAAGTGACTAGACAACTATAGTAAGTATATTCTGATCCTATTATCAATTGTGCCACTTTATATTTGGCCTAACTCATAAATCCCTTTCCCAAGTTCATTATGGTTTCCTTAACATCCAAATGATGATCAACCATTTAGAAGCATTATGCACGATACGGAAATCACTTAACACATAATTAAACAAGCAAAAATTAAATTAAACTTGGAATAAGCAAAGCTTAATGATTAAGCTTTCATTGAACCAAACTAAACATAAGTAAATATATACAAAGCAAGAGTTCAAACTTTCTCAAATCACAATAATAACAAAAATCTAAAATAAGAAAAACCTAATGAGTTGTCCCCGGTGGTCAAGCTCTCCTTTCCAATCTCCTCTCCCCTTTTTGCTATTGAAGATTCCCTCTCTCTTTTATTGTGGAAAATCAAAACCTAGATCTAAAAACAAATATATATATATATATATATATATTTTTTTTTTTTTTTTTTCTTTTTCCTCCTCCTCATTGACCCCCCTTTCTTTCCCTCAGCTCTCGGCTAACGGCATAGAGCCCAGAGGGTCTGATTAGACCACTCACCCCCAACACTCCCTCTTTTCTTCTTTATTTTCTTTTCTTTTCTTTTCTTTTCTTTTCTCTTTTTTTTTTTTTTGTCCCTTTTATTTTTTAATGTTTTATTTTCCTTTCCTTTTAGGGTTTACCACAACAACGTTTCTGACGCACATCCACGTGGTGCCATGATACTGGTTTCTGGGGAGAGCTGGACACACGGCAGTCTTGCATTGGGCGAGGCGATGGGCGCACACAGGAGCATGTGGATCACGGAACATGTGATCAAACAAGCCCGCTAGAGGCTGACATGCAACTATAGAGGAACCTGGCGATGCGAGTGGAACCACGATCACAATCGGGCTTCTACTAAGCTAATTTGATTGCATTTCTCGAGCATGGCCTTGAGTTTGGCCTTTCGTGCGTGGAAATCTTGCTAGTCTAGATTTTGTTTTATGTTTGATCCTTCTTTTAACCAATTTGTTGATCGTTTTGCCCTCAATTTGAGCTCATAAATTTCATTTTACCCATTTTCATCTAATTGATGTACACAGATTAGAAAAATAATTATTTAGAGGGTTAAATTAAGGGATCATTTGGGTGATAATTGAAGACAGAATTTTGGAGGTTAGCTTAGGAAATGTGTGTTTGGGAGAGGAGTGAATTTGTAATGAATTATGATATTAAAGATAGTGTACATAAAAATTTAAAGTATGTTCAGAAAAAATGTACAATATGGATCTTGTTTTGTTCATCACGTTTTTGTTTTTGTGCAATTTGTTAAAAAAGAAAAAAAAATCTCGTTTCGACTTAAAATAATAAAATTATGGACTTTTAAATTTAAGTTTTTTTTTTTAAATGAAAAGAGCGAAAATGAGATGTAAGTTTGGGAGTTTTGTTGTTAAGTAGTGAAAACGTAGTCATTGTTTCAAATAAGGACTAAATAAAATTCTCAAGAACATAACTAACTCATTTAAGTTCACAAAAATTAGTGAAAAAAATTCATTTCATAGAGTTATCGAATAATCCATTTCTCACCCTAATAATAACAAAAGCGCATGAGGTGCCACCTAGAAAACACCGATTATATTTAATAAGAGAGAACACCACAAACTTTAAACATAAAACTTTGTGACTCAAAGCTTGCTTGATAAGATAGAAAAGTGGGCAGGAGAGGGGTATAGGACTTAATGAAAGGATTTTGGGATACCTGTGATTATATTTAATAAAAGAGAAAATGAGATAATGAATTAAGTCCTTTAAAATGCTCCAATTTTTAATCTCCTAAAATATACAAACTATTTTCACGCCTTTTTTATTTTTTCATCCACACTATTTGCCATTCCCTCCTCCTACAAACCACAACTTCATGGAAATGAACCGAATTGCATAACTTTACGAAAAGACATAAATTAAATCCACGTTTCCTGCATAACGACCCGAACAGGAAAAAGGTTACAACTTCATTTACTGGGAATTTTTCTTTTACTTTTTTCATTACAACTTGCGGTTACTTTGGAGATTATACTTTCCTTCATTATTGCTCTTCAATCTTGAAAGCTTCCCATTTTAATTATATGCTTGGCTGACGCTTAGAGAAAACAAATTCCATATCATTATCAGAACATTCGTCTCTAGATTTCGACTCAGCTCTTGGACACCAACTGAAGCTCAAGTTTTGAACGTTTGAATGGTACTTGTGTATGGTTTTCTTTCCATGTATATTCATGAATAGTGGGAAAAATGGGATCAGGGTGAACAAAAAACTTGTAACCTGATTGACCCATCCGTGCCCCACCCGATTAACCCAATATGAGTTAATCCGATATTAAGCTTAACCCAACCCATCCAACCTAAGATTTTATTGGATGGATTTGGGTTCAAATTTAGGAACTCGACATAAACACAACCCACCTAATCAAGTTTTTTTTTTTTTTTTTTTTTTTTTTTTTTACGTTTTACAATATATTTTATTTAAAAAAGATATTAATTACTTTTTACTATGGTTTATGACTTCTATATTTAAACTTATATTGTTGATCTTCTACTTTTTGTATTTGTTTTATTTTAATTTAAAAAAAATTAAATTAGATTTGATACTATATAAAAAATATATTACAAATTTGTTATTTTTTCCGCATAATTTTTTTTATTTAAAATTACGTTATTTTTATTTTTATTATGTACTCAACCTGATCAGCCCATTTAACCCAACTTGACTTTTAATTAGGTGGGTTGATTATGAACTTTGGATTAACTGGATGGTTTATAACTTTTTCCAACCACCCAAATAAGTTTGGATTGGTTGAAAAAAGCCTAAAAACCAACTCAACCCACCCAATGTTCACCCCTCAATTATTGGCTTGTATAATTTTATTCATGAATGATGTGAAAAAAAGGGCAATTTTTTTTTTTTTTTTCAAAGAAAGGGGGAACTGATGTAGGAAGCTAATGGAGAAACTCTAGGGTTGTCGTATGTTTGTTTTATATTTGCTGGTTGCTATTTTGTTTGGATGTCGTTTAATTAGTACCTTTATTGTTCTATTTGGTTGTCATTTAACCCCTTGTTGTTTTAGCTAGTTAAACATAGCGTTTATGTAGACAGTAGACTATATATGTAGCTTTCAAACAATAGAGAAAGCAATTTTGAAAATTGTATTTGAGAGATTCAGATAGCAAAGAATAGAGGTGGGCCTCTTTATCCCCTTCCAGCCATTGATTTGGCTGTTCTTTAGCTTCTTGCTGCACCACCCACATAACGACACAAACAGGAAGAAGGTTACAACTTTAGTTTAGCGGGAATTTTTCTTTTTACTTTTTTCAGTACTCCTTGCGGTTACTTTGGAGATTATTCTTTCCTTCATTATTGCTCTTCAATCAAGAAACCTTCCCACTTTATATGCTTGGTCGACGCTTTATTAAAAAAACAAAAAAAAAAAAAAAGAGAGAGAGAGAGAGAGAGAAAAGAAAAAGAAAAAAAAACACACATTCAGTTTCTTTGGAGATTATTCTTTCCTTCAGTATTGCTCTTCAATCATGAAACCTTCCCACTTCATATGCTTGGTCGACGCTTTAAAAAAAAAAAAAAATCAGTTTCGTAATCAGATCAAATGGTTGGAGTTAAAAGAAAGATGTTTTTAAAGTAAATAAAAAAGAGATGCTCACAAAAATATATTCATTATACTGCTCACCAGATCTAATTCGTTTCTGGTTTAAGACTTGGTTCTCTCAACTGCAGTGAAGCTCAATATTTGAAGATTTCACCCTTGGAAAGGTACTTCGTAAGTTTTCTTTTATGCACATTAATTCAGAAACCAGGGAAAGAAAGATTGTCAGCATTTTCTTTTCAATTTAAGGCATGTTGAAGTTTGTGTTGTGCTCTGTGTGTGGTTTTTCTTTCTTTCTTTCTTTCTTTCTTTGTCTTTAGTTATATTGGCATCGTAGCTTTTATTTCTATTTTAAATAAATTAGGTAGTTTTAGTAATAGAGATCGAATACATCTAGAGGTGCTAACTTAATTAGGAGTTAGTTTGTAGATATGAATGGCTCATTGAAAGCCAACTGTCTTTTAGGTGGGTTGGTACGGCACTCGTCCTCCTCATTTAATATTTGGATTAAGTCCTCCCCACTGTAATGATCGGGAAATACAGGTAATTCACTTCGTGTGTGAGGGATCCATATATCTTATCTCCATATGCAAACTTCCACCCCTGCTATAACTTTATTTTCTTTGGCCAAAAAAAAAAAAAAAAAGAATGGCTCATTGAAAAAAAAAAAAAAAAAGAATTTTGAGCTGAGTACTCATTTCCTTGTAATTAAATCAGCTGTGAGGGAATATAATTGGCATTGTCTTTTTTTTTTTTTTTTTTTTTCTTCTCTCTCTCTCCCTCTCTCTCTCTCTCTCTTTTTGTTTGTTTGTTTGTCTGTTTGTTTTGTTTTGTCTTTTTTTTTTTTCGTTTTTATTTTTTTGTTTTTGGTTTTAGGTACAAGATATTATAGAAGATGTCTGCCGAATATGATGCCGCTCTCATCAAGGATAGCGCAGAATGGAAAGGGGAGATCCAGCTAGCTGAGAGGAAAGAAAAAAGGGAGAGTCAAGCCAGCACAAGCCAACCCAAAACTGAAGTCATCACAAACGAAAGTGAAGACAAGAAACTGGTAGATGCACTGGATGCCTGGATGCCTTAAGGATCGACATTATGAATCGCGCCGAAGAGAAACCAAAAATAAAGATTCAAGAGATTCCGAGGATCATGCTAGGAAACAGAAATCTGAAAGAGTATTTAAAGCCGAAGGAGTTGTCAATCGGTCCTGTTCATGCTGCGGATTCTGATTTGCACAAGAAGGAGCTCAAGCTTAAATTGGCAGCATGTTTTATTGAAAAAATCAACAGCACAGGGGCATTATTACTAGAAAAAATTAAGAGCGAGATCAAGGACATAAAGGCGTACTTTGCGGAGGAGGTAATCAAGTCTTATACGGATGAGGAATTGTTGAGGCTGGTCTTCTTGGATGGCTGTGCAATGCTAGGGTTTATACACAGCTATGTGAATAACAATTTAAGCATGTTTAGTATTAGTAACGGTCAAGCTGTCTTGATCCAGCAGGATTTGTTTTTGCTAGAAAACCAAATACCCTTTATCGTCCTTAACGTGTTGCTGCACGTCAATGAATCCGGAATTACCGGAAATTTGATAGATGATATGATCAAATTTACTATTAGTAGTAGTAGTATTATTATTTCAAAGTCGCCTTATGACGCAGATATAGTTCAGTATACGAGTCAGCCCGATCACATTCTTGACCTTCAGCTAAGAGTGCTTAGTGGTTCTGATTATAAATTCTGGCAGCTGGAAAAAGCTACTTACGCCAAAGAATGGTGTTTATCAATCTGTTGTGTATGCAGTTGTGTATGCACTTGTGTATGCATTATTGTATATGCTTTGGGAGCGCTTGTATGGTGGGTAGTTAAGTACTTAAATAAATCATACGATCTCCCTGAACAATGGAGCAACATGCAGTCTTTTCGCAACGTCCAGGAACTTAAAGCAGCAGGAATCAAGTTCAAGCCAACTGATTCTGTGGAAAAAATATCTTTCCGTTCTAGATTCATGATTAGAGGTGAACTTTCGCTTCCAACGTTAGTCGTTGACAGCTCGACAGAACGTATGTTGTTGAATCTGGTCTCCTAAGAGATGTGTTGGTCTAGTGATTATGTCATTACATCTTATGTAAACTTTCTAGATCTACTGGTTGATAATGAACAAGACGTTAAGGACCTGAGGGTAGCTGGCATAATTCGGAACTGTCTCAGTAGCGATAATGAAGTCGCGCAATTGATCAACAGCATAGGCTCTAATTGCTCTTTGCCGCCGAGTGATAATTTTGCACATGTCAAGTACAACATTGACAAGCATTACAAAAGAAGGTGCGCGATCTGGATTGCTCAAATCATTCATGCTCATTTCAGAAGCCCGTTGACAGTTCTGGCTCTTGTTGCCGCAACAATGGTACTTGCACTAACCGCCGTTCAAGCTTGGTACACTGTCAATCCAAAAAAGTAAAAGGTACAAAATACTTGTGCTTCTTAATTCTAATTAACAAGCTAGTTTTGTTTTCAATATTATATCAGTATGATAACCAGTTTTATAATCAGGGGTTGCTATTTTGACAATTCAATTCAGGATATCACAAAAGTTTTGAACATGCTGGTGAATTGAGCGTACCATTCCATGCATCTACACATATCGCTATCGCACGGGATCGCCTAATCCGAGTGAAGATTGTGCTTGAGAAGATCAGTCAAGTCATTTTTTTTTGTTTTTAATATCAAATATTTGGTACTACTTTGCAAGTTGTAGACTTTCGGTGTTTTCGTTTTTGTATTTGATTTTCTTAAACCTTTCGATTGGTTTGCCTTCTATTTTCTATTTTTAATAAATTGAGTGGGAATGTGAGTCATCAGTGGGTACCAATTTTGTTGAGATATTGTATTCTTTGTTCTAGTTAGTCCCTTATCTCTCTAATTTGATATTGTAATCTTTGTTCTAGTTACTTCCCTATCAAAATAAATAAATAAATAAATAAAGAGTAGTACTATGAATTTCATTTATTAAAAAGAAACAAAAATTACCATTTCAACTTCTAAATTTGAAGTCTCCTACAACCCCTTTGTTTCTACCTGCTGAGGTAGCCCTAACATGTTCAAATTATTATTATTTTTTTTGTTTTCCTAATTTTGATAAGATTTAAAATATAAAGTGTATATTCAAAGAAATTATTGCTTCGCATTGGCGGCCAGATAGTGATCAGCTTGAATAGAGACACTAGTGGCTAGACATTGTGATCAAAATTGAACGTTTTGGTTCTAAGTTTCCTTGAACAATGACATAGTAATAAACTTGTACAACATAAACACATAACATGTTCTACAATTTCTAGTTGAGGCAATTTTTGTCAAAATTTACAGGTTTGGGGTCCAGATGTTTTTCTAAAAAAAACAAATCACACACATTACAAGTGTCTCCCTGTTCTTTGTTATTATTACTGTCATTATTTTGAATTTGAAGTTGCTTTCCTAACTATCGTTAATGCACACCTTCTACAGCTCAAACGTTTCCTTACAAGCAATTTTCCACATAATAGCCGCAACGACTGTGTTCAGCAGTTGAATGTGAACAAATGATTCGAGAAGAACAAGAAATTTTTCTTTCATACTATTTTTCTCTTTGGATTTAATCTTTGAATGTTGTTCCAAAACTCAGTTCTAGCTTGAAATCTTATTAGAACATTTTGGTTTATTTGCCAATCAAACTTTTCTAAAAACTAGAATGAAAAAGTATTGGTAAAACAACAAGCTGCTAACACAAAGATTTGTAGGCCCCCAAAAAATAAAAGGAACAAGAAAGAAAGAAAGCAATAAAAAAAAAAAACTTATGCGACTCCTCATAACCATTACAGAGAATAAATTCCACATAACATCCACGACAACGTCGATATTTGTCCCACCATTTTAACAAAAATACCCAAACAACTCACACAAGGAAATGCAATGGAACCTTATTTACAGGAAAAGACAATACACTTGTACAACTATTTAACAGCAAATTGGAAGCAAACAACACAACTACTAACAAACATGGATAGTTCAGAAACATATATAGAAAAACAAGTGCTGCTGATAAACCTTCCCAAGGAGGATCTCGACTTGAACTTGGAAATTCCGATGCAACGGCAACATGGCAATGTTATAAAACTTGCATATATTTGAAACAAAATTAGTAAGTTCATTAACAGAAGTAGAAGTGTTCTGTACCTGTTTTAACAATCATGTTCCTTGAAGGCACACCAAGTTTGAATCGCAGTTAATACAAGTATCGCTATAGCGGCAGAAAGAGCTAGAATTGTCCAGGGGCTACTGAAATGGGTATGGCAAACTTGAGCCATCCAGATCGCTAACCTTCTTCTGTAATGATTTTGTATTTTTTTCTTGACGTTGGCATAAGTGTCTTTGGATGGTGAAAAGAGAAAAGCCTATGCTGTTTATCACACGAGTGACTTCAACATCACTACTGAGACAGTTCTGAAGAACATTTGCCGCCCTTAGGTCCTTAACGTCTTGTTCATTGTCGACGAGCATATATAGTAAGTTCACGCAAGAAGCAATCCATGAATCGCGGTTGGGATGAGAACCAGAGAACTACCTCTTTCTTTAAATATATACATACATATATATATATATATATATATATATATTGTGCATTTGAATTCCCTCCTTTTTGGTAATTCCTTGTATCTGAATATATAGGGTATGAATTTGTTTATGCTTTTTTGAGCTAGGCAACAAATGAGGGATAGCATTAGCATATATTTTTTTTCTTCGAGATATTGTTAAGCATACTTTTTAATCGAGTTTGCTTTAATGTTTAGTGGTAAAGTACAAGTGTATTTGTGATAGTCATCAGTTCATATAAAGAAAGGGTAAGCTATGCAGTCTCACATTATTTGGAGATGAATATATGTGATGGTTCATAAATAAAAAAAAACCACATCATAATAGTATGAGACCTTTTAAGGTGAGTCCAAAAGCACAACCGTGAAAACACAAGTCCCAAAGCGGACAATATCATACTAAAAAAAGGTATGGGTCGTTATAGTATTTCTCTTATCCCTCTAGCGTAGGTACTTCATTTTTCCAATGTACTCGCAGAGAGCAGCGGAGACTCATTTTAGAGACCGGATATAAGCTAAATGTCCAGACGTAAATCTTACTCTTCGCTCCACCGCTTGTTTGATGAACCTCTTCCTATCTCTACAAAGTTGAGCTGCTATACATCGTCGAGTTTTGATGTAGAACATCCCATATTTACATGAATAATTTTTGTTGTTACAGCAACGGAAACTCAATTATATATGTACACATCAATAAATTACCGTTTTAAGTTTTAGCTTTTAAATTTTTAAATTAAAATAAATAAAAGAGTAATTTTCTCCTATAAATATACTCAGACACCTAATAATGGATACATATACAACAAGTATAAATCATTTATGTTAAAAAGAAAAGTGTCATTAAAAAAAAAAAAAAAAAAGTACCGCAGAAACTGCAGTAGTGTTGAAAGATTAGTTTTAATAATAGCTCTTTTTAAAATTTCTTAACGCGAGCAAATCATATATGCACACCCATAAATCCTTTTTTTTTTTTTTTTTTTCTTTCTAAAGTCCACACACACATATGCAGAGTTGTCCCATGAAGAAAAGGCATTCTAGAAAAAATCCAATTGAGAGGTTTGAGGCGAAGACGAAAGGATATTAGCATTAGGCCTGTTTGGGGAGTAAGAAAAGAAAGAAGAAGGATTCATTGGAAAGGAATACTGCATCGGAAAAAAACCATCAAAACCGAACTTGTCCAGAGGCAAATCTTGCTCTTTGCTCAGCAGCTTGTTTGATGAATCTCTTCCTATCTCTACAAAGTTGAACCACTTCTTCGTTGTCGAGTTTCGATGTAGAACATCTCTGATTTATGTATATATTTTGTTGTTCTAGTAAAGAAAACTTAACTATATGTCCAATGTTTAACTGACATCAATAAATTAACATCTTAATGTTTAGCTTTTAAATTTTTCAATTAAAATAAATAAAAGAGTAATTTTCTCCTATAAATATGCTCAGGCACCAAATAATGCATACATATACAAAAAATATATATATATAAATAATTTATTTTAAAAAGAAAAGTATCAGTGAAAAAAATTTAATTTAATAATAACTCTTCCAAGATATTTTAGCATAAGGATTTCATATATGCACACCCATAAATCTTTTTTTTTTTTTTTGGCTAAAGTCCACACACACATATATATGCATAATTGTTCAATGAAGAAAAAGAATTTCATGATAAAGGATTATTTATATAGATGTCCAAATTAAATCTGTTGATTTGAAATATATATGTCTATTCTTGTGACGACCCGCCTTGTACAGGCCGCCACTACTTGACTTAACTTACTTGAACTTAAACTTGTTTTATCCCATTTTTCATCATAAAAATAGTGGGGATTTTTTTTTTTTAATAATAATAGCGGAAGCAGTATACTTAGAAAATATTTACATACACTCATACACAAATAAAATAAGTGTCTGTTTTCTCAAAATAGATATATTAATTAAATCCTTTTGAGTTGTGAATCCCAACCCGTTCATCATTTCACCGCCACCGGCTTTACCCGCCACCATGCAGTCAATTCAAGACAGGCTGTTTACCTACAGCATAAACTTCAAACAATGAGCGAAAGCTCAGCAAGTACAACTCCTATACCGCAAACCAATTACATGAAACATACATAACCTTTTTCATGACATCTTAAACATGAAAACGTAAACATGGCATCATATCATCTTAAACATGAAAACGTAACATGGCATCATATCATCTTAAACATGAAAACATAACATAGCATTATATCATCGATTTCTTCATCTTAAACATGATATTCTGTCGTGAAATGCATGAACCGTTTATGTCCAATTATGCTTGCTTTCTTGTATCACACTTTATCTTGTTGATTTTACTTGTGGGCCCGTTAACTTGATGTGCATGTACCCGGCGCGCAGCTTAAGGAAATTACCCAAGCTTTCGACCCGATCGTCATCAGGGGGCACAACACTGGCTCTTGTGGCCTTTTCTCAAACATTCTGTTTGTAGGTCTTTCTTGACATCTTTTCACTTGATAGATTAGTGAGCATACTTATATAATATCTCCTAATCTCATGTTTCATCAATGCATGGACAGTCGAATTTTTTCATGTAAGCATAATAACAATACTTGAAACATTCATCATACAATAAGCATATTGTAACCATCGAGCAAATCATCAATTAACACTTAAACAGTGTAAAGTAAACATGTTAAGTAAACATACAACTCTAGCCTATGCTGTAGGCGGCGTTGTACTTACTTTATCTTTGTTGTTCGCGTGATCGACTTTCCTTTCCCGAGCACGCTCGCAGATCACCTCCTGCCCATGGACGTTTACACGTGAGGTCTCTATTCTAAGATCGTTTAATGTCGAATTAAACCAACATAAATATTTTTCGGTTATAAGACCCTCTTCTAACACAAGCGAAGGGGTCACACGGCGTAACCCACAACGGAGATATTAATTAAGGGTTCATGTAAAGGATCCTAATCTTAACTTAAACTTCAATCCGCATGGTTAACTCTGAGCTTGGGCAAGGCCCTAGTAACTCGAAATAATTTTCCGGCTACTAACGCAGTATCTTATTCATTTCAATCTTGAAAACCTTGAACTTGTTTAAGATATCATTTTTTTCTTGTTTATTTTCGTAAGTTTGGTGAATAGCACCCAAACTTGTCTTCAAAATTACAAAACACTTGAAAATATTTCTATAAAACATTGGGAGATCGAAAACCGCCTTTGGAACGGTTTTCGGGTTTGAAAATGATGTTTGCAAGTTAGAAAAACGTTTTTCCTAGTCGTTGGTCTAGAAAATCCCGTGCATGAGATTTTGCTCACTGCGCGGATTTTGTTTGAAAATTCATAACTTAAAATGTAAAACGAATTTGGAAACACTTTCTTCATGAAAGTTATAGCTAACAAAAAGATCTAAAACTTTCATGTTTTGAACATTTTCTGATTCTGGCTCAGTTAATACCAGTTTTTGTTTGAACACATGTGAATCGTTGGAACCTGGTCACCCTGACCAGTTCTCGGTTTTTCTTCAAAACAAAGGCCATTGAAGCCTTATTTTTAAAATCTGTCCACGCTGCCCCCTAGGAAATACCCTAACGAACAACTTTCGTGTTTTAAGTTTTTACCCATTCGGCCTCTAAGGACCTGTAAATCCCACTTTTCCGAGCTGCCGGGTGTTGGACCCGAGAGCAGTTTTGGTGTTAGTCTTAATTTTACGTCCCTATACGTTGCTCTAGCTCGACCGCCCAATGCGGGACCTAATAACACATGCACATCTTCTAACGTCCCTCATACACATAAAATTTTAAATCCCGAGCTTTCGGATTCAACTCAAGGCCGAGACCCCTTGGTCCACGGTTTTGAGAGAGAAACATACATACAACAAAACTCAACCATAACATCATACAATCCCTAGAACATGTATCTAGAAATTTGATAAACATAATAGAGACATGAAACCCTTAAATAGAAACCCTAGCATGCAACTCTAGTACACAAAATCATAGAGCATAACTCCAACCAAACATGCAAAATAATCACCTCATAAACCTAAATCAAGCATAAAAATATAACCTAAGCTATTTAGGGCTAAAATCGAAAATTATGAGCTTAAGCTCTTACAACTTTTGTGCTTGAAATACATAGTAAAACCCTTGAGAAAATGAACTAAAAATTTTGAACCAAAACTAGGGTGAAGTTCGGATTTTTACCTCAAAAAAATCCGGGGTCACTAGCTTGTTCCTAGTTGGTATTGGTCTCCAATGTGCACGGTTTGGACTTCAACAAAGGTCACAAAAATTTTGTTAACTTCCTCCTCCAACCAACCTTGGAAAAGAGAAGAAAATACTCAAAAAAATCTTACCTTAAAATCTCTTGAATCTCCTTAGGTAGCAACTCACAAAATGGTGGTTTTTTTCTTGGATCTAGATTACACCTTCACACAACTCTTGTTCCTAGCCAAAACCCGAAATTTCTCTTGGATTTTCTCAGCTCCCAAACACTCGGCAAGGTGGGGAAGAGAGGGGAAAATTTTTGAACGACTTCCTCCTTTGATCACACAAGGAAACCGAGGGCCCTTTTTGGTGGTTTCTTCACAACTTTTTGGCTTGAACTCTCTTGGTTTCTTAGCTCTCTCTCTCTCTCTCTCTCTCTCTCACGGATTTTTCTTGGAGGGAAATGCCAATTGGTATGGCTGATAATGGTTAAGGGCTGCTGAATTTTTGGGGTTTGAAATCCCTAGACATAGTGCCTCTAGCTAGGGAAATCATAGGCTTTCTTTTCCAAGGTAAATTGATTCAAATCTTGCCAATTGATATGGCTGATAATGGGTTAAGGGTTACTGAATTTTTGGGGTTTGAAATCCCTGGAAATAGTGCCTCTAGCTAGGGAAAATCCTAGGCTTTCCTTTCCAAGGTAAATTTGGTTCAAATCTTGCTATTTGGTCCTCCAATTTTGCAAGCTATTGCCCAAAGGGGCTTGAGTGGCCGGCTGCCATGTGGAAGGAGTGAGAGAGTGGTTGACAACTCATAGATGAGGTGTCACAAGCTCATTGGTCCATGTGTGTGGAGGGTTAAGTCCTACTTAGCTTAATTGTGATGTAATTAAGCTTAAAGGCTTGTTTGGTTCAATCTTTTTGAAAAATTGTGTAATTTCAACACATTGCAATAAATTTTAA
>CM046362.1:6299681-6538864 GCA_025413025.1 Ficus hispida
TCTGATACCAATCTGTGACGACCCGCCTTGTACAGGCCGCCACTACTTGACTTAACTTACTTGAACTTAAACTTGTTTTATCCCATTTTTCATCATAAAAATAGTGGGGATTTTTTTTTTTTTTTTTAATAATAATAGCGGAAGCAGTATACTTAGAAAATATTTACATACACTCATACACAAATAAAATAACTGTCTGTTTTCTCAAAATAGATATATTAATTAAATCCTTTTGAGTTGTGAATCCCAACCCGTTCATCATTTCACCGCCACCGGCTTTACCCGCCACCATGCAGTCAATTCAAGACAGGCTGTTTACCTACAGCATAAACTTCAAACAATGAGCGAAAGCGTAGCAAGTACAACTCCTATACCGCAAACCAATTACATGAAACATACATAACCTTTTTCATGACATCTTAAACATGAAAACGTAAACATGGCATCATATCATCTTAAACATGAAAACGTAACATGGCATCATATCATCTTAAACATGAAAACATAACATAGCATTATATCATCGATTTCTTCATCTTAAACATGATATTCTGTCGTGAAATGCATGAACCGTTTATGTCCAATTATGCTTGCTTTCTTGTATCACACTTTATCTTGTTGATTTTACTTGTGGGCCCGTTAACTTGATGTGCATGTACCCAGCGCGCAGCTTAAGGAAATTACCCAAGCTTTCGACCCGATCGTCATCAGGGGGCACAACACTGGCTCTTGTGGCCTTTTCTCAAACATTCTGTTTGTAGGTCTTTCTTGACATCTTTTCACTTGATAGATTAGTGAGCATACTTATATAATATCTCCTAATCTCATGTTTCATCAATGCATGGACAGTCGAATTTTTTCATGTAAGCATAATAACAATACTTGAAACATTCATCATACAATAAGCATATTGTAACCATCGAGCAAATCATCAATTAACACTTAAACAGTGTAAAGTAAACATGTTAAGTAAACATACAACTCTAGCCTATGCTGTAGGCGGCGTTGTACTTACTTTATCTTTGTTGTTCGCGTGATCGACTTTCCTTTCCCGAGCACGCTCGCAGATCACCTCCTGCCCATGGACGTTTACACGTGAGGTCTCTATTCTAAGATCGTTTAATGTCGAATTAAACCAACATAAATATTTTTCGGTTATAAGACCCTCTTCTAACACAAGCGAATGGGTCACACGGCGTAACCCACAACGGAGATATTAATTAAGGGTTCATGTAAAGGATCCTAATCTTAACTTAAACTTCAATCCGCATGGTTAACTCTGAGCTTGGGCAAGGCCCTAGTAACTCGAAATAATTTTCCGGCTACTAACGCAGTATCTTATTCATTTCAATCTTGAAAACCTTGAACTTGTTTAAGATATCATTTTTTCTTGTTTATTTTCGTAAGTTTGGTGAATAGCACCCAAACTTGTCTTCAAAATTACAAAACACTTGAAAATATTTCTATAAAACATTGGGAGATCGAAAACCGCCTTTGGAACGGTTTTCGGGTTTGAAAATGATGTTTGCAAGTTAGAAAAAACGTTTTTCCTAGTCGTTGGTCTAGAAATCCCGTGCATGAGATTTTGCTCACTGCGCGGATTTTGTTTGAAAATTCATAACTTAAAATGTAAAACGAATTTGGAAACACTTTCTTCACGAAAGTTATAGCTAACAAAAAGATCTAAAACTTTCATGTTTTGAACTTTTCTGATTCTGGCTCAGTTAATACCAGTTTTTGTTTGAACACATGTGAATCGTTGGAACCTGGTCACCCTGACCAGTTCTCGGTTTTTCTTCAAAACAAAGGCCATTGAAGCCTTATTTTTAAAATCTGTGCACATTGTCCCCTAGGAAATACCCTAACGAACAACTTTCGTGTTTTAAGTTTTTACCCATTCGGCCTCTAAGGACCTGTAAATCCCACTTTTCCGAGCTGCCGGGTGTTGGACCCGAGAGCAGTTTTGGTGTTAGTCTTAATTTTACGTCCCTATACGTTGCTCTAGCTCGACCGCCCAATGCGGGACCTAATAACACATGCACATCTTCTAACGTCCCTCATACACATAAAATTTTAAATCCCGAGCTTTCGGATTCAACTCAAGGCCGAGACCCCTTGGTCCACGGTTTTGAGAGAGAAACATACATACAACAAAACTCAACCATAACATCATACAATCCCTAGAACATGTATCTAGAAATTTGATAAACATAATAGAGACATGAAACCCTTAAATAGAAACCCTAGCATGCAACTCTAGTACACAAAATCATAGAGCATAACTCCAACCAAACATGCAAAATAATCACCTCATAAACCTAAATCAAGCATAAAAATATAACCTAAGCTATTTAGGGCTAAAATCGAAAATTATGAGCTTAAGCTCTTACAACTTTTGTGCTTGAAATACATAGTAAAACCCTTGAGAAAATGAACCAAAAATTTTGAACCAAAACTAGGGTGAAGTTCGGATTTTTACCTCAAAAAAAATCCGGGGTCACTAGCTTGTTCCTAGTTGGTATTGGTCTCCAATGTGCACGGTTTGGACTTCAACAAAGGTCACAAAAATTTTGTTAACTTCCTCCTCCAACCAACCTTGGAAAAGAGAAGAAAATACTCAAAAAAATCTTACCTTAAAATCTCTTGAATCTCCTTAGGTAGCAACTCACAAATGGTGGTTTTTTTCTTGGATCTAGATTACACCTTCACACAACTCTTGTTCCTAGCCAAAACCCGAAATTTCTCTTGGATTTTCTCAGCTCCCAAACACTCGGCAAGGTGGGGAAGAGAGGGGAAAATTTTTGAACGACTTCCTCCTTTGATCACACAAGGAAACCGAGGGCCCTTTTTGGTGGTTTCTTCACAACTTTTTGGCTTGAACTCTCTTGGTTTCTTAGCTCTCTCTCTCTCTCTCTCTCTCTCTCTCTCTCTCTCTCGGATTTTTCTTGGAGGGAAATGCCAATTGGTATGGCTGATAATTGTAATAATCGAAATTTTCACGAACTCACAATTTTCTTGTAAATAAGAAATTTATAGTTCGTATTATGTGTTTATGTGCAATTTTATGAAAATTATGAATATTAATACAAAATTCATGATTTTATCAGTATATGATTGAGTTCTCGGTAAATTAATTACGAGACTTCATGATAGGCCTTTTAAGTAAAAAGGTATGACGAAATTTCATGAATTCATGATAGTCAAATTTTGACAAGAGAGTCAATGATTGACAAGAAAGTCAATGGTTGACCCGAAAAATCGAAAATGAGGCGGTACGGTTAAATATTTTTCAGTATAAAAATTATACCGTGTAAAAACCATTTTTACGGATAAAATGGTATGTTTAGGATTCAAAAACCACCATAGAAAATCAAGCACATTAATTAGGTTATCTTGGGCCAAGTGGTTTCAAATTATAAGAAAAATTTTTACACAGTCCATTTTCACACAGATAAATTTTGGACTGCAGTTCAGTATAACAGTACTGAAATTATACTGTGTATTAGTGAACACAGTATTAGAAATATCTGTGTTAAGTTTAAAGTAGACTACATTAAGGAAAAGCCAAACAAGGCTTTAAGATGACATCACCTAAGCTTGGAATTATGACATCATCCCATTTTTGATTTATGACATCATAAATGGTGGAAACAACTCACACCTAGCCACCTAGCACCATGCATGGCCGGCCACATGGAGGGTCTTTTGGCAAAATTTTGTGCAATTATTTTGCTCCAAGGATTTATGAGCAAAAGGTGAACCAAAAAGATTTGCAATGTGATCCAAAACCTCACCTATAAATAGGCCAAGGGGGTGGTCGGTTTTTAGTCCAAAAAAATCAGAAAAAGCAGCCAAATTCTGCCCATTTTCCCTCTCCAAAAATCTGCAATCTCAAGTGGGTGATTGAGTGAAGAAAAAAATTGAGAAACTTAGGGGTTTTGATGTTGTAGTCTTCGGTTTTCCCTAGCAAGTTCAATCAAAAATTTTGACAGTTTTTGGTGTCCATTTTAGGGGCCAACAGCCGGCTGCCAAGGGGGGGTGAGTGAGTGAGAAAATTTGGATTTAAGAGAGCTTAGTTTAGGTGCAAGCAGCCACCAAGAATCAGCCAATTTTGGTGCCAATTGGTGCAACAAAACCGGCCTTGGGTGGTGTCCTAGGAGAAAAGTTTTGTGAGCCAAACCCAACCAATTTTTGGAGATAAATCAAGGTAAACCATTCTAGACCTTAATCTCTTTCAATTAAGCATTCAATTTGAAATTTACATGTATTTCAAGTTGAAATTGTAAGAGCATAAGCTCAATTTATTTTGTGCCCAAAGTTAGGAATCTAGGGTTGTGCTTGATCTAGAATTAGGGGTGGTTTGATTTTTATGTGCATGCTTGCTTTAATTTTCTTAATTTGCATACTAAATACTAGTTTATTATATGTCCCCAATCTGCCCTAGTGTTGGTGAATGATAATTTTGTGCTAGGTTGCTAGAATTTAATTAGTATGCTTGTTAGGTTTTGTGCAACCGAAATCATGCAACTTAGTTGATCCAATATCAATTAGGTTTGCATGGTGATGTTAGAAATTGTGATTAAAGAAAATTTACGCTAGAAAATCGCTGCATGTGTGTATTAGGGCTCCCGCGGTGGCTGGTTGAGCTAGATTCCACGTCTAGGACGTAAAACGAATTCTAAACCGAAAAACTGCCAGGCTCGGGTGGATCCTGACCAGTTTTACGGCAAGCCGATTTTGAGGCCTTTAGAGGCCGAATTAGGCAAAACTTAAAACACAAAAGTTGCTCGGAACAGTTTTTCCTAGAGGGCTCCTGGACGGATTTGCAAAATGAGGCTCCAATGGCCTCCGTTTTTACAAAATCCGAGACTAAACTGCCCAGACCTAGTTTACACGACCAGTGGGTTTCAAATTAAAACTGGTACGAATCCAAGCAGAACTGGGTTTTTCTTAAAACATGAAAGTTTTAGAATTTCTCAAGAGCAAGAACTTTCGTGAAGACAAGTTTTTCAAATTCCATTTGGATTTTTAAATACAACCTGAACTATAAAAACTGTGCAGAGAACAAAAAATTCCTGTACAGGATTTTCTACAAACATACAGAAAAACTGTATTTTTACATCAACATTTCCTGTTTTGACTATGAAAACTATTTCAAAAGCAGTTTTCAGCCTTAAATGAGTTTTATAAAGTTTTACTTTGAAAACCTCGAATTTTGAAGTAAAACAAAAGATTTTCTAGCCAATTTTCCAAATTGGATTTAAAAGCTAAAGTGTAAAAACAAAAGATGATGAGTGGTAACCGGGAAGGATAACCGAATTACTAAGGCTTAGGCTCGATAATAAGAATAGTAATTTAATACTAATCATATGGGTTTAATACCCAAGGTTACCTCAAGTAACCTAATGGGTCAAGATAATTAACCACAATCTCTAGGGTTACAATTAGTAACCTAGTAGTTGATCAAGGCTTGTAAAAGGACATATAACCATAATGTTGGAAAGGTTACCAACATTTTATAGGATTCTTATCCTATGTTCTTTCTAATAGCAGGAAGTAACCTGCAGTCGAGGTCAGAGTGGAAATCAACGAAGCCTGGATTACAATAAGTCAGGCAAGTATCGAACCTCACCTACAGTATGAAAATAGTAAATACTATTTTCATATATGCTATGTTAAAATGTACATGCTATGTTGTATGATGTTAAATGATGTTATGTGATGATATGCTATAACATGTTACATATTATGCCATGTTTTCTAAAATGTCATGGTTTTAAAAATGTCATGTTTCAAGAATGCCATGATATGGCAAATGTTAAAGTTTGAATATGACATAGTGACATCATGAAGCATGTTCACTAATGTTAAATCATATGGTAAGATAATCAAGGAAGGTGTCGTACCAACCTCCCGTGATCGAGGAGGATACATGTTTAAAACCAGTTGTGACATTTACCTCTCGTTGATGCGTGAGGGTCACGTTTTAATTCCCAGAACTGTTAGGGCCTTGCAAACCCTAGCTTTGTCTGGAGGCTGCGCGCTTTCGGTACGTACACTATGGGCCCACATGTTGAGACAAGATAAGTTAAAGATTGAGTCTAAAATGAAGCATAAGACTTTCAATCAATCATAAATGGCTCATGCATAAGTTACATGATGATTGACATGTTTTAAAGATGATTAAATTATTTTTGTGAGATTATGTTTGTACTTGCTGGGCGAAAGCTCACTCTTATATTTCATACTGTAGGTAAAAAGCCTGCAGCTTAAATGGTGGGTATGCGGACGATGCGGCGGGTGAAGGGCGGTGTGGGATACCACTACGCAAAATTTTCCGCAACCGCTTTTGAATCTCAAAAGTAAATTATGTTATGCAATATGTATGAAGTTTAAAGACTTAAGAAGATATCTTCAGTATAGTATGTATACATGATAAGTTTTTCTCTACAAGATAACTTATGTAAATATGTTTTAAAGAAAAAAAAATTATTCTCAAATTTTCAAGTAAGATAAGTACAAGTAAGTATGATGTCGACCCGGCTTGGGAAGTCGGGGCGTCACAAGTTGGTATCAGAGCGGTATCCTGCCAGCCTACTTCACTTCGCCTCACATCGCTTCTGCAACGGGCCAAGTAAGTTATGTTATTTTCTTACGATTAGGATTAGTTAAGATTTTATGTGCGTAGTAAGTATTTTCTTCAACGGCCATGCTGAAGAATGTTGGATACAGGGATGACGTTGGGTGGTGTCTTAGCTTGGTGGTGGCAACTAGGTGACGTACGGAAATGATGGGAAAGTTTTATATCTTCCCCAAATGTTATGGTTAGGTACTCCTGTTGTGAAGGAGATAGAACGAGAACATGAATTCAGATATATTCATGTTATGCTTTTATATGGAATAAAGATTATGGTTCTATATAAAAGGCATGATTTTAAGAAGCTGAATTTATTTCCTTATTCCCGTACAGAACCATGCCGCCAAAGCGTAGAAGAGTACCAACCCAAGACATTGACCTTGCGGCTCAGCTGAATGAGCTAAGACAGATGATGTTAGCCCAACAGCAAGAGATAGGGGGGCTTAGAGCTCAGATAGCTCAGCAGAATCAGGGACCTCCAAATGCTGAGGTACCACCAGCACCTATGAATCAGCCTGCTGCACCGGAAATTCCTGATGATGTCCCGGTGATCCCAGAGAACCCCATAGCCCCTGAAGTACCTGTTGCGCCTGCAGCTGTGCCACCAGCACCTCTGGTTCGAACTCCAGAAGAACTATATGACAGATTTCGGCGAATGAAGGCACCGGAATTCGAGGGGTCCACAAACCCAATTGAGGCCGACAACTGGTTGATTGACCTCCAGGTCGCCTTAAATTTCCTCAGACTTAATGATCAGGAGAAAGTCCTCTGTGCAACTTTTATGCTACGGAAAGATGCTCGCCTTTGGTGGGAAACAGTTCAGATCCAGCGAGATGTGACTCAGATGACTTGGGAGGACTTTGTGGAGGAATTTAAGGAAAAGTACTTCAATACTGAGGTCATGGAAGCTCAACAAGACGAGTTCGACAAGTTTCGCCAAGGAAATCTGTCGGTAGCCGAAGTGTCAAAAAGTTTGAGCAGCTAGCACGTCTCTGCCCTCACCTCATCAGTTCCGAAAGGGACAAAGTAAGAAGAATGATGAGAATGTTCCGCTCAGATTTAGCAGTGGTAATCAGCAGTGGCCCCCATCCACCACTCACTGTTGCTGAATGTGTCAGCAGGGCAATTCGAGCTGAATATTGGGTGGGTCAGAACAAGGAGCAAAGGGCTAAATTTTTCCAGGAGAAGAGGGAAGAAAAAGCCCAGGCCAAACAGAACCAGACCAAGCAGGGCCAAACTCCGCAACAGAAGGGTCAAGGAGGACCTACGGGCCAGAACAACAACAACAGGCAGTACGGCAACAGCCAGCAGAAAAGGAAGTGGAATGCAGGAGGACAGGGGAATCAACAGAATTTTCCCCAAAAGAGAAATACTCCTGATAACAACAATAATCCCACTTGTCAGAAATGTGGGAGAAAGCACCCGGGAGAGTGCCGTGTTGGAAGCAGTCGCTGTTTTCTTTGTGGCAAGGAAGGCCACTATGCGAGAAGCTGCAATCTCAATCCTCAGAGTCCACAGAACCAACAGAGAGGACAGGGATCTCAACTTCACGCTGCACAGATGAAGATCGAGGGACCCGAAATCTCCCAAGGCAGGCTGGAAGCTCCGGAACCTCAGGGACGTATTTACGCCTATACAAAGGAGGATGTTCAAGCTGGACCTTCCACAGTGGTGACAGGTCAGCTTCCTTTTGCTCAACAAGATGCCTATGTGTTAATTGATTCTGGAGCTACGCATTCGTTCACATCACCTAGATTCGCTAAGAAACTAGGTAGGGCAAGTGATAGAATTGGAAAAACATTTAGGACTGCATTACCCTCCGGGGAGATTCTGTTGTCTGATTATTGGATACGTCATGTTCCAATAATTATATGTGGTAGGGAAATGTATGTCAACCTGATCATCATAGACCTATATGACTACGACGTCATCTTAGGAATGGATTTCTTGGGGAAGTACAACGCAGTTATCGACTGTCCACGACGTACTGTTACGTTCAAGCCAATTGGAGGCGAGGAGTTTATTTTCAGAGGATCGACTCCAAAACAGCCGAAAATGTTCATTTCTGCGCTGAAGGCTAGGAAATTGTTGGCAGAAGGATGTATGGGATTTCTAGCCAACATAGTGGATAAGACGCTTGAAACTGAGAGCAGACCGGAGGAAGTACCGATAGTCAGAGAATTTATAGAGGTTTTTCCTGAAGAGTTGCCAGGACTGCCACCAGAACGAGAGATCTCCTTTGAGATTGAGTTACTTCCTGGATCGGCACCAGTATCTAAGGCACCTTATAGGATGGCGCCTGCCGAACTTAAGGAACTGCAGATTCAGTTACAAGAGCTTCTGGATCGAGGATTCATTCGTCAGAGCTACTCGCCATGGGGAGCTCCAGTTCTGTTTGTTAAAAAGAAGGACGGCACTCTTAGGATGTGCATTGACTATCGGGAATTGAACAAGATAACTATCAAGAACAAGTATCCCTTGCCTCGGATCGACGATCTGTTTGATCAGCTGAGAGGAGCTTCAATTTTCTCGAAGATTGACCTGCGATCCGGATATCACCAGCTTCGAATTAGGGAAGGAGACGTTCCCAAGACAGCTTTTCGAACACGATATGGACATTACGAGTTCCTCGTTATGCCATTCGGACTGACAAATGCTCCAGCAGCCTTTATGGACCTGATGAATCGAGTATTCAAGGATTACTTGGATAAATTTGTTATTGTCTTTATAGATGATATCTTGATTTATTCAAGATCAAAGGAGGAGCATGAGGAGCATTTAAGGATTGCTTTACGAATTTTAAAGCAAAACCAGCTCTACGCTAAATTCACAAAGTGTGAATTTTGGTTGAAAAAGGTCCATTTCTTAGGACATGTGGTCTCCAGGAACGGCATATCTGTAGATCCGGCCAAGATTGAGGCAGTAAGTGAATGGCCAGCTCCGAAAAATGTCACCGAAGTACGTAGTTTCCTCGGCTTGGCGGGCTACTACCGACGTTTCGTCGAACGATTTGCTAAAATTGCAGCGCCACTCACTGCACTTACACGGAAAGGAAAGAAGTACGAATGGACTGCAAAGTGTGAAGAGCACTTCCAAGAGCTGAAAAACAGGCTGACTCGCGCTCCGATTCTCACAATTCCGAATGTGGAAGAAGGAAACTTCGTGATATACAGCGATGCTTCTAAAATAGGATTGGGAGCCGTGCTCATGCAAAATGGAAAGGTGATCGCTTATGCTTCACGCCAGCTAAAGGATCATGAGAAGAACTACCCGACGCATGATTTGGAACTTGCGGCGGTAGTATTTGCGCTCAAAATCTGGAGGCACTACCTTTACGGCAGTAAGTGTGAAGTCTACACGGATCATCAGAGTTTGAAGTATATCTTCACACAAAAGGAGCTTAACATGAGGCAAAGAAGATGGCTCGAATTGGTGAAGGATTATGACATAGACATCCGTTACCATCCAGGGAAGGCTAACAAAGTAGCTGATGCCCTTAGTCGGAAGTCGTCTTCCTCGTTGATGTCAATACAGCCATTGACCGAACCTCTTCAGAAGGAGCTAATAGAAGCTGGAATAGAGCTTATTACGGAAGTTTAGCTGCCCTAACCTTCCAACCTACCATTTTAGATGGTATGAAAGAGCGACAAGAAGGAGATGCCTCGCTGCTCAGAACAAGGAACGAAGTCCTGGAAGAAAAGGAGTCAGACTTCAACATATCAGATGAGGGCATACTCTATCGGAAAAATAGATTATGCATCCCTAATGAGGATAAATTGAAGGAGCAGATCATGAAGGAGGCTCATGAGACTCCATATTCCGTTCATCCAGGAGCCACAAAGATGTACCAAGACTTGAAGGAAAGCTTTTGGTGGCCCAGAATGAAGAATGACGTCGCTACATTCGTCAGTAAATGCCTTACATGTCAAAGGGTGAAAGCAGAACACCAACGTCCAGGGGGAGAATTGCAGAAAATTTCCATTCCAGAATGGAAATGGGACCAAGTGACGATGGATTTCGTGGTTGGACTACCCCGAACTCCCAACGGCAACGACGCTATTTGGGTGGTTGTTGATCGTTTGACGAAGTCTGCACACTTTATCGCCATCAAGCTTAGTTTTTCGGTGGAACAGCTGGCGGAACTATACGTCGCGCAGATTGTTCGCTACCATGGGATTCCAAAGACAATCATCTCTGATCGTGATGGTCGTTTCACTTCTAAGTTCTGGAGAAGTGTACATCAAGCCATGGGTACCAAGCTTACCTTTAGTACAGCTTTTCATCCTCAAACGGACGGGCAATCCGAGAGGACCATTCAGACCTTAGAAGACATGTTGCGAGCGTGCGTGATGGACTTCAAAGGAACTTGGGATAAAAAGCTTCCTTTGATTGAATTCTCGTACAACAACAGTTTCCAAGCTTCAATTGGAATGGCTCCTTACGAAGCTCTGTACGGAAGAAGGTGCAGATCTCTAGTCCATTGGTACGAGACCAGGGAAAAGGAACTTGTGTCCACAGATTTCATTCGGAAAACCACTGATGCCGTCAAACTTATACGCCGACGAATGGAGACTGCATTTAGTCGACAAAAGAGCTATGCCGACAAACGCAGAAGGCCTCTAGAATTCCAAGTAGGAGACTTGGTCTTTCTCAAAGTTGCTCCATTCAAAGGGGTTATGAGATTCGGAAAGAAGGGGAAATTAAGTCCACGATACATAGGGCCATTCGAAATACTGGAAAGAATTGGCAACGTGGCCTATAGGTTGGCTTTGCCCCAGGAATTAGCATATGTACACAATGTATTTCATGTGTCGATGCTAAAGAAGTACATCTCGGATCCATCCCATGTATTGGACCACGAACCAATTGAGATTCACGAAGATCTGACCTATGAGGAGAAACCAGTTCGAATCTTAGCCCGAGAAGAAAAGGTGCTAAGGAACAAGGTTATACCTTTAGTTAAGGTCCTATGGCGAAATCATGAGATTGAGGAGGCAACCTGGGAACGCGAGGATGAGATGAAGAAAAGCTACCCCGAATTGTTCTGATTTTCGAGGACGAAAATTCTTTAAGGAGGGTAGATTGTAATAATCGAAATTTTCACGAACTCACAATTTTCTTGTAAATAAGAAATTTATAGTTCGTATTATGTGTTTATGTGCAATTTTATGAAAATTATGAATATTAATACAAAATTCATGATTTTATCAGTATATGATTGAGTTCTCGGTAAATTAATTACGAGACTTCATGATAGGCCTTTTAAGTAAAAAGGTATGACGAAATTTCATGAATTCATGATAGTCAAATTTTGACAAGAGAGTCAATGATTGACAAGAAAGTCAATGGTTGACCCGAAAAATCGAAAATGAGGCGGTACGGTTAAATATTTTTCAGTATAAAAATTGTACCGTGTAAAAACCATTTTTACGGATAAAATGGTATGTTTAGGATTCAAAAACCACCATAGAAAATCAAGCACATTAATTAGGTTATCTTGGACCAAGTGGTTTCAAATTATAAGAAAAATTTTTACACAGTCCATTTTCACACAGATAAATTTTGGACTGCAGTTCAGTATAACAGTACTGAAATTATACTGTGTATTAGTGAACACAGTATTAGAAATATCTGTGTTAAGTTTAAAGTAGACTACATTAAGGAAACAGCCAAACAAGGCTTTAAGATGACATCACCTAAGCTTGGAATTATGACATCATCCCATTTTTGATTTATGACATCATAAATGGTGGAAACAACTCACACCTAGCCACCTAGCACCATGCATGGCCGGCCACATGGAGGGTCTTTTGGCAAAATTTTGTGCAATTATTTTGCTCCAAGGATTTATGAGCAAAAGGTGAACCAAAAAGATTTGCAATGTGATCCAAAACCTCACCTATAAATAGGCCAAGGGGGGTGGTCGGTTTTTAGTCCAAAAAAAATCAGAAAAAGCAGCCAAATTCTGCCCATTTTCCCTCTCCAAAAATCTGCAATCTCAAGTGGGTGATTGAGTGAAGAAAAAAATTGAGAAACTTAGGGGTTTTGATGTTGTAGTCTTCGGTTTTCCCTAGCAAGTTCAATCAAAAATTTTGACAGTTTTTGGTGTCCATTTTAGGGGCCAACAGCCGGCTGCCAAGGGGGGTTGAGTGAGTGAGAAAATTTGGATTTAAGAGAGCTTAGTTTAGGTGCAAGCAGCCACCAAGAATCAGCCAATTTTGGTGCCAATTGGTGCAACAAAACCGGCCTTGGGTGGTGTCCTAGGAGAAAAAGTTTTGTGAGCCAAACCCTAACCAATTTTTGGAGATAAATCAAGGTAAACCATTCTAGACCTTAATCTCTTTCAATTAAGCATTCAATTTGAAATTTACATGTATTTCAAGTTGAAATTGTAAGAGCATAAGCTCAATTTATTTTGTGCCCAAAGTTAGGAATCTAGGGTTGTGCTTGATCTAGAATTAGGGGTGGTTTGATTTTTATGTGCATGCTTGCTTTAATTTTCTTAATTTGCATACTAAATACTAGTTTATTATATGTCCCCAATCTGCCCTAGTGTTGGTGAATGATAATTTTGTGCTAGGTTGCTAGAATTTAATTAGTATGCTTGTTAGGTTTTGTGCAACCGAAATCATGCAACTTAGTTGATCTAATATCAATTAGGTTTGCATGGTGATGTTAGAAATTGTGATTAAAGAAAATTTACGCTAGAAAATCGCTGCATGTGTGTATTAGGGCTCCCGCGGTGGCTGGTTGAGCTAGATTCCACGTCTAGGACGTAAAACGAATTCTAAACCGAAAAACTGCCAGGCTCGGGTGGATCCTGACCAGTTTTACGGCAAGCCGATTTTGAGGCCTTTAGAGGCCGAATTAGGCAAAACTTAAAACACAAAAGTTGCTCGGAACAGTTTTTCCTAGAGGGTTACGCGGACGGATATGCAAAATGAGGCTCCAATGGCCTCCGTTGTTACGAAAATCCGAGAATAAACTGCCCAGACCTAGTTTACACGACCAGTGGGATTCAAATTAAAACTGGTACGAATCCAAGCAGAACTGGGTTTTTCTTAAAACATGAAAGTTTTAGAATTTCTCAAGAGAAAGAACTTTCGTGAAGACAAGTTTTTCAAATTCCATTTGGATTTTTAAATACAACCTGAACTATAAAAACTGTGCAGAGAACAAAAAATTCTTGTACAGGATCTTCTACAAACATACAGAAAAACTGTATTTTTACATCAACATTTCCTGTTTTGACTATGAAAACTATTTCAAAAGCAGTTTTCAGCCTTAAATGAGTTTTATAAAGTTTTACTTTGAAAACCTCGAATTTTGAAGTAAAACAAAAGATTTTCTAGCCAATTTTCCAAATTGGATTTAAAAGCTAAAGTGTAAAAACAAAAGATGACGAGTGGTAACCGGGAAGGATAACCGAATTACTAAGGCTTAGGCTCGATAATAAGAATAGTAATTTAATACTAATCATATGGGTTTAATACCCAAGGTTACCTCAAGTAACCTAATGGGTCAAGATAATTAACCACAATCTCTAGGGTTACAATTAGTAACCTAGTAGTTGATCAAGGCTTGTAAAAGGACATATAACCATAATGTTGGAAAGGTTACCAACATTTTATAGGATTCTTATCCTATGTTCTTTCTAATAGCAGGAAGTAACCTGCAGTCGAGGTCAGAGTGGAAATCAACGAAGCCTGGATTACAATAAGTCAGGCAAGTATCGAACCTCACCTACAGTATGAAAATAGTAAATACTATTTTCATATATGCTATGTTAAAATGTACATGCTATGTTGTATGATGTTAAATGATGTTATGTGATGATATGCTATAACATGTTACATATTATGCCATGTTTTCTAAAATGTCATGGTTTTAAAAATGTCATGTTTTCAAGAATGCCATGATATGGCAAATGTTAAAGTTTGAATATGACATAGTGACATCATGAAGCATGTTCACTAATGTTAAATCATATGGTAAGATAATCAAGGAAGGTGTCGTACCAACCTCCCGTGATCGAGGAGGATACATGTTTAAAACCAATTGTGACATTTACCTCTCGTTGATGCGTGAGGGTCACGTTTTAATTCCCAGAACTGTTAGGGCCTTGCAAACCCTAGCTTTGTCTGGAGGCTGCGCGCTTTCGGTATGTACACTATGGGCCCACATGTTGAGACAAGATAAGTTAAAGATTGAGTCTAAAATGAAGCATAAGACTTTCAATCAATCATAAATGGCTCATGCATAAGTTACATGATGATTGACATGTTTTAAAGATGATTAAATTATTTTTGTGAGATTATGTTTGTACTTGCTGGGCGAAAGCTCACTCTTATATTTCATACTGTAGGTAAAAAGCCTGCAGCTTAAATGGTGGGCTATGCGGACGATGCGGCGGGTGAAGGGCGGTGTGGGATACCACTACGCAAAATTTTCCGCAACCGCTTTTGAATCTCAAAAGTAAATTATGTTATGCAATATGTATGAAGTTTAAAGACTTAAGAAGATATCTTCAGTATAGTATGTATACATGATAAGCTTTTCTCTACAAGATAACTTATGTAAATATGTTTTAAAGAAAAAAAAATTATTCTCAAATTTTCAAGATAAGTACAAGTAAGTATGGTGTCGACCCGGCTTGGGAAGTCGGGGCGTCACAATAATGGTTAAGGGCTGCTGAATTTTTGGGGTTTGAAATCCCTAGACATAGTGCCTCTAGCTAGGGAAATCATAGGCTTTCTTTTCCAAGGTAAATTGATTCAAATCTTGCCAATTGATATGGCTGATAATGGGTTAAGGGTTGCTGAATTTTTGGGGTTTGAAATCCCTGGAAATAGTGCCTCTAGCTAGGGAAAATCCTAGGCTTTCCTTTCCAAGGTAAATTTGGTTCAAATCTTGCTATTTGGTCCTCCAATTTTTGCAAGCTATTGCCCAAAGGGGCTTGAGTGGCCGGCTGCCATGTGGAAGGAGTGAGAGAGTGGTTGACAACTCATAGATGAGGTGTCACAAGCTCATTGGTCCATGTGTGTGGAGGGTTAAGTCCTACTTAGCTTAATTGTGATGTAATTAAGCTTAAAGGCTTGTTTGGTTCAATCTTTTTGAAAAATTGTGTAATTTCAACACATTGCAATAAATTTTAATACTGAGTTACTTAAATACCCAGTATCGAAAATTACATTGCATTAAAATTTCCGATCTGTGAAAAACTCGTTCGAAAAAAAATCTTTTCTCATAAATTTCCGAATCCTTCGCCCTAAACTCTAACTTAGTATGCTTGATTTTTTTCTAAGTTGATTTCAATTCTTATTCAAACTCATCTTGATCACGAAATGAGTTTTTAGCAGTAATTTCACTTATACTGAGATCTTAAAAAAAATATTCTTGTTCGACGTTTTCGACCGTTTCGGTCTAACCGACTTATTGGTCAACGTCAACTTGTCTTGAAATGTGCAATTACGACCTCCTTCACTCACAAAGGTCTTTTGTGAGTTCATGCAATTTGTTTTTGAGTCTTAATAAATCTTAAGAACTCGTTAAACAAATTAAGTTCTAAAACGAACTTCCTCATGAAATACCGATTACGGTAAATATTTACACGAAATTTCTATAAAATATGAACCGAAGAAATTCGGGTGTTACAATTCTTCGTTTTATTTACATAAACATCTAAAAGAGTAAATATAAAGATAACATTACCTTTCATAAAAAATGGAGAATAACAAATAAAGAAATTATAAAAAAGGAAACAAAAAAAAAAAAAAAGAATCCAAGATGTTTATCAAAAGAGGGCTAAAATCGATTTATGAATTTGCTAAAGGAAATGATATAAAAGGAAAATATATTTTTTTCTAATTTATTGTAAAGGAGGTGTAAATCTTCATAATAAATCAAAAAAGGAATGTTTTCTTAAAAATCAAATAATGAGAACGAGCTAAATAAAGAAAAATGAACATATCAAAAAAATATTTCATATAATAAATTAGTCTTTTATCATAAAGATAAGTTTGATTTAATTCATACTAGTTTAAATTAATAGTAGAGTTTTTTCATAAAGATTTGGATACAATTTATTATGTTATTTTTCAATTTAATTAATTGAGACATAAATAACAACTATTTAATTTGTAATGGATTACATAAATAAATAGATTTTTTCATAATGAATTCATTGTGACATGTTTATTATTTGGTGTGAACTATCATTTTTATAGTAAATATTTTATATTTATGATAATTATTTGGATGTTTGTAACTAATTTAAATTTATTAAAGGTAATTTACATTTATCAACAAAAAAAAATATGCATCATTAAAGTCAAAATGGGAAAATAAAAGAATTTATCTAAAAATGAAATGATGTCAGTTATAACAAAATGACAAAATAAATATTACATATATTTATTTATTAAAAAATAAATAATATATGTAATATTATTAAAAAAACAAATATATTTTAAGATGATAATCTTAAAATGGATTTTGTGTGTAATTATTTCTTTGGAAAAAATTCTCAAGAAAGAAGAAGGATCCGTCAGAAAGGAATATTGAATAGAAAAAATCCAATCAAATACGAACTGGTACTGCAGTGTCAGAGAGTGAGCTTTAACTCTTAACTATTTCCGGTGGTTGATGCTCTTTTTCAACAGAAACCGCCGGGTTCGCTCATGATCCTGTGTAGTTTATAGATGTATACATAAATATTATAAATTAAAGTTGGGAAGATATTGTGTGATAAAGCTTAAAATTTGAGGGGAAAAAATATAATATGTGATTTGATTTATTTAAATATAATCCTAATTTCAAGAGTAAATTTTATGTGACTAAAATCAAAATTAAAAAAAAACACAAAGTCGCTAAAAAAAATCTATATTTAATTGTACTTAGACTTACCTCAAAAGGGAAAAAAAAAATCTACTAGACATGGAAAAAAAAAAAAAGGAAAAACAAATCACAGAAGAATATGAAATAATATGACACGCTTCAAGAGTCAAGATTTATATACATATATGCATATATTACGAAATTTAAAACATGTATATATTACTTATTTGTTAATATTAGTTAAGATTTTTTTGATAATTATGACTTATGTTTATCTCTTCTTCTTTTTTACGGGATATTTATCTTAAAAAAAAACAAACAAACAAACAAACAAACCCTACGAGATATTTTATCTAGGAAAAGGCATGAGATTGTTAGATTTTGCTCTAGGTTTTACTTTTCATTTTTATTTTCTCTTCCATTTTACGCCTCCATGATTATAACTTTCACCTTTCTTGAGCAAATCAGTCTACAACAGCGAAAAGATGCAAGGCTTTGGCAGCAGTTCTCCTTGTTCTACTTTCGGCACCGATCCCGATGATATCCAAGCACGCATGTTTATGAGCGAGAAGATGTAATATCTTTTTTACCTTAAAAAAATTCCATGCTTTTTGATTTGACGATATTGATCAATGGTTAAAAACGAACATATCCATCATGATATTTTACACTATTTTAGATTGGATTTAACCTCAATTTTGTTACAATTTTGTTTTTGTTTTTTTTGTTTTTTAAGTCATATTAGAATCAAGTGTGAAATTGTTATAAGTAATAAATTAAAAGTTTTTTTTTTTTTTCAGATACTATATATTTCTGAGGCGGCGTCAACAAACACTGCCAGTTGATGAAATGCTGAGACGGAGGATTACTAATATCGTTAGCCGCCTAGAGGAAGGACTATTTATAACTGCTCATTCAAAGGTTGTGTATTTTTTCATGTTTTGTTCTTGAAAGTTCATAAAATTTTCTTTTGTCTACTAAATTTTGATATCATTTTTTATTTTTCGTCTTCCAAATCTTATTCTAGGAGGAGTACATGAATTTGAACACGTTGGAGATCCGTTTGCACGATCTGATTAAGCGTCCCTGGCCTCCGCAATATTCAGTCAGTCCTAATCCTTCAATCGTAGATATCGATTCTGAGATCTGTCGAACACGTGCATATCTGAAGCTGAAGATGTAAGTACAGTCCATGATTTTGGTGCTGATTGACATTTCCTTCTTCTCCGTATTCTTGTTTATATGCAGTTTTGTGTAGTTAGGAATGGTATCACTGCTAGATTATGCCGATAACTATTGATTACCATTTGTTATCGGAATTTGCTTTATTATGAACTCATGAAAATGTGTAAATTTCTACTGTTGAGTTATTATAGATTTCAGCGGCAGCTAACGCAGCCCGTTCATTACTTCTTCATGGATCTTGCTACGAACCTCGAGGAAGGATATGCTCATTCAATGGTTGTCTGTTTATTTTGTGATTTGAAAAAGAAAAATTAAAGTAAGAAGTTCAGATTCTGTTCTTGAAAGTTTCTTATATTGTTTTTTTTTTTTTTTTCTAGGAGGAATATATGAATATGGACATGTTCGAGAGCCGCTTCGCTAATCTGTTCAAGTTTGATAGCAATTCTTCTCCTAGTAGCACGATGATAGCAACCTCTGGTAGGTCGGCAAGTGGGGCTTCCGACATGTCGGTCACTCGGGATGATAGTAGTGTGCTTACTAACGTCGACAATCGAAACATGTTGCAAACCGGCGGCTCCTTCAATCGATCGGATGGTAATCTTATTACAGTTTTCTTGTTCTTATTTTTGCACGTTAAATCCTTGTTACAGCAAATTTCCCGCTAATTTTTTTCGTCGGTTCATGAAAAACATGTCATCAACGGTGACACATTTGCTAATCGAATGAGTAGTCTGAAATTCGTGTTGAAAAATTTTCTTGAAACATCAGTTTCACACTGTCTTTTTGTACATTAGAGCCATTTTTGTCTTTTAGAAAATAATTCGAGTTCTTTGAAATCTTGGATGAGAAATTAACCACCTTTGATCCAATTCGATAGTGAAAACTGCGAAAGCAAATGGTTGATTTTGAAGAGTTGTATCTGTTACAATTTTTTTTTTTTTTTTTTTTTTTTTTTTGGTTCTTTAATGTGACATTTGTTCCTAATCACATAGGTACTCATTGCCCGATCTGCATCAGCAGAATGCCCTTCCTCCTCAATGCAAAATTCGAGCAATCCTCGTCTTTCTAACAATCTTGAGAATCTTCAAGCGCGTGCGTTTAGTGGGAAAAAATGTAAGTAAAGTCCATGATTTTGGTGTCATTTATATTTCCTTGTTCTTCAAATTCTTGTTAATAATCACAGTTGTGCATGTTTCACCACCATTCCTATTGTTTTTTTCTGTTGCCACTCTAATTTGCATTAAGCATTAGTGCGATTACATATTCACGATCGCTAATGAACGTATTTTTCTTTCGTTTTTCAGCTATCATTTCGTACAGCAGCGATTTCCGCAGCCAATTTCTGAAGAGCAAAGAAGGAAGATAAGTGACATTGTTAGGCTCCTGGAGGATGGTCTATTTAGGACTTCTCATACAAAGGTAATTTAAGTTATTTATTTTCATTTTTGGGTTTTCCCTTCTCCCTCTTGCTTCTATAAATAGATTATTATATTGCACCTCTTAAATCTGTAGATATCTTGTTAGCTCTAAGGACACCAATTTTTCAAACATGGACCTTAACAGGTATTAAAGTATGGTAAAAAAATCTGTTATATTATTTGACGTAGAAATTTTAATGCAGAAATTTGTATCTCTGACATTATTCGAATAATATAATATACTGAGAATTGCATTTGAGTACCTTATATTTTATCGAAATGTTAGATTGGTGACTCGGTGTTTTCACAATACCAAATAGGCATCTCCTGTTATCAAAAAATGTCATCCAGGTATCTTGAGTATTTTTTGTGGGACATGAATGTCATTTATACCTTTTGAATTAAAAAAAAAAATCAGAAAACAAAATAAAAGTTTTTGATTTCTGTGATTTTTTTCTTTTTACAAAAAAAAATTTTTTTCTTTCATTTGTTTTTAAGCTTAATGGGTAGAAAGGATTTTTCATGTCCAAAAATATAGGTAAAAGGTAATTGAACTATATAATTTTTCGAAAGGTATAAGGTACCTATTTGGTAATTTTAAAACCCCCATCATTTCGATAAAATTCAAGGTATCAAGACGTAATTTTCTCTCTAGTATTTAGGAACTAATATCTTAAAAAAAATTATAAAAAGAACGATATTTTTCTTTTTCTACACGTAGGTATTGTTATTTTTTAATAATTGAATTACTTTTTATTTAATCTAAAGAACTACAATAGAGTAGGTACAATTCCTACCATAAATATCATCATAGATTATTCTCGTTCTCTTCTTAGTGGTTTCCTCTTTTTTTTTTTTTTTTTCTTTTGGGTCATAATTTAATGCTTAAGAAACTTACCCTTGTAGGAAGAGTACATGAACTTGGAGACATTAGAGAACCGTTTGCATGATTTGATAAGGCATTCCCAAACACATCCACAGCTTTCTTCTTCTACAAGCAACTTTGTCAACATTCAAGATATTGAGTACTTGCTCAGGGAACTAGCACTTGATTGATGTGAAAGATTTATTATTCATCTTTTTTTTTTCCTCCCTTTGATTTGGTTTAATATCAAAATACTATTTAGTCTTTGCATTTACTTTGGATATTTTAGTATATAATGATTCAGAAAAAAAAAAAAGGTTATTTGTAGGTTATGATAAAATATTTTCATTTGGTGACTTGTTATTTTAAGGATAATGGAATAGAGTTGACTTTGGATTTGTGAAAGTGGATCTATTACTTGAAAAGCAATCTTTTTGGCTGCAATTGCTATAATTATGGGAATACATGATTCTATCGAACGGGAGAGTATTACTAAACATATATATATATATATATACAATATTTTAACAAAGCTTAGTAAAAATGTGTATAAATGGTATACATATATTTATTTTCCTTATTTTCTTTATCGTATATCTAACGCCTGTTTCACCAACCCCAAGCATGTGACCTGCCCTGCAACAACTCTTCTACAAGCTCAACTCATTGGGAATTGGAAATTATGAAGCCCCTTGGTGAATTGCTTCTTTTTTTTTTTTTTTTTTTTTTAAGTTGCCTAAAAACTAATCAACTCGTTGAAACTGTTACATTAAAATTAGATAGCTAAAAAAAGTCCTTTAGTAAATTCCTAGCTGGATCTCTTCCCAATCCTAACATGAACACTAATCCTAACGATGTTCTAAAAATATGACAGTTCAACGGAACTCGATGAAAACTAGATGGTTAATAAGTGCGTTGTACCGGTAGGGTTTTTTTTTTTTTTCCTCAACTCTAGTATAACATTCTCCGCAAATGAAAAATAAGCATTTTTTGCGAGAGAAGAGAAGACGAGCAGCTATATATGGGGCCGGACTTGGCTCCAAGTAAAATTACAAAAATTCAGACTGCAAGTTTGAAGTTTAGAGCTTAAATCAAATATGATGGTCTAAATAAAGGAACATTATTTGAGACTATATGTGAATGCATTTACATCTTTTGGGGTACAAGCAAATCTTAATAACACTACCTTATAATATTTGTTGCCTCTCTCACCCAAAGAGCTTCTGAAAGGCCATGGTTTTTGCCTGCTCAAAAGCCCCGTAACAACCGCGTTGGTGTCCAACACCACGAGCACTCCACCGATCTGCACACGACTGAAATTGAATGCAACTCAAATTCCATGTTTCTGTGGCAACAATGGTCAAAGTTATGCATTACTGAGTTTGTTTCAACATAGAATCTGTTTTGTTGTATATATTCTCTATCAAAGATCAAAACAATGCTATTAACACAACAAAGAGCTCATAAATGCATTCCCGAAACTGATTAAAAAATGCTAGATATGGTGGACAAAATTTCAAATGATTATAACAGTAGGATTGAATGCCAAGTTCATAAATGATTGAAACCAATCATGTATTTGGATTAACGAAAAAAAAAACTACGTGATTGCAAATAACAATACAGCATATCGTACAATAACTTGTGGTCGGCACCCAAAGCTAAAATTCTTCCGAAGAGGCACCAAAAGAATTTACACTTTGTTGCAAATTAGAACTTTTATGGTCAATTTGGAGAATTTAGGAATTCTTATATGGCATATGTTTTTTTCAATTTTCCCATGGTGTCATACATAAAACCAATAGGAACTTAAGTATAAAATGAGGAAAACATTAAACAGAAACTAAATTAAAGTATAAAAGGAGGAAAACATTAAACAGTAACTAAATTAAGGCACTTCGTTTAAATAAGATGAAAATCCATATAGGATATGAATAATGAAATTACCTTTTATCTCTATCCGATGAATCAAAGTACTGCTTGATCTCAATTCGAGTACAGTAGAAAGGGAACTGCAGAGAGATAACCTTCAATTAGACTAGCATTATAAAAAAGAACTAAATTTTCAAATCAGAGATCCATAAATACATCATCATCCAGGCTACACAGCTTCTCTTTAGACTAAATATTCTCCGTATGATCACGTCCATGGCACATAGTCTTCAGAAAGATCATTTTAGTATATCTAACGGAAGAGCTATCACTCCTCAACACTAAATTCCAGTATCTACAAGCAAGCAATTCTCAGATGGTATACAAGGATGGGCAACCAAATCTTCTTCCGAAAAGAAAGCACAAAATAGAAGTGAGAGGAGTTCCAATATGTTTTGATCAGAAATTGTAATAAAAGAGAACTTTTGGGGATGAAACATAAACCATTTGTCTAATCATTTCGACAGCTTACTTGTATGAAACCCAAAACCATAAACCAAACAAATGTGTTAACCAGCACATTAAAGATGATTGCAAACTCTCCACTTGAATTACAAGAGGGTAAACCATGAAAACTAAAATTTGGAACAAGTACCAACAGCGATCTAAATACTAACATAGAGCAGTTCATTTTCTAGAATATGGCATCAATATCTAGTTCAACAAAATCAAGAGCTTACCAATCAAAAAGATAGTTAGCATCAAGGCGAGTGTAACTTGTACAGAACATCCATACTGCATGCGTGGTGGATTATGCAATTGCCTTTGAGACCCATTAACCCGACCGAGAAGCTGCAGAACACACACCGAAGAAACATGTAAAAATCATTTTACATCTCCAATCCACTTCCCTGCCGCCGAAAATAAAGAGAGGCGAAAAAATTAACTCTTTCTACTTTCGTTTTTGTCCCCTTTAAGAAAGATATTATATGTACCTGGTTGAACAGATTAACTCTTCCAGTTGCTCGGGAAAGTTCTCCACACCGTTTCTTCCAGAAAACAAGTTTTGAGCCCTTTTCTTTAGGTGTACCTTCAAATCCCGACATTGATTTATTTCTCTGTCCATCTTCATCAGCAATTACTATCCTCAAAGCACCAAAATTCGCTGTACTCCATGTTCTTCTTGTGTTTGTTGTTCTGTCTGCTTGACCAATCGTATCATCCCTCGATCCCAAAATTTCTTTTCCTTCCAGTTCCATTGCATAATTAATATCCTTGTTCATATGAAATTCATCCTTAACACAAATTATTTCGTCGAGAGTATTTCTCTTGCTGGCGGCACTAGATTGTTCGTCGCTGGTGCTTTTCATGGAAGGTTCGGCTTCTACACACTCATCCTTGGCACTTTGTGTGATCTGAGACGTCCCGGAGAGAAAGGCGGCTAAATCATCACGTTCCTCTTTATCCAGGTTTACCCATCTGAGAGGTTGTTTGCCCTCTTCAAGAAATGATTCTCTCAAAGCTGCTTCAACACGGGAAATTTGACTTTCAATGGCTGCAATAAATTGACCATGTCTGGTTGTTGAACTATCATCGCCGCGATGTGCATAGCTCAATCTGACAGCCCTCTCAAACTCCTCTAACTAATTCACCATTCATAGACGAAAACAAACATGATTAGAAACTATAGAAGAAAATTTCCAGCTTAAGTTGCACAAACGTAAAGGAAAACTATTTCCTCGGACCTCCATACTTAAAATTAACGAGAAAACGGGTGATCTGAACTCAATACCCAAATGACAAACAAGTGTTCTAACAGAACATAATAGAATTACCATTAGGAGATAATAGGATTAGCTTACCTGCCATTTGGCAGTTCCTAAGGTAGTTTGCAGCTCTCTTGAGAGCTCATCAAGGTTCTCCAATGGCGGTCTCTCTTTTCTCTCTCTGACCCATGTCCTGTATGCTGATTCCATTCTGAAAAAAAAAAAAGGAATTACGAATATTCACACTGCTACATCTTAAACAAATCAGTAAGAAATTGAGATAAGCAGCTCGAAAAATGGTTCTAAATAAACACTAATGCAAAGTGAAGCATCTGCAAAAGACTCCAATTCCATATTAGACATACGAACTTCACATCAAATTTACCATTTTGGTCAGATTAGAAAACATTTACACAATTATGTATTTCTTTATTGTATCTCACTCCTTTTTCACAGCCTGCAGATAGAAGTGAATAGGTACACTATGTAGTTTCAAGTTTCCATATTTTAAGAAGAAACCGACAACAGCTTATGTAATAATAAAACCTTTGCAAGTATGAAAAGGGAAATAAGGCCAAAATAATAATAATAATAAAAGGAACTGGAGAAAATTACCATTTTTCAAAACGAAATACAAATATGACAGAAACCATTCTGTCCCAATGAATTTATAGCTAAACCCAACACAAACAAAAACAGAAAAATAAAAATAAAAAAAATAAAAACTACAAAGCAAGAAACTAGAGCATACCATGCATATTGAAAACTACAAGGAAATAAAAACCAATTCAAGGATTCCAAAAAACACCCAAACTGATCAAAACCCACACCAGTCACCTACAAATCCCAAAAAAGGAAACAATGACATACCCATCTGAAAATTCTTTACAATTCCCTAGATGCATTACCACTAACTAAAAACTAAAAATCATTCATACCCACATAACCAAAGAACCCATTTAAGAAAAAGCCAAAAACAATTAAAAATAAATAAAAATAAAGGGAAAAATGAAAACATACATATCAGCAGATTCTTGGACCTCCTCAGCAGCAGAAAAAAATGCATCTTTTTGCCATAGATCAAAACTGTTCGCCACCAACATCTTTAACCTCACCAACGAACACCCCAAAAATATGTATAATTTGGTGCAAAACAAAGCAAAAAAGCTGCAAAGTTTTTCTGAAGATTAAACTTGTAATTTTCTGCTCTGGGAGATGGGATTCGGTCGTGGTCTTTCTTGTCTTCTTCTCTCCTCTTTCCCTTCTCTGTCAATGGCCTCTTTCCCTTCTCTGTCAAGGAGAGAAGAGAGAGAAAGGAAAGGAAAGGGAGAGAGAGAGGGAGGAGAGAGAGAGAAAGCTCAGAGAGAGACGTATAAGCGATTCTGTTCTCCTCTCTTCTCTTCCCTTTCTCTCTCTTCCTTTTTTTTTTTTTTCCTTTTTTATTTTGTCTGCTGAGAAGAATAATAGTCTGATCTGCTGTGACTGTCTCTAGAACATCTTATTGTCCAATCCAATTATTGTTTTACAATGGATTTATTACATTTTACCTCAATTTTCCACTAATAGTAATATATTGTTTTTTTGAATTTATCCAAAAGAGAAAATACCTAAAATATATGTGTTTAGTTAAAATATCATTTTTACCTCTTTTACTATATAAACTCTAAAACATCATCTTTTATTTGTAAAATCAGTCATAAAATATCCTTTAAAACAACTAAATTTTTTGAAAAATTCTGAGATTACCATTCACAATCTATTTTAAATACTACTTAATCAAAATAATTAATAAAAAAAGTTTTAAATGATTGAAATTTTTTGTCCCTATTTTAGGTTTTGATATGCTTTCGTATATTTGAGAGTTTCAATCATTTTAAATTGTTTTAATTAAGTTTTTAATCATCTAGTATTTATAACGGAATTTAATATAGATTAGAAGAATAATTTTTTATTATCTCTTCAACGGATATTTTGTGATGATTTTTCAAATGTATACAATATTTTATGTATATTTCCTTAAAAGTGTGTATTTTGATTTAAAAGTAATACTTTACCTAAATGAGAAGATGTTTTAGGTTTTTTTCCTTAGCAAAATATTGCAGATTTATCTTAAATTAATTACGATTCAATTAGGGAGGTTAAAATTAAAACATAAATACTCTTGGTATATATTACTAAAGTTTCATATGATGTTCTGAATATGATATGTCACATACATGAAGTTCTATTTTTTCAAAGTTCAATTTTTAGTAATCAATTTACATATATTTTATAATATCCTATTAAATATAGGGAGTAATTACCTATTTCAGTTTTTTTTTTTTTTTCTCAACTGAATTTACCTAATTCGGTTGAAAACAACAAAAGGAAAAGTTAAAAGTTTTTGATGACGTGGAAGTGAATGAGTGGATGGATAAAATACTTAAAAAGTTTAGGTGTGTAGAGGATTCGGACAAAAAGGAGAGAGGGAGAAGTCGGCGGTGGTTGTGGGATCGCTGGTAAATGGGCTGCCCATTTTGCCGCAACCAATATTGTTGCCTTTGCCAGCTCAGCTCACTCTCTATTGTGGGTCCCATATAATACACCACCAAATAAATAATGAGAAAAAATTTATTATTTAACTAACAAATTAATTGCACTGCAAAAAGCTAAACAGTGATAATTCTCTTAACAAATTATGGCCCAGTTTGGGAACTATCCGAATGGCTCGATTATTGTTAAGATTTGGATTGAATATATATTTAATGAGATATTTGAATTATTAAAATAAAAAATGAAAATTTTTAAATATATTCAGAAAAAAAATAATAATATGGAGTTTGTTTATTTGTTTTAAAATTGTATATAATTTTTTTTAAAATTATCTCATTGAGATTTATATATATAAAATTATAAATTTTTAAATTTTAAATTATAAAATTGTGTGAATAATAAAATTAAGGTTGAGTTTTTTAGAAAAAAATAATAATAATAAATTGTGAATTGTAATTGAAACTAAAGCATCAAAGATAAAAGTATTTAAATTATTATCCAAAATTATGTTGGAATGTTAACATCCATAATAAAAACATTTAAATATATATTGAGAGAGAGAGAATGGAGTAAATTTTAAAAAACGTTATACATATAATATCGTGGTCAAAATTAAATTTATATCTAAATGGTAAAATAAACCTTTTAGATGATCCATCTAAATTGATCTTAACAAAGACAATATTGAACGGCGTACTGTCATTCAAAAAGAATAATAAAAATTGTGTCAAATAGTTACCTCATATAAAGAGTATATCTTAATCTTAATATATATATAAAAGAGTCAAAATTCTTCCTTATTTTTTTCTTTTTCCTTTTTTTCTTTTTAATTCTCTTTCATTATTTCCCTTTTCCGTTTCTTTCTTTCTTTTTTTTTTAATTGCTAAAATTATTTCTCCTTTACTTCATTCAAAAAATTCTCTTAACATACTTATTAATTTTTTTCATAACCATCTCATATTCCTAATATTTTTTCATATTGTTTGATATATATATATATAATATATATTATTTTTTATACTCTTTAAAATTATTATTCAATTTTGTCCATTTCTTTTCTGTTTGCTTTCTTGCATCGTTTTAAAATTTTTATTTTTCTTTCTTTTTTGCCCATATTGAAACAAATTTTTTTAAATATATCCTTACTCAAACATTTTTTGTAATCCTTTCAGCTATTATTTTCTCATAGCACCACTTAATTAACTTTTTATATAATTCGCTAACTTTTCTCTAATTTATTACTACTTAAATATTTTCTCCTCAATATTTTTGAACAACTATTTTCTCATAATACCTCATGATTAATTTTTTTTATTTAACAAATTGATTAAACATGTGAACTAGTAATCAAAAAAAAAAAAAAGAACAAATCACAATATAAAATAATTACTTTAAGGATTTTTGTAATAACTCAAGGGAGTTAATGGTTTTTTTTTTTTTTTCTGAAAATCTAATTCCTTATGGATTTGGTAATTACTCCATGAAGTTAATGGTGAAATCTTTTTATTTTTTTTTTATTTTTTTTTTTTTGGGTAGGAAAGGCCCAGTTAATGGGTGAAATCTTACACGAAGGAAAAGTATTATATATTGATATCGTTATGGTCATTGATGGCTTTAATCCAATTACACTTTTTAACTGGGTAAAGATACACACCGTGCAGTGTTATGAATGGACAAGCCGTAGTAATTGGTAGTCTTAAATTTTTCAAAATGATAATATATATATATATATATATATGTACATATGCGCAATTCATATGAACAAGTGTGGCTGGAGAGATATTTTGGAATTCATGTTAGTCAAGGTCATAGGGGTGTGTATATGTAAGTTAAGAGGGAATGTAAAACATAGTAGAGAAAAAATAAGTACTTAAAATTGGATTGGTATTTCTAAATCGGTTGAATTTATTCTTTACATTAATTTGTACATTTTGGCCTGCACTAACCATGTAGTCGTGTGTCATGTAAGACCTATCCTATATCCTATGTTTATAAATTGACATTTTACATACATAAGATGGTTCATTTACGCCTTGTTGTTAAATACAAAAGCATTTGACTTATGGTCAAAAGCAAAATTCAAATCTAATTCATAGGTTCTTATTTAGGATTTGGAATAGATTGGACCATAGCCTAGTAATATCCGATATTTGATTGTACTAAGCTGGATTGAATTAAATGCAAAGTTAAGGAAAGAGATAAATTAATATTGAAATTCTAATCTTTATATGAAAAAATGATTTCGTTTAATGTGTGTAAAAAAAAAAACGAATTAAAAAAAACTTGAAATTGAAACTAAAGGACTATGCAACCCATCTATAGAGTGGAATACTTAGGAAATAGCAGGAGCTAAAATTAATAAATAACATATTTACAAAATTGTTAAGACAAATAGTAAATTTACTTTTGTCAAATAATTTTGTTAGTAAATATATTATTTGCTATATCATTTTCATAAATCGTGAATACTATTTACTATGACAGAGATGTAGAGTATAGACCTCAATTGCATGCCTTACTCCATGCATTAAACGTCCACTTAGGGGTAAAAAATAAATTGCAATAAATAAAATTTTAATGAAACTAAAAGTAATTGAAATTATAAAATATTTGAAGTAAATAACATAGTTATGGTAAATGGTTTATTTACTCTTAATAAAAAAAACTATTTAGTTAGTAAATAAAGTATTTACTTAAAAATTTTATTATTTAGTTTATATATTTCTAAAAACTGCTATTTATCTTCTTTTTTTTTACTTACTATTTATTTTAATTATTTTCTGTTAAAAAATTATTACTTTTTTCTTTTAAAAATAAAAAAAATGAAAATGAAACCATGAAGACTAACCAAGAAATTTTGAAAAATTTAGATCGTTCCTTTAAATTAATATTTTGTTCTATAGAATCCTATATAACTTTTACTTATGATGACTGTTTGTAACTTTACATAATCTTTCAGGCTAAAAAAAAAAAAAAAAAAAGGATACGCTTAAGTTGCATTCTAGAGATTCTAGAGAGAAAAGCAAATCTTTTACGTAGCAAATCTTGTATTAAATTATACTTTCCAGGTTTTGATCTTGATGCTTATTTCCCATCCTATTAATAATCGATAATTGGATTCTGAAAAGAAATCTTTTATAGGTGGATCATCCCTTATGCATCTATATATATATATATATATATATATATAATTTAAAGAATATCTTTTCTATCAAGGTTTAGACCAAAATAAAAAGAAAATATAATTGCTCCTAGAGGGAATTTGTTTTCAACCATAATTAAAGAATGACAATAAAAAAAGAGAAAAAGAAAGCAGAGGCTTAGGAAGGAAACACGTAACCATCATACTTATATTCCTTACCCTAACGTCTTAACCACCCACTTAACTACCATTTCTTGTGCAACTTATTCGAGGAACTTTGTCTTTTTAATTTTCTATTTGAAAATAAATAAGAAATATATATATATATACACACACACACACACACACATACCTAATACCTACATCATTTTTTTTTTTTTTTTTTGCAACGAATACCGACATCATTTTGAAGACAATATAATTTCTACTAATTTACTATTACTTTCTTATTTTTTTTGGCTAAAAAAAATTGCTGCTATTAGATTAAAGCTCATAGCCAACTGAGAGATTAATCTACCCAAAAAAAAAAAAAGATTAAGCTCGTAGCCACAGTTAACGGGCATAGAATCCATTAATGGAGTAGAGAAAATTTGTTATCTTATTTATCTATTATTTATTTGTTGCCTTTGAAAAGATTGCTTACTAGTTTTTTTGATATATCACTGTATACCTATACTTCTATACACATAAATATATATAGTTTTAAAGAGCTAATAACTCTTTTTGCCCCCTCCTTGATTGTCACGTGACAACTATGTCATTAGTCACGTGACGATCCAATTAATATCACGTGATTTTTTTTATTTTATTTTGTTTGCCTATTTCATAAATAATATATAGGTATATAGTTAAACACTGCTTTATAGTTAGCTCATGATAAAAGGTTTATTAAGACCTTATTCCCATAGGAGACTGCCGTATGTCAGTCAAATTCATGGTATGCTTGAAAATAAAGAGAACTAGGCATTATATTCATGCACACACAAATATGAACAATATTGTATGCGAATTTGATATATAACTCATAGTCAATATTTGGAATTCTCATATGATAACCTTAGCAGCAGCATCAAATCCTTGTTTGATTCTTTTGGATATATATTCTTTTAATTTCATGTTGGGTACAAATAAAAAGTATTGAAAATTAGTGGCCAAGTGCATGGATTTGTGCTTTTTCCGATTTGACTTTATTTTTTATTTTTTTTTTCTTGAATGGGTTTAATATTTTATTGACCTAATAACTATAACTTGGGGCTTTCTAGAATGACTTCATCTGATCTCGAAGTGTTTTAATCAAATTTTCAACCCAAAAAAAAAAAGCGTTTCAATTAAATATTGATGGATTGATGGGTTACAGCAACTCTTATGTGGAGGAGGAAAAATAAAAGGAAAATATAGGGAAGTTCTACAGTGAGACCTCTCCCACTTTATCCTATTAATGAGGTAAAAATTTTGGACCGTCAATTACTTTTAAGGGGACTTCTATAGTTGGGGAAGCTTGCTCCCCCCCCACCCCCCGATGGTGTAAAAAATTTCAGGCCCTTGGATGAAAGATGAATGATGCAAATCATCATCAGATGGAAACAAATATAAACCTAATTGCATTGGATCATGTTTCCTTTTCATTCAAATCTAATTAGTACAAAATGATGAAATATATATATATTTTAATCACATGTTGTTGAGTACATAATAGATTTTTTTGTGCACATAACATCTAACCATCAAAATCAAATTGATGATCAAAAATCTTTACACCATTAATGAGGTAAAATGACTTTATCCGTTGTAGAATTGGCCTTCAATAATTTTCAGTTTTTTTTTTTTGGGGGGTTAGCTTTGGGGCGAATTCTCGTCATAGTGAAATAACAACTGTTGAAGATTTTTGTTGCTCTGTAATTGGCTTCAGTACCTTGTACTATTGAAAAAGTCCACTACTACTCAAAAACTACTCTTAAATTGACACTTAGTTATTGGACCTCTTTTTTTTTTTTTTTTTAATGAAGCATAAATAAAGCTTAACATTTAACAATACTAATTAATAGATATAATGTTTGTTTATTTTCTCTTAATTAAACAACCCCATTTTAAGCATAACATGAAGATGACATCATATCAGCATTATGCTTAATGGAGGAGTACACATCCACCACCATAGACGAATCCAATCCCCTTATCCCACACACCATAAGTACCTTATCCCCCACTATTTCCACATATTAAAAACATTTTGAATTTGTTTTGTTTTCTTGTTCACAAGCCATGTTCCATGCATGAGTCGCCTTCCTAGAGGCGATCCTAAACTTCAAAGACAGACGCACGTGTGTGCATATGTATGATTATATATATATATATATATATATGTATGTATGATATGGCTCAAAGTCAAACATTGGCATCCTTATCTTTGTACCAAACATCAAATCTTGCCCTTTTTTTTTGGGGGGGGGGGGGGGGGGGGGACACAAAATTACAGTTGAAAAGAATTAGCGAGTACCTTGTCCACGCATTTAACAGCAATTTACATGCGTCTACAAAAAAAAAAGTACTATTTTCTAATGCTTATACAGATTTTCACATTTTAAAAAAATGAAAATTTATCAGAAACTGGCAAATCATTTGACATTGTGGCCTAGCGTACGATGTGGACAAGAATTTCTATATCATGTCATGTATCCTCAACCAAAATTGCAATCCGCAAAGGGTCAAACATTTTATCAATGGCTTACTCTGAAAGGGTTTGTTCCGGGGCGGGCTGTAATACATTGCACTGAACCGCCACCCATCCTAGCCACGAGTGTCCTCATCCATGATTTTCAAAAACCTTACTCTCAGTTCATTGCAGCCTGTTTGACATGAAGTTGTGATTGAAGAGATGATCTTTCTTAGAATACCTTTGTACTTGATCGCCAGCTCTACATCCCAACTGCTTGTTTCCTGCATACAAGGATACAACGCACAAATTCAACAAATGGCTGACTTTTTTTTTTTTTTACCAGAAATAGAAAAATTAAAAAGAAATGAAGATTATCCCCCTTTGTTTATAAATTAGGATGAGATGATCCGAGGGAAGCTACTTGACCTGAAGCCGTCATCAAAATCTACATGAATATTATCCATCATACTACCAAAGGTGTTGCAAAGTTCTTCGAGAACTTCAATTTCATTTCCACGCTTTCTTGCAGCTACAGAGGTGAAGGATGAAGTTTAAAAATATCAGTGTTAGGAAGAAAAAAGTAAAAAGGTAGTTACGAAATTATGTCTATTCAAATTAAATTCAGTTTCAAGCAATTCTTTCTCAACGAACATGCTACTCAAATCCAAAAAGAAATAGACCTAGAGACAATTAAAGGACAGGAAAGACTAGCACATAGGAATGAAAAGCAATTGCTAAAGGCGGAAGTAAAAGTCAAGCATAAGCACAAGCCTGCACCGAACATTTAAACTAGTGTAGTACTACAGACACATACAAGGACTTTAGTGTGTAGCATTGGGTTACGAGTTTTCCTTAGCTTGTCCAGCAACGGAGGGGCAAGCCATAATGGAAAACTTCATGGTTTTCGAGAACCAAGTACCCCTTGCCATGTGAAAATCATCCTCGCCCGATCAAACTCTGCATGGGAAAATGCAATAAAATCCAACTAAAGGTAAGGAATATTCATTGTCGAAAAGAAACATAAGAATAAGATTACTGAATATCGCAACCAAAACTCACCAAGTGGGATGACATCATATGGGTTATCTCCTTTTGGTATAAAGCCATAGAAGGTAATTAGATCAGAAGAAGATAAGTTCCCATAGCTAAGGCAACATTCTTTTCCTTCATTGCGGGCTCTTGACATACAAAATTTCAGGTATTTGTCGTAGAATCTACTTTACCGTAGTTTATTATATGTGGGTATAGCTGTGACAAAGAACAAAAAAGAGCAAGAAAAGCGATGTCACTTACAGGAGAATAATTGTAACTACTTTTTTCTAATTCTAACAAGAAAATAAACTATACCAAAAAAAAAAAAAAAAGAACTTGAATCACGAGGATTCGATATCATCCTCACTAGTTGCTTTATATTAAACTATTGTTTGTGGCCAGCAAATGTATATGGCAACACAGTTCACAGAAACATGATTAGCTGATGCTACAATGGCCGAACAAAACCCCATAATATGTCATACTAATTTAGGATATGTCCCATATTCAAAGAGTAAGATGAGTTTCTTGTGATTTAACATTCCAATTCAAGATTTTTTTTTTTCCCCTCACAGAACTCATCCTGGATGCTCTTATATATGGGAAGTTCAGTTCATGTCAATGACAAGAGTGGAAAATGCGAAGACAGAAAATAAAGAATGGAGAACAGAGGACAAATACCGAATGGTTAAGAAAGCCAGCCACAGGAACTAAACAAGTCCTTAGTTCTCCATCGGGAAACATTATTTTCATGCCATTTGAGTACCAGAGCTCACAAGCCCATAAGAATTGTTCCCATGTAAACAGCTCTGGTGGAAAGATATCAGGATGCTCTTCACATAGTGACGGGATTAGCTGATTATATTGGTTCTGCAAGTGCTGTACATTAAAGAGAAATTATGTGCTTGTCAACTTTTTAATCAAGTCAATAAACTTTTCATCTCAATAACAAAAGTAAGTGCAAATAAATTAATTCCTCCCCCTTGTTTGGATGGGATATGAAAATTGTCACTTCATCAATTGCAAAAGCAAGAACTAAGCAATATTTATGGAAGGAGAATCCACAATTTAACGTCACCAAATTGAAAATAAACGACATTATGAGAGAAGGGAAGATTAGGAGCATGGACAATCTTGTAATGATTACGATTCAGACAAAACTTCTTCTCCTCTATGTTTCTTGATTCAACTACGAGTTGGTTATACCTAACCTAGGCGGCTGGAACTACATCAAGACGGCTTGAGCAACCTGAGCCTTGGGAATTCAGGCCAAGCAAGTGGACATAGCCTAAGTTATACCTCTATATACTATGTCTTTAACATAGACAAATTGAATAAAGAAAAATAAATCTCAATAGTTCACCCCACATCTAAGAAGCCGCACAATTCAGTAATACTGTTGCAACTTCTACTTCAAAACACAGTAACACTTGTAATTTGAGATTTTCTCTCTGTAATCTTTATTCATTCAATGGGATGCCTAAACTAGACTTTTTTTGTTGGGCTATCCGAAGAGACTACAGGTTGGGTTAGGCAAGACAATGTCAATTGTTGATCTTAAATTCACGTGTTATTTATCAAAAGAGGGGCATAACAATTCAAAATTCCAAACATTTGAAGCTTAAACATTAAATAGAAACATCACACTACCTCTTTTGCTTCGATTATCTCGTACATTAGTGGGGAATCGCCCAAAACGACAAATGCATCAACTCCAAAACTCAACCCTGAAGCATTTAGAAAAGTGGGGTAGAAGGGAGAGGAGATAAAAGAAACCAGTACACCAATTAGACCTGGTAAACCACTATTACAAATCTCAATAAATAACCATTCTTCTTTCTCCAGTAGAAACCAATAAAAACCTTACAATGTTAAACACAGTAGTTTCCAATTATTCATCTGTTCTTAAATTGCTTATAACTTGCAAAATGAAATTGAAAGGGCATTGAGGGGATAAAAAATCATCTTAAACAAATAGAAATACAATTATATAAACTAGCATCTCTTTTTGCTCTATTTTTCTATATTCAAATATGCATGTGTAGAAGAACTTCCATCTAGCGTTACTCAGAAAAGTAACCTTATAAATGAGCAATCAATATGTAACAATGTTACTGCTGCTAACTAAAACAGATCTTTTCAGATTAAAAAAAAAAAAAGATTTTAATGATACCACATTCTTAACTTAAAACCACAGAATAATAAATGTTCTACATAACCCACTTTCATTGCTTTTAAAAGCATCTCTCCGTAGATGTATGTGTAAAAGTTTATTTCCACCATATTTAACTTTACAAATGTTTCTTTAGCACTTTATCAGGTATATTTGCCAAGATCGGAACAGCATTAAATAAAGAAAATGATTGTTCAAACAAAAGGCAGTAACTCCAACATTATCACTAGCACCACATACACATTAGACAAATAATATTAGTGTGTGGGCACACATGTGAATATCACGCTTTACTTCAAGCATCATTTACAGATATGTTAATGGACTATTTCAAACTGTAGCGGGAAGAAATATGATTCATTATCATATGTAAATTCCAAGATCACATGACCTAAAACAAATTCTCTTAGGACCAAAAGAAGAAGAAGAAGGGAAAAAAAAAAAAAGGAGGGGGGGGATGCGCCAAGGAAATTTATATGTTAAAATGAAAATTAATAATAGTTGCCACACTGTTATTTTATTTTAAAGAAACACCAAATTTCATTGACAACAAAAAGAGTACAACAAGCAGTGGAGAAGGAGTCCTAAATCAAAACAGACAAGAAAACAGAAACGAAACCAAAAACAACTAGCTATCTCAAATTAAGAATGTAATCCCACCTGTGTGGAATTCTTTGGGCAATGTGTCAAAGTAGACCTTAAATTTTGAATTTGTATTGTACTTCTCCTTCATGCTCCACAGCAGCAGCATCGTCTCAGAGGACATTTCATTCGCTTCCAATATATGATACTGCAATAAGAAAGGCAGGCAATAAAAAATCTAACTTAAGTTTTATATGCTATTGAATATCAAAACTTTCTATCTTCATTATGCAACAACAATGGGAACCCGTATCATTAAAGTTAAGAATCAGTTAGTCTATTGTTTGTTTCTACTTATAAAAAAAGGGTTGAGATTTTGCCATTGGCTGGTTTCCTATCCAAATGGACTAGTCAAAATAGGTTGTCTGTGTGCAGTGCACTATGCAAAACTCAGAAAACACCATGGTACTATGGAAAGCCCCCGTGATAGTCCTTCGGCAACTTCACCAAGGGAGGTCGCACATTTGTGTGTTATCCTTCACAGCAGTTGTCCTAAGAAGTCCTCTTGGTTAAGCTCTTATACAAACTGCCAAAATTCAGTTCCTCACCTAAAAAGACAAGTCATAATAGGAACCTCTACCTTCTCCTAGGTAGCTCAAGAATCCACCTAGAAAAAATTGATGAACGACCTAAAGACATGTCTGCAATTATGTAGCTGTTCAGAGGGGCTTCACCTTTAGATCATTTTTAAGGCTAGTCTAGATAGGGGGGGGGAGATCATTATTTGCATCTATTCGAGCTTGGAACAGCTCATCCTTTTTTCTCGTTTATGGTCTTAATAGGGATTGATTGATCGTCTTTATTTCTTTCCATGCCTTATGCAATCAAATGATTTTAAAAATGGAAGTAATAGGCATAAACTTGAAAAAACTTGAAAATTTACAGTTTTACATTTTAACCATACCATGTCAGATTCTTTCACAAGCTCCTCAGAAATTATTAAAGAGGCAGGGATCTCCAAAGCAGTGTCCCCAACATAAAGATCTCTCTTGCTATGGCTCCTCTACCAGCTCCTTCCACATCTGCATTGTAAATGAGGTTTAGAAACATGATTCATGCAGCCCTCCTTCTTTTAGTATAAACATAGCCATCTATTAAATTTATCGAAAAGTTTTCCATTGGTTCTCCCAACACACCCTGCCTCTTATCCCCTTGACCACAAAGGACAGTGAATGAAAATCTTTATCCAGATTAACAAGGAAGTAACAACAACATCAAAATAGTAATTACTTACAAGCAATATGCAACCTTGATGTCATGCCATTCTCTTCACCCCATTGTAACAAGCGGTTTTCTTTGTCACAGCAGTGGTCTCTAGGATCACAGACTCTGTGATTTCTCATCCGACATACACCAATCATATCAACAACAGAAGCCCGTAACTCTTGTATGATATTCTTTTGCATTTCTGTACAATCGCAGAGTGAGTTTTCAACAAGCCGAAGGATTGAAATGAGAGCTACCAACTCATTCCTGGGACTGTAAAAGTACATTGGTGAACTTGCGCATCCTCCAAAAAGTAAAGCTCTACCTGCACCTCCCATTTTTTCATCATTAGTCTCTCAATCAAACAGAAAATCATAAGGACTTCAGTCACATCCACCCTTTTCAGCCTGAAAAGGCCAGGAAGATATCAGTACTGCAAGTTTCAGGGAACCAAAAAGGAATACATTATACATACAATAGTACACGCAATGTAGACCAAGAAACTGTCTTCTCTCGCCCAAGGACAAAAATTTTATCTTTGTTCTAAATTAAAAATCCTCAAATTTATGCCAAACAAAGAACAATCATGCAGAATAAAAAGTAGCAAATTACCTCATCTAAGTTTATGATTCTCGTTATTTGAAGCATTTCATTCAGTGATGCTCTAATTGAATCACTGTGTGATGAGTCGTAATAGTATTTGTTGCTTGGTATCAAATCCCTTCTTCTGTAGCAAGTTCTACACAACAAGGAGAAACAATAGTAAGGACAAAATCAGCAACATTAGCATCTATAATGGAAATGGATGCCATTCCTTAGAAACCAAATTATGATGAAGCAGAAGGAAAAACACAACATATAGGAAATGATGCATCACAACCATAGTGAACATGGAAAAAATAATCGCTGAATTAATAGGTTCGAACTTTTAATAGAACTGCTTAATAAAAAAGAAAAAGCATATTATGCATCAAAAACAATTAGGCTATTACTTACGTAAAAGTTAGACAACCTATGCCAAGAGTTCAATGATAGTTCCGATACTAGGGAATTAGAACATGACTGACAAACATAGAATTCACAAATCTGCCACTTAGCATCAGTCCATCCTCACATTTCTTGCTGTTATTGCATAAACGTCAATATGAAACATTTCAATATAAGAATGAATGAAAAGAAAGTGTCTTACTAGTGTGTAATATTGTACTCACCTTCTTCTCATTGAACAAAGAGTCGCTTTCAGGCAGTTCAAGAACAAACGTGCAGCTATTGTCCGTCTTCGTTGCTCTATCAGTTGACAATGGCTGCAAATCAAACAAATGAAAACAAATAACTTCCCTATACGCAAGAAAAGGCAAGAAAAATCACAATTTCCCCTCACAAATGCACCAAACGCCTGGAAATGCGGTTGACGCAACATTATTCATTCAATTTTCTCATCTCAATAACAACTAACTAGATTTACCATTGCTTAGTGTATCATACTGACATATACAACATATACATGCCTACATATAGAAATACTTTATAAACATATATATACATACATATGTCTATATGAGAACAACAATCTATGCCTCTACTCTGATTTCTATTGCGAGTGTGTGTGTGTGTTGCAAAAAATGAGTAGAACAAGATAAAGATACTAAAGAAACCAAAACATAGGTAACTATTTTCACACAAAGAAAGTGATAAAAGATACAGACAGGCTAACGAAATGCAAAATGAAAGAAACTAAACCGGTGAGCTTGGACTAAAAACCAATTTGAATCAAAAGGCAATCTGATAAAGAAAATACAGAACATTATTCTTATTCTTTTTCTTGCGAGGAATTCGGACACTGAAAAGGATACAGAAAGGTTTCGCATTCCGTGCTAACCGGTTTCTCAGCAACCACACAGAAAAGGCTAGAGAGGGAAACTAAACTCAAAAGCTTGGATTGTAAACCAAATTTGAAACAAAAGGCAATCTAATCAAGAAAATGCAGCACATTTTCTTTTTGACTGTTTGTTTGCTAGTAATTCATACAGTGGAAAAGTAATACGTTCAAGTATCGAGGTTTCAAATTGTGTGCTAACCGGTTTCTCGGCAACCAAACAGAAAAAATTGAAAGAAAGTAGCGGAAGCTCCGACTGGATTACAATCGGAGAAAAACAATTTGAAGAATAGAAGAAAAGAGTTGGTTTTGAAGACTACCTTGCCAACATCCATCGTTGAATCCCTCGAAAACGAAATCAGCTTGCGAGTTGAAGCGAGAAGCGACGGAGAGAGAGAGGAAGTAAGAGAGAGAAAGTAAGAGAGAGAGAGGAATTTAGGCGGCAAGAGTTTGGCTGTAACAGTGACTTCTCGTTGTAACAACAGCAGCTATATATATATATATATATATATTTTTTTTTTTTTTTTTTTTTTTGGGGGCTAAAATGTGAAAAGGATGGTAACTTGTAATAATAGTTGTTTAGAACAACAATTTAGAATCAGAGATTCAGAGCTAATTAGTTTTTTTTTTAGAATTTTTCAATTTAATGATTCAAGTTTTAAAAATTAATTAAAATTTTTTTAATATAATCAATCAGTAATTAATCACGTATGGTCAATCAATATCGTAATTGATGATTGATTGATATTGATTGATCATAACATAAATCACATTTTACTAAATAAAAAAAAATTTATTATTTATTAAATTATGTGATTAAAATCATCCAACTATTTTTTTTAAATTACTATTTTTTAAAATTTTGAAATAGAAAATAGAAAAAAAAAACAAATGATAATAAATAAAAAATTTTACAAAACTTAATAAAGTAAATAATAAATATATAGGGTAAATAATTCACCTAATAAATTAATTATTTATTATATTTATTTAAATATTTTAAAATTTTCTTATTTACTTTTATAGTATATCATAGAAATATTATTTGCTTATTTCTTACCAAAAAAAAGTAAAAACTATATTAAATAGTAATTTTATAAAAATAATTAAAATAAATAATAAGATTTCAAAGAATTTTAAGTAAATAAAAAACTTACTAAATAAAAAACATATTTACGATAAGTACTTATAATAAATAAATTATTTACTTTTGATAAATAAATAATATACCTAATATTTTATTATTTACTTGATTACTTTCAATATTTTTAAAATTTATTATTTAATTTAATTGAAAAAAATATTGTTTATTTCTTCCTCTAAAAAAAGTCTCGGATAAGTAAATTGTAATAAATAATATTTTTATGAAAATAATTAAAATAAATAATAAAATTTTAAAATATTTATAATAAATAATAGGTAAATAGTAAATTTACCAACTAAAAAACATATTTATAAAAATAAATAAATAATTTACTTGATAATTTACTATTTATTATTATTCATTTCAAATATTTTTAAAACTTACTATTTACTTTAATTATTTATGCAAAAAAAAATAAGCTTTTTTTATGAGAAGTTTTTTGACAAAAGGATTAATTTTTAAATATTAGTTAAAAGCCCCGGCTCCCCCTCTTTTTTTTTTAAATGATCGATCAATTTATGATCAATCACATTGATTATTTAATATTCTTAATTTGGTCAATCACCTGATTGACCGTCATAATATAAATTATTAATTTTTATAATCAATTACTAATTGATCACAGTCAGTATCTAACTTTGCTAAATAAAAATAATTTCGGTTACTTATTAGATTGGGTGATCAAAATAAATCATCCAAAATTACTAATTTTCATAGTCTAACTACTGATCGATTATAGTCGGTAATTGATTGACACGTATGGAAATAAAAATAATTTTGGTAATCTATTAGGACCCACTAGACCGAACTCTGATTTGAGGCCCAAATCAGGACCTATTGGGCCATTGTTATGAGTGCGTGAGTTAGAGATAATGCTTGTTGTGGAGGATTGGATTGGTATTCGGACGTTCAACTTTTGGAGTTTGGAAAAAAAAAAATGCTTTGGACGTATAATATCACTCGTGTCAAACATCACATATAACAAAATGTAGACCTATCTTTTTCTTAATGTATGATATTTAATATTATTGATGCCCTTTAGTATTATTCGTTTGAGAAACGTCATTTTAAGAAAATAAATAAGACAAGAAAAATATTCCCCAATTTTGAGACCACTTGCAAAGAGTGACATGAGTGAATAATTGAACTTTATAAAAAGACGTCTGATTTACACAGCTAAAACACTTTGCGGGAAAATAAATAAATAAAAGATTTAAAGAAAACTGAGTTTCGAAATTATCTTATAAACAAATGAAAATCAGTTTATTTATTGGACAGAAAAGTAAGGTCATACGGCCTACTCATAAAAATAAATAATAATAATAATAATAATAATAATAATAATAGTAATGCAATCAGCAATAGAACTTTGGGCTCTTCAAAAACACCATAAGGTAAATATTTGGAAATATATATATATATATATATATATATATATTGGGCACTTGGCAAACATGACTTGCTAAAGGCACCATAACTCAAACTCATGCGATTTTTTACCCTAATTACATCGTTTGTGCTTGTCAAATCCACTTTTGAGCCGCATATCTCAAAACTAGATGAGCAACTTTAAGACATGATAACACTGGTCGTCTTCTTCTCGAACTTTTAGTTATAAGATAAATATAAGATAGTGTAAATAGGTACCCCATATCCATCACGATTCTATCGTTATCTCGTTTTCTCATTCAACTTTTTTAGAATAATATGTAATTTATTAATTATGATTTTAACATATTTTATTTGAAGAAGGTTTTAGCTGTAATAATATGATTATAACTTGACTTAACAATGAAAATACACATCTTTATAAGAACATCAAAAAGTAACTGGTTTCTATTTATTATTTTTATTGTAAGCTTGTTACTATAATTACACGCATAATTGAACAATAATTTTATACAAGTTATAGAATCCAAATCCCCATTCCTAATTCAAAAAATGTATTAAAATAGATATATATTATAAAGTCTTTTTTTGCTAATATTGTCACACCATGCATGTACATATATTCCTGTGAAATACCAAATAATGCAGATATATATCAGATATTATTAGGGCCGGCAATTCCAGACACGACACGGCGACACGACACGAGAACGACACGTAATAAATGGATTTGGACCGCACGTTTAATAATTGGGTCGAAATTGGGTCGACACGTTTAACACGAAAATAAATGGACCAGAAACGGGCTAACACGATTAACACGTTTATGTTAGAATTTTCAAACTATTCTAAAGCTCTTTTTATAACAAGTATAGGCCCATTTATGTGTTTGATACAAGACCAGAAAATAACTATTGAAAAATTTCCACTATTGAGACAATATAAATCAGAAGTTATGGAGATGTTGCTTCTGATATAAAATAATAATCTTATAATTAACTAATTAATAATATAAAATTGTAAATAAATTATAGTTAGAGTTAACTAGTTAATAATATAAAATAGTAAACCTAATTATGTGTATATATTTGGATTAGGATATTAGGGTAATCTTATAGTTAACAAAGACATAAATTTATTATGATCTAAAACAGTAAAACTTACTCATCATTTTGAAACCATATTTTTCAAATTTGAACTTCAACTTTCCAAATTCTTATTGACCATGAAAAAAAAATTCAGAAATAATATTTAAATATTCTTGTCATCATTTCTGTATTTTTTAATTATTGTCTTTGAATTGCTATTGTAGTTTATTCTTTTGCTTGTTGTTTAAAGCAACTAAGTATTTGACAATACTATAAAATATGTTTAACTCCAAAACTAGGACCTGCAATTCCTGACACGACACGAGAACGACACATAATAAATGGGTTTGGACCGCACGTTTAATAATTGGGTCGAAATTGGGTCGACACGTTTAACACGAAAATAAATGGACTGAAAATGGACTGGCCCGAACACGGCCCGCAAACACGATTTGCTAGATATTACACAATTTGTTACATAAATGCTATTTAGAAAATGATTTTGTTCTCAAACCTCAAAAGACGTGCATAAATATTTTTTTTAAAAAAACCCAGAAAACAAAACCAATCACCATCTAAAAAAAGGTGCATTTTTCTTTTCTTTCCATCTTTCAAGACAAATCAATAGAAAGAAATCTTTGCATTTATTCGAAATTCGACCATTGATTTCCATAGCTGAATAAAAATATATTTGATTCTATATTAGGGGACCCAAAGTTTATGCCAAGTCAAATACCAAGAAACTTGGACCTAAGTGAACAAAAATCAATGGTATATTCAAGGTAAACCGTAAATGTGGTATATTCCCACAATAAAATTCACTATGAAAAAGTTTCCTTCTAAAGCTCTCCATGGTCGTCATGTTCCAATGCTTTCTCTAGTAACATATTTTTGATTCACCATAAGATCACGAATATCATAGATTTCCCAAACACTTCTTTCCATAGTTGAAAAATGGAATCGAATATGCATTCTAATTTGACAATTTGTGGTAAAGAATGGTGGTAATTTCTCCGATCAAAATAAACAATTAAAAAAAATCAATTTTTGATACGATCCTATGACACTTAAAATTCATCGATCTTGTGATTATATGCATAATCTAATAGTAATTTTACACTTAATTTACTATAAAATAAAGAGCTCGAATCTCTCCATCTTTAATTAAAAGAAAAAATCATCAATCTTTATTTTTAAAAAACAATTCATTCATAAAACTTTTTTTACAATAAGATACCACTATTAGTAGGGCACCTTGTGAACACTATACCTATTCACATCAATATAAAAAAAATAAATAATAAATAAATAAATTACTAAATTGATAGTCCGACAGTTGGAAACAACACGTTATTGATAATGTATTTATCAAAATTTAAAAAAAATTAAAAAAATAAAAAATTATTAAATTGATAGTCTGATAGTTGAAAACAACACGTTACTAATAATGTATTTATCAAAATTTAAAAAAATAAAAAATGAAAAATTGCTAAATTGATAGTCCGACAGTTGGAGAGAACACGCTACTGATAATGTATTTTCTCATATCTAAGAATTTTCTACCATTAACTTGTCTAGATCCTTCAATTGAAAAAGTATACATGTACATTTTCTCTCCTAGTAAGCAAGCACCGTTGAATTTATTCTTTGATTCTTTTGGAAGTACACAAATGGGGCACCAATATGAGACCAATTGTTGGGACCGCATGTAAACCGTACTATATATTATTCAATGTTATTATTTGTTTTTGTGGGGCATGTAACATCCTTTAATGGGGAACCATAAGAATAAAAATCCTTGCCGTGATTTATAATGGAAAAGATGGACTACAACGTTTCTTTTATTTTTTTTTTTTTTTTTGGCAGTTAGTAATTAGTAGTTTTCATGTTTTTTTCTGTAATAATTTAGTACTTTGGTTTCAAGTTTAGGCTGCGTTTTGGATGAGTCTTACAAGCTACTCGCTTTTGTTTGCTTTGTTTGTTTTTTTATTTTGTTTTAATCATTCTTCTTTTTGAAAAAAGGGTAATTGCATTTCAAATCGAGAAAATATATGTACTAGTGTTGACTAAAATGGTCTCATAAATAAACTGATTTCACTAGTAAATTCTAATAAGTCATGCAAGGAGATAAAACTTGCATCGAGTTCCAACAACGAACACCGAAAAGATACACCAACGATCGAGCGTACTTATGATTTTTTAACAACACACTATTGTTGATGGAAAACTTCGATTGATTGATACTAAGAAACTATAGTCAAAAAAGTCACCCCCATCAACCATAAAATGATTCTTGCTGATTGTACATACAATCAATACAAGAAGTGAGGAAACCACTTCTGTCATAATAGATAAAAAATAAAAACATAGTGACCAAACATAATAAAAATTTATAAAAGGAGCAAAATCACCCGACTACCTTGATAATACGTCCGATGACAAGCAGCCAATGCAACCAAAGAGGCCAAAAATAGTAGTGTTGCAAGGATCAGAACCACAGAACAAGAAGCTACACCTGTTGGCAAGTCACAGATCCATTAGAGCCTCTTGTGCCTTGCAACAACAAATAACCACCGTGACAAGACTCCGAGGCCACTCTCTAGTGCACAATTTTGGACATTTAAATCTCTTTTGGTATTTAAGTTTAACTCTAATTAAACTGTATTATCTATTTATTTTCTGAAATTCAAATTATAACTAGTTTTGAAAAGTCAATAAATTCAACTTAAAAATTTTATCTCCAACTACTTACCAACGGAGACTAATCTTCAAGTTTGGTTATATTTACATGTACTTTTTTAATGAAGATACTATATAAGATTTTAATGTGACCTAACAGCAGTCAAGAGGTATATATCGTTATTTTTATAGTCTAATATAAAATTATTTTGAAATAATTATATGTCTATTGCTTTCTTTTTCTAACTTGGAGGTAGAGAATCCAAATTCTACGTCTTACTAGAATCAGATTCAGATGAACAGCAATATTCACATAATTATATTGTTTATATCATTGAAATTGTTGGATATACGTTATATCCTCACAAACTTGGACCAGTCCTTTAATTAACCATTCTTTTAATTATACACCTTTTTCTAACCTGCTGTTTTTTCAACTTCTGAGCAGCCTCAATGGAGACCAAGTCACACATGTAGAAGGAAATTGTCGCCTTTTATCCATTGTAATTCTATTGAGCTTTATCCAAAAGTGCTGACTAAGCTACCTTGGAAAAAAAAAATACTGACTGATGGTTGCAAACATAATTTAACGATATTTATATATATAATTGCATTATAAGATGTATAGATTAAATTAATCACAAATTTAGAACGTTTTCTTATGGGATATAAACTAAACTAAAATTTTGAATTCAAATTACAATGCAACAATCTTTTCCCTTGTACCCGTCCCGATGTAGTTACATATATTCATATTATATATATATATAACACATATATATATATATATATGATGGTTTGGTTTGAAGATTTGAGATTGTCTTTTGTTGAATTCTTGAAATTTAAATTCTTATTGTTGGAGTTTGAATTTGTTTTTGAGATTTGAGTGTGCTATTGTTGGAATTTGGATTGATTTTGAGATTTTAATTTTTTTTTTTATGAGACATTAGTGGCTATATTGCTGATTCTTATATTGAATTTACTTTGACCTTTTATTTTAAGGGGCGGGGAAAAAAAAAACTTTAAGTAGGTAATTGAGTTAGGTAAAAGAGAGTCATCCTGTGAAGATTCTCCTACTCCGACTGTGCTTTAAGTCAAGCAGGTATGAGGACGAGTATGGGGGATAAAAATGAGATAGGGTATGAAGGTGAAGTAGGGTTAGGGGTGGGGGAGGCACACCGAGCCCGACCGTTCCCATCCCAACACAATTGATTGGAGACACAAGACCAAAAATTATGAGGGTTTTTTTTTTTTTTTTCCCCTAATGTAACATCTTTGGTGTCACTCAAATGATCTCCTCCAAACTTTGTTGAGGGAGGTATGACATGTCATAAGATTGATACGAATTTTGATATACATCTATTTAAGTCAAAGGAGTTGCACTTATTAATCACTTTTTTTTATTCTCTCTCCTTAAATTATGGACAAAAGTCTTAGATTTCTTTTAGCTATTTATAAGGTAGCATATTTCTAGGAAATTGTGATCCATTGAAGCTAAAGATGACTTGTACGCATAAGGATCTTAAAAAGATAATAATTAATGGAACAAAATTATTATGTGATGGTTCAACGGAAGCAATAATTATAATTGAAGTGGTTAGTAGTTCAATTCTCGTGATCTGTTTGAAGTATTTGTCGGTTTGAGTTTCCAAGTCATACCAGCTTGAAGTTCGATTGTGATATATATATATATATATATATATGTGTGTGTGTGTGTGTGTGTGTGTACGACCGACATTGAAAATATCCTATCAAAATGATGCATTGCATAATTCAGTGTTTTTTTTTTTTTTTGGTAAATTTGCATAAGACAGTCTGAGTTTGGTATATTTGTTTTGTTATATAATGAAATTTGACATTATTTGGTGAGATATTTTTATGCTAACAGCCTTCTACTTGTTTAGAAAATGATAGTCCTTCAACATTATCCCTTGTTGGTACCTATTTTGTTATAGAATCGATGTAAAACTCCTCTTACATTATTTATATTGATACTGTATAGAATTATGAAAGCACGTTAAAATTAGGGAGAAAGAGGTAAATAACATTTTTACGTAAGTAATTGAAGTAAATAATAAAATTTTTAAATATTAAGAATAAATATATAGTAACAGATTATAAGTTTATTAGGTAAATTATTTATTTATTTCTAATAAATATATTATTTATCAGTAAATTTATTATTTATTTTAAAATTTTGTTATTTATCAGTAAATTTATTATTTATTTTAAAATTTTGTTATTTATTTTAATTATTTTCATAAAATGTTGTTTATTACAATTTCTCTTAAAACTAGATCCGAATAATAAGCCAAAAAAATTTCATGAAATTTAGCTAAAAACAATTTTGATACAAGTAATTTTTCAATAAGATATCTATAACATTTCAACTCAAATTATTGTGATTGATATGCATGCTTGGAGTTTATCAAATTGATTCTTCCATCTCTGCCGCCTTTCAAATTCTTCCTTTTCTCGTGTTTATGCGGCAATGACTTTAAAAATATATATATATATATATATATATATATTTGTATATTCTGATGCGAGAGAGAGGGTGTAAGTGCGGTCACAACCCCCATTCAAATTTTTTATTCTTTTAATTTTATTCTAAAAACTTTTTTAATTTTTATAATTTATACTCACTGAAAATAAAATATTCTTATATAATCATTCTTTTGTCCTCGTTAAAAATAAAAAATTATCACATAATTCCCACTAATATTAATTTCGATAAAAAGAAAAGTTTATCCTTTTACAACTTTGTCCGTATTAAAATTAAAAACCATCACATAAACTTATTAAAATAAAAAAAATTCTCATATAGTCCTCACAAAAATTTGTTTTATTTAAAAAAAAAAAAATTTCGTGTACGCCATTATTGAAAAAAATTCCTGATTCCACCCCTATGTGTGTGTATGTATATATATTCTTTGGTCATATTTGTGGATCAAGAAAAGATGATCCAGATATGAACTTTATTATGGGAAGTATCCTTGTAATTCCTCCTTCATAATTCAATTTTCACGTTAGTCGTTAGTCTTAAAAAAAAAAAAAAAAAATTCACGTACTTTTAAGGCAACAAAACACTACCAGAACACGTAAACTTCATCTATTTTGTATTTGCAAATGGAAGCATCTTGGAAGCTGGCATAGAGAATTTGAACTTTAAACCTAAAAAGTCATCTAAAAAATTCTAGCAAGAAACTCTAATATCATTTGCATAAAAAATTAGGATAATATTTAGAGTAGGACCTTAAATATGGCTTTTACTTTTAGAAGAAAAAAGTAAATTATATTTTTACTGCAAATAATTGAAATAAACGGTAAGTTTTTATAAAAATCTTAATATTAAATAAATAGTAGATATCACATTTATTAGTTAAATAATAAAATTACTTGATAATAAAATTGAAATTGATATTTACTGTGATTTGTTAAAAAGAATATTTACTACAATTTTCTTTTATTTTTTTTATTAAAAATGAAATTTTTTGTATTTCTATTTATTTATTTTTATTTTAATGTGATTTGAACTACATCAAACAATTAGAAAAGTGAACTCCTACGAGATGATATCATGGAAATAGCCAAATAGATCTAAAAAATTCCCATTAAACATTTCTTTTAATTTTTTTAAGCTTGACGAAATTCCCATTCAACATGAGAATATACCATCATTTAATTATGATTATCTATACAAATATTCTCTCGACCTTTTTTCCCCCATTTCCCAACTATGTGGGAAAATGAAAAGAACCTTTAAGCTTTGTAGTGTTCTCTCATTTAGAGCTCTTTTTCTATTGCTTTTAGAGATTTATTTAGGTTATATTTGACATTTAAAGTTTAATTCAAACTAAACTGTATTTTTTTTCATCTTAAATTTTATATTTTTCTAAAAAGTCAATGAAATTTTTAACTAGTTTTTTAAAAGTCAATCAACTACAACTTAAAATTTTCATTTCCAACCGACAAACTAAATGCAAGCTTAGTGTTAGAAGATGCAAACTTTTTATTCTTTTATAACATTATAATTCTATAAACATCATTTTCAACAAAATCTTTATCAATCTTTTTCTTTGATTATAATTCACAGTCGTTAATGGATCAAGAATCAAAAAATTAGGTACATTTTTTGTGCTCAAGCGATTGTCCATACATTATTGAAGATTCTAAAGGACCTCCAATTGTAATATAGCAATTAATTTCCTTTATTATTTTCCCCTTTCCTTTTTGTTTTTGCCAACCAAAAATAAAAATAAATAATTTTTTGCTTTACAAAAAAAAAAAAAAAAAAGGCTGATAAAGCAAAGCTTCATGCACACAAAAAAGGGGGAACCCCCACTTTTCCCTTCTCTCTTCACAAAGCATGATTTTCATCAAAATTAATAAACATATAAATATTTCTTTTATCAAAAAAAAAAAAAAAAAAGAATTTCGTGGTTATGTTTGTCAACTAGTATACTCACCACCACGTAGGCCAAGATCTATTTTGGCCTTGACAATCTGATGTCTTTCCAACTCAATATCAAACTCAACACCAAAAAACATGTCTACTTTTTTTTTTTTTTTTCCTCTCATTATAACTCAAAGGACTCTCTCTTTGGCTTTAGCCTTTTTCTCCCTCCTCAATCCTCCCTTTTCCAAACACAAAATCTCTTTATTGTTTAATGGTTTCCCCTTTTCACGTGTCTTATTTCCTAATTTACCCTTGTATTCCTATCCATTAACACAGTCTCTTTTCTTTATGGGAATTTTTTATTATTTTTATTTTTATTTTTTTTTTTAGAGGGAATCAATTAACGCAAGTTCAAACTAAAAACAGACAAATCAAACTAAAAAGTAAAAAGTTAAGGAAAATAAAAACAAAAAGAAAAATAAAAAAAACTCAAGGCTGGCCAAATCGTTTTCACATGTTACTTTAGATCACTAATGGAAAGGAACAACTTTTTTACGTGCCCACGTTGAAAATTGAGAAAAAAAAAAAAGAAACCATCACGTACTACTTTCTTTCAAGTGACAAATTTTGCTTTTTTTGTCTTTTTAACTAGTGTTAGATTATACAGTGATTTGTTTTTGTCAAACGCCCATTAGTTCCACCGTGTTTGGTTTAATTAGGGATGAAAATTTCTTCTTATGGAATGATGCTTGTTTCTCCACATCTCACATGGATCCGTCGTCGAGTGAAACCCTAATTAATTATAAATCGACGACGAGATAGAAATTAATGTCTGCCCTAAACTCCAACTATATGAAATGTTTTCTTTTAAAAAATTACATATAAAAAGGTTTAAAAGTTTAATTGCTATTTGGAGTAAGCTGGATGGTGGTATTCCTAGTGTATTATTCTTCTCAAAAGAGAAAATGATTTTAAAATAAATAAATAAGTGTGTTAATTTAATAGGATAGAGATGCATGTCCCATTACCTCGTTCTGGAGAATCCCTAATCCTATGAGCATATTTAGTGGTTTTGTGATCCCTCAACTTTGCTTGTGGGCGACTATGAGCCCCCTATCATTTTTAAAATTTGACCTTTGGTTATTTATGAAGTAAGTATAGTATTATTATTGAGGTCAGGATCGATATTGATGTTTGAAAAACCGGCCCGTCCTTTCATATTTTAATTAGTTATACTCGGCTACGTTGCACTAATCCCTTTTCTTTTGCTAATCTAACTATACCTTTTCTTAATTATAAAGCTTTAAATTGGTTGTTTTAATTGTCCTCAATGTTCAATCACTAAACCATACATCGAGTGTGGAGAGACAACGACACAAATTGGGGACAATGGCCCCATTGGCTCAAGACATTCTAAGCCATCATTTTTCTTTTTCAAAACATATATATATACACACACTAACATATATCACGTGTATTATTATTTCCATATCAAAAGAATATAGACATACCTATTACATACTTTCTAGCCACAAGGGGACACTACTTCATAATTTTCTCTATTCAAAATTGAATGAATTTAGTGGAGACCCCAATTTTTTTTTTTTTTTAATCCAATTTTCCCAACATCTTCCATCAAACACACAAATCTTCCCATGTGCAAAGCCCGGTGATCTCACTACCACCCCACACAACACAACATAACACAACACCAAAAGCCTCACTAGTAAGCCATACGCAAAGGACATTTTTTGAAACATCACACACCAATTTTAGCATAAATCACACACACACACACACACACACACACACACATATGTATAAATGTACATATATACATATATACATATATATATATATATATATATATATAAGAAGCCCATTTGGCAACCCAACCACATACAACAAAATTAGCATATCCACTTATACCATATAATAAGCTTTGGCTAGACAGATTCGTCTAACAAGTCAATATTTGGATGTATGTACTCTAGTATTAAGTTATTAACTTGACCTAATTCCTTTTCTTTTCTTTTTAGCCCTTGTAACCAAACCGCCCAAAACTTTTTTGTCCACCAAAAAAGAAAATATTTATATACGAAGATTTGTGATCTACAAAGCACTTGACTGCCTTTCCTTTGCTCTCCAACCCTGCCCACCAAAAAGCTAATAGAGGAACATAACATATAGAAACATTTCCTTGTAAAGTAACATTTTATTATTGAAAAGAAAAGGAAAATAAACCAAAAATGGAAACCCATGCAGCAAATATAAGCTTATCCATGTACCAACTTATAATATAATACCATATTAGCTCTCTCATTGTTGAAGAGGCTTACCAATATCATGACATAATAAGATTGAGATTTCTTAATGTAACATTGTTAAAATTTTGGATTTTACCACATTTTACCACCACCCATCACCCCCCTAAATCCCATAATAATAATAATAATAACAACCAAAACAAAAATTTGAAGATCTTAATCTTAAAAATCTCCAAAAAAGAAAGGAAAAAAAAAAAAGGATGAAAAACAGATCAAAATGACTAAAAAGAAACTTTTTTTTTTTTGGTTTTTTTTTTTTTTTGTTTGGTTTTTTCACTTCTCTTTCTTATCCTCTTGATGTTCCTCATGTTCCTCTTCATGATCATTTTCTCCAAATTTCTCACAACCTTTCTCAAAATGCCCACCACCAAATAATCTCTCTTTACCAGGACTCTCCAAAGCCCTCTTCTCTTGCTCCTCCTCCTCTTGCTCATCCTCCTCCTCCTCCTCCTCTTCCTCCTCCTCCTCCTCACTCATGCTCTGCTTCTTGCTCCGCTTCTTGCTCCTCCTCCGCCTCCTCCTCCTATTCTTCTCCGCCCTCGCCTTCAAAGCATCGAACAATTCCCGCAGCGTCTTATCCTTATTGCGCCGATTCTTGATCAAGACCTCGCTAACGTCCGCCGGAGTGATCTCCGCGTCGTCGATAACCCCCTCCAAGTCCCTCAACACGTCGCCGTCGAGCTCCTCCTCCTCGCACCCCAAGTAATTCCGCAACAAAATCTTCAGCGCCGCGAAGGAGCAATAGCTCATGAAAATGTGCATGTCCATCCTCCCGCTCCTCAGCAATGCCGGGTCGAGCTTCTCAATGTGGTTCGTGGTGAACACAAATATCCTCTCGCTCCCGCAACACGACCACAACCCGTCCGTGAAATTCAGCAACCCCGAAAGCGTAATCGAATTGCCGCCGCCGCCGCCGCCGCCGCCGTTGCCTCCATTCTCCTCCCCCAAATCACCCGCATTGTAGCAGCCATGAGTCCTCCCAACAACAGAGCTGTTAACCGAACTCTTCACCTTGTTCCGACTGGTCAAATTTATCGAGCAATCAATGTCCTCGATCACGATAATCGACTTCGAACTTGTTTTCATCAACAGCTTTCTCAACTCCGAATTAGTATGAACTTCGGTGAGCTCCAGATCATATATGTCATAACCGAGAAAATTCGCCATTGCAGCGATCATACTCGATTTTCCGGTCCCGGGCGGGCCGTAGAGAAGATAACCCCTCTTCCAAGCCCGCCCGGTCTTCTGGTAAAACCGCTCGCCATTGGCGAAATCACTCAGATCTTCCATCAACTTGATCTTCTTGACCGGATCCATGGCCAGAGTCTCAAACGTACTGGGGTGTTTGAACGGCACGGACTCCCACGGATGGCCTCGGGAGTCGAGAGAGCCGCCACGGGAGTTGGTGTAGAGAAGACGGTCCTGGTTTTTTCTTCTGATGTCGTTTGCTCGGTCCATGATGTAGTCGAGGTAGGAGTTGAGGATGAGGGATTTGTGTCGTTTCTTGATACGGAGAGTGAAGCCGCGCTTCTCCTCCGGCAATGGGCGCCAGGAGAAGGTCTGGGTCTGCCGCTGGGTGACGACGTGTTCCCAGACAATGGTGACGCCGCGGAAGAGGTCGACGATGCAGTCGTTGTTGGAGAGGCCGAAGGTGACGGCGGAGGAGTTGACGGCGCGGGTAAGGCTGAGGCGAGAGTGGGAGTGGGACGGCGAGGGGGAGGCGGTGGTGGTGGTGGTGGCGGCGGCGCCTGAGGCGGAGGAGGTGGCGGCGACGGCGGCGGAGACCGAGGAGGAGAGGTACAGCTGGACGGCGTTGTAGAGCTCGTTGGTGTTGACACCGTCGATCTCGGTTATGTCGAAGTAACAGTAGGAGGAGAACCGGTGGAAGATCTTGTGGAAGAGCTTCGCGAGGGCGAAGCGGAGCTCCGGCGGGAACACGGTTTGCAGGAGGGTCTGGCAGAAGGCCAGGACTCCTAGTAAAGAGGCTAGAGAAGTCCAAGACTCTTTCATTCTTCTACTCTTTTTTTTTTTTTAACACTTTTTTGTTGGTTTAATACAATACAGATGATCAAACAATGGATAGAGATGATGAAGAGATGAGATATATATATATATATTTTATTTTTATTGGGTTTTGTAAGGGATGGGAAATGGGTTGGGGGAGTTTTTTTTTTTTTTTTTTTTTTTGTTCTTGTTTTGTTTCAAACCAAGAAAAGAAAAAATGAACCAAACAAAGGATGGAGGAGCGAGGAGAATGGGATGTGGTTTGTTTTGTGTTTGTGTGAGAGTATTTTGGGTTTTTGTAAGGGAGGGGTTTTGGTGGATTTATAAAGAGGGGAAATGGGGCTTCTTTTTCTTTTTTTTTTTTTTTTTTTTTTGGTGGGAGGGGAGGGGAGGGGAATTTTGTGGATGGAGGGAAAGGGAGGAGGAGGAATAAAGAGAAAAAATAATTAAAATAATAATTAAAAAAAAAAAAAAAAAAGGATAAGAGGGGGAAATGAAAATTGAGGGAGGGGACTGGGATGGATGGGATTGGTTGGCTAACTAGGGGGATATAAGTACAAGGAAAACAGGAAAGGTGGGGTGGGGAAAAAAAATTGAAAATTGAAAAAGAAAAGAAAGGAAAAAAAAATTTTTTTTTTTTTTTTTTCTTTTGGTGGAGTTGGGAGAGATCAGAGATGGGGTCCTCTCTATTGGGGTTTGCGGTTAAGGATGTGAGTGATTTACAGGGTTTTTGTTGGGCTTTTTCCCTGTACACTATCATGGAAGATTTGAAACAAGTTTGAGAGAGAGAGAGAGAGAGAGAGAGAGAGAATGAGCTTTGGAATAGGACAAGGAATGAGGTTAGTATTAGTAGGGATTTTTATTTTACTTGTTGGCTATAGGGTACTACAAAAACCCATAATACAATTGAAACAAGTTACACAACTTAGGCCAAAAAGAGGGAAAATTGTCAAAAAAAAAAAAAAAATTCTGAGCACAATTGAAAGAGATGTGTGAAGGTGAGATTTTTTTTTTTTTTTTTTTTGGCAGAGAATTCAAAGCCCCTTTTTATCGACTTAGCAAGTTACATGAAATAGGAATCCAAAAGGGGAAAATCAGACAATCTCAGAAGTGAAAAATCAAAATGGAAAGGAATATTAACCAAGCATTCATGGAAGCTACATATTATGGTCCCCACTTGGCCCCTTTTCGGCTCACGTGTCAAACGTATTTATTTGGGGGCATTTTCTTTTTCAGAAATTAAAGTTTGATCTCTACCCATCGGGTTGTTATTAATTGCCATTAGTCACTACCCCAAGCTCCATAATCTAAAAATTTGATAACAAAAAGTAAGAATTGATAGTCAAGAACGGAATAATATTACGAACATCAATTTTATTTTTAATTTTTTAAATATTAATTTACGTATCATATTTTTATTAATAGATTTAAATAATTGATGTGATAATATTTTATACATTTATTAACAAAGAACAACCACTCATATACTATATATATTGATATTAAAAATTGATATTAGAATTGATGTATCTAGTATTTTTCTTAAAATTAATGCCTCTGTTTGGTGTAACCATTTGCTTTAATTTGGACAATTCCATTTGAAGGACTCATTCAAATGTGTGTTTGAACTTCACACATCTAAAATGTAGCATTTTGATGACCATTTAAACATAATGCATATAAATCCAAATGTTTCTATTTAAATATATTATATTAAATATTAATATTCAAATGTTAGTCGGATGACTATCTAAATATTTTTGTTCAAATGTTTACATCTAATGTTACAATCCAGATGGTTCTTCGAACGGAACATAAGATTTTTATGAATGGAACTAAATTTTTAATTACATTATGAAATTAGCTTTTAACTGTCTAATATAAACATAAGCAGATTTATATCACACTGTATAAAGTGTTAATCTAAATTCGTAAATCACATCGTTAAAAATTTAAATCTATAACTATATGTAGAAAGCATACAAATTTTTATTGTTCAAACATTTCGTCCAAAAAGATTCCCTTTAGACGAAAATGTTTTGTATTTAATTTTTAATCCTTCAATTTTCTTTTTTTTTTTGTTTTTGGCCCTTTTTTTTAATTTTGTACTTTTTAGTGATAAATTTTTTTTCATTTTAATCATTTTATTTTTTTGTATTTTTTCATGCCTCTTCCTCTCTTTTTGTTTTTTTTTTTATTATTTTCAGGTCCTTTAAAGCTTTTTTTTTTTTTTTGTGACTCTATTTTTTTAAACTTATTTTTAAGATTTTTCTTTATATAGATAAAATTTTTTAAATATATCCAGCATATACATAGCACATTCTTTAGACTTTAGACTAGTATAGCAATGAAAAAATAAAAGTAATAGAATATAAAACTGGACAATGATTCTCTTAACCATAAGTCTCTGTTTAGCACTTTGTTGGGGATATTTTTTAAGTACAAGTTTTTATAATTTTTTTTTATATAATTTTTTTTTATAAAAATTTAAATTTACCATTTAAACTTATTTTTAAAAAATCCAGTTGATCATTAATTATATTGTATTTTATTTTACTATTGGCTTTTTTAGGTGATTACACCTGAGGGAATATAACATATTACACGTGTCAACTAATTATTGGTGTATAGTGCTGACCTTTTATGAACAAAACACATCCATCAATGTGTATAGGTTTGTTATGATGGGCTCTGTGCAAAAAGGGTCTAACTTGCTTTAGCCTGTCTTACACGTCTGAGACCCCTATATACACATATACGTATATTTATATATATATATATCTATATCTATATATTGTGTTAATGTTTGTCGCATTTTTCAACGTCAATTACTTCACTAAATCGCTTTAAGAAGGTGGTTGATGTGTTTTACGTTCATGATTAATCTTTAATTAATAAAAAGATTCAACTACTACAGTAACAGATGTCACCCACACGTGCTCTAAATTCGCGTGAGCTTAAGCTGCTTCTCTCTCTCTCTCTCTCTCTCTCTCTCTCTGTGCGCAAAGGAATAAGGACTAGTTTGGAAAATTGGAAATGCTTTTGGATAATCTCCCTTTACACAAATTACCATACAAATATTGGATTTGATAAAAAATAATTAAAAATCATTTACACATATACCAATACATTTTTAATAGGTACTTGAACAAACTAGAATTTGTAATTTTTGAACAAACTAAAAGTAAAAGTATATAAATTATGTTAAAAGCATAACAACACCAAACTAACCTTAAAACAAAAGGCCCAATTGGAGTGGGATTGTTTGGTTTTTTGTTTTTTTTTCCTTAGTAAAAAGAGGGTCATAGTAGTAGAATTTGGCAAACCCATATAAATTCAGGGATGGATGTCTCCCCGCGTAATATGTGGATCATTCACAAAATGTATTTACATATATATCTTGTCTAACACAGTGAGAATGACTCGAATTCAAGTATTTAACAAGGAGGATAAACGCCCTACTAACCTACCTAAAGATAATATTGTTTGATTATTTATTCTAAACAAAGATGCAAAAGAGTATTATTACTATTACCTGAAGTTCTTGAGAGATATGAAATATTTTGATTGATCATTTATGACTATTGTAGAATTTTTATATTCGTTTTTGCTTTCAATCAATAAAAGAATAGAAGTAACATCTGTAACTTTTTTGTAAATATTTGAGAGCCACATTTTTAAAAGAGCTTCAAGTCAAAATGGTTTTAAAATTTTCTATTAAGAAAAAAATATTCAAATAAAGTTTATAATGTGTAACTTAAATTATGATATAAGTTTTAAAGTCCGTTATTTTTTTTTTAAAGTCATTTTTTTTTTAGTTTTGACATAAACCTCTTCTAGATACTACAATTTCTTTTAACAGATCATCCAAATACTTTGATAAATAGCTTTTGGATTAAGAAGCCAAATTCATGATCATATTTGATTTAATGTTAGGTATAATTTACTCAATATTCTTATTTAACATTATATGTAGAAAATAGCTTTTTAATCATTGTATTAAATTATTAACTATCTAATTTATAGGTGTCTGTGTGAAAAAATCTTCAACACGTTCTTACTGATAGTGCAAAAAAAAAAAAAAAGGTCTTACTATAGAAATTCCTGATTTGATAACGTTACATTTTATTAAAATTTTATTAGATAAAAATGTACGATAATACAAAATATACAAAGATGACCATTAAAAATTAAATCTTATTCGTAGGTATTTGTCAATTTTGGATCATAACAAAATTATAAGAGACAAACAAAAAAAATTACAGAACTTAAAAAATATATTTGACGATTAGAAATTAATTGGTAAATTTTTTTCATACCCAAAACAAAAAAAATTCCTCCTATTTCAAGTAGTAGCTTTTTAGTTATTTATTTACATGACCAAAATTTAGTATTCTATCAAGAAAAATGAAGCTTAAACATTGTGTTATTAATTTATATAATGCCTATTCTCCCTCATTACAATCATTCTCCCGTTTTGGTCTTTATATAATATGCCTATAAATGTTTATAACGTTCATTGTTATAAAAAAAAGCTAGATGTTTAAGAACTAGCTAAGGCAAATCACTAGGGAATCAATGAAATAAAATCTTGGGATATAATAAATAGAACATGACGAAATTACGAAAGAAAATTAAGACACATTATAGTTCCAAATTGGCAATACTAACACTTGCCTTCTCAATTTGGTAAGTAATTTACCAAAAAGTCATCAAAAATTCATAAATATATAAATATATATTTAAGAACTTTCTGTTGATTAGTGGACGTATATATATATATATATATATATATGTAAACATTTAAAAGCGCATAATATCAATGTACTAATAGAGCAGAAAGAAGATAGAAGATTAAAAAACTAGTTTTTTTTTCCTTGTATTTAGAAAACTAGTTAAAAAAAAAAAAAAAAAAAAAAGATAGCTGGTGATCATAGGGAAGCGATGAGAATCAATCTCTATTCTCTCGTCAGTTTTGTTTGTTTCTGCTGAGAAGTGACTAACAGAGAGAGAGGAAGAAAAAAAATATTCCAAACTCTCTATTTTAGTGAGGAACTTTAGTCCCTTTTTTTTTTTTTATGAGTTATTATTTATTTTAGTCCTTACATGTAAGAAACAGCTTTTTTTCTAATCATTAAATTAATTTATTTTTGATTATCTGATTTAAGCGTTCACGAAAAAATTCACAATTCACAGGCAACAGCTCTAAATTATAAATTAAATATTTATAAATTAATCCAATAATTAAAATTATCGGTAGGAATGATTTTAATATGTATTTTGATAAATCAGATTGTTAAAATTTAGATCTCGTTTGGATTTTAAATTCAAATTTATAATCGAAACAATAAATTCAAATTTTTATAAAAATAATATGATACAAAAAAAAAGTTTAAAAGAATGAGTTTATAAATTTTTTTTATAAAAATAATATAATAACTATAATTATAATTGGTTATAAAAAAGAATAGTGCTTATCATAGAAATTCTTTTTTTCTTTTTACCTTTCCTTTTCTGAACTTAAGATATAATATTCGATCTGTATATATATATATTTTTTAAATATTTTTTAAAGATTCGTGTGTAGAATTACTATTACACTTACCTTTCTCTGGATGAGTCCAAAAGGTTACTAACATTTGTTTCTTTTTTTTTTTTTTTTTTTTTAAGTTAACTTTGGCATATAGTTTTTTAATGTCCCAAAGGGAATCCTTTTGGGGTTCGTTCCCTTCTGACTCTACTTGCATAAATCCTGTCGTCACCTGCAAAAACTGCATGCAAAAATATTAACAAAAAACACAACACAATACACAAACAAAACTAAGGACAGAGAACAGTGTTCGGGAAGGAATAAAAAAAAAAAAACACACATATGTATGTGTGTATATATGTATATATACATATATACACACACATATCTATAGATATACTTAGAATTACAAGTAAAGCTCACCCACTACGTAAAGCAACCTCATCTTTTGTTTTTCCCCATTAGCTATTACCCTCGCCATCTCAACCCCTACCACCTATCACTGTTTTTTCTGTTCTTTGGGGTTTGTGTGGCCGTACAATTCCCATTTCACACGTAATCAAATGATATTTTTTACTTTTTATTCACAAAAAAAAAAAAAAAAAGATTAAGATATTTTTATTATTCAGCAAAAAAACAAAAAAAAAAAAAAAAAAAGACGAAGAAGATAGATTTTTACTAAAATTCCATACAAAAACATACTATTATATGCAACAAGGCAATTTATTAAGATTATTCATACTTTACTTAATTTCTAATTTTAAAAACGCCTATGTTGTCACTCTAATTTTGAATTAGTATTATCTGTTTAACCTTCTTTCTGTTATTAATGATAAAAATGGATGGAAAAAATAAGAGTAGTGGGATTACATGATTTTTTTTTTTAAATACTTATAAAATTAAAAGGAAAAAGAGGAAGTGACTGTACTTAATTCCTTCTTATCCGGTCTATTTTTAATATAAACTTTAGTAAAAGAAATTACATGAGATTAATCCAAAACTTGGGGGCAAAATGAGATTTTTCAAAATTTCAGGAATAAAAACAAAAATGACTTCATTGTTCAATGGACACATACACGACATTGATTTAAAAGAGAGAGAGAGATGATATCTGTCAATAAAAAACACAACTTAGAACATTAGATTACAATAAAATCATATAATATGTTTTTAAAATGTTTGTAATAATTTGAATAAATTTAATGAAGATATGATTGTTTAAAATTGTACGCCGTATATTATAAGATGCTTTTTTCAAAAATTCACCAAAAAAAGATGCTTTTTCAAAAAATGTGAGGGGACATATCCGCCAGCCTCTAGCTCAACTGCTTATTAGTTTTGGGTCTGGTTCTGCTCAATGTTTTTAGAATTCTCAAGAAAAAAAAAATAATAATAATTGCAAAAGAAAGTTCAAAATATATATATATATATATTTTGGTTGAAAACATATATATATATATATATTTATATATGAATCATGCATACTCATGCAAAACCAAGACAATAATAATAATTAAGATAGCTACACGATAAAATTGGATGTGTGTTTATAATGTATGTTGTGTATGAACCGTGCATGCATGGCGAACCCCATTTGGTCTTCTAATTGCCTGGCAATATGTACTGGAGTTACGACATTATGCATCTGTTCTGCTTTGTAGTAATATGCGTGTGTGTGTGTGTCTATATATATATAGGCGAGTGATATATATATAGGTGAGTGATAGTGATGTATATTGTTTATTATTGCTTAGCAGAAATGAAAGTAAAAAGGGAATAAAATGTCTAATGTGAAATAAAATTTTCAATTACATATATAATACCTTTATATAAATAGGAAGATAAATACCAAGAAAAAAGGGAAGATAAACACCAAAAAAAAAAAAAGGAAGATAAATAGGAATTAAAGTCAAAATACTTATTTTACATATGATTTTTTTGTCATTTTTTTAATTATAAGAATTTTAAAAAATATATATAAGTAGCATATATTTACAACTTTCTTTGTTTTCAATTTTTTTCTCTATTAACAAACCTAAAATTATTATTATTATTATTATTTTTTAAATTCCTCATCTAATTTCTTTCTTTTTCCTCTTCCTTTTTCACCTTCCTTTTTCACTGTACCAAACATAAGCTTTTATAGTGCTGTAAAAATATGTTTTATAGCGCTATAAAAATTATACAACCTCTTTTTATGCACAGTAGTACTGCTCACAAGTATTTCCTGGGACAAAAGTCACTCTATTTTTCAATTAAAAAAGTCGCTGAACATTTAGGGTCTAATACTGTACCTATGATAAACTACAATATATAAGTGTATAACTTATTAAGAAATGCATAACAAAGATTTTAATTAAATTAAAGTGTTGTTGTATGGCCTTGTGGAATAATATTATAAATCTAGTATTCTCCAAGAGAGTGATATATATGTATATATATATATCAGATAGTCTGATGAGTAGGCACAATCAATCGATTCAAAAGGAACACTCTACGTAATATATATGTGTATATATATATATATATATATATATTTATTTATTTATAGACCCTATGAAATTAGGTCAAAATGTTGGAAAATCCCAATGTGTATGATCAGAGTATAATTAATGATCATATTAAAAGTATAATTAACCACATACATTTAATTATATTTTCTTGAGGCAATAAATATATATATATATCTTAATAATATTCAAGAAAGAGATATTGGATAGAAATTTTATTACGAAAATTGGAAGCCTTCAAAATCTCAAATATAATTGAGATGGCATATCACTGGCATTGCGTGATTTGCATATTGCTTAATATTACCATTATATATATATATATATATATATATTCATCTTTCTTATCTTAATACAAGAAATTTGTGTGTAGAACTTTAAAACCACTAAAATAAATATAATAAGGAAACTAGATGAGATTATCAATTAAAATATGCATGATAAAAAGTGACCGTAGTAGAGTGAATAAGAATCAAATATATACAAATTAAGTAAAATTCGAAATCTTTATCTAATTGAAGCATAAAAAGAAGCTTTTAGGAGGTTTAAAGTTATTTGGAATATCTTATTGATTTTATCAATTTAGGTATGTATATAGAAGTAGTTCGAGCAGTTTCTTAAATATTAAGTCCGAATATATGAAATATTTTTTTTAAATAAGCAAATATAGCAAATGTTTTGATATTATTAGTTGATGTCTTAATTTTTTCATTTAATCATTACAACTTTGTCATTTTTTTTATTATTCACAAAATTAAAAAAAAAAAAAAACTTAAACCACAAAAATTTTGTTCAAACCCTTATACCAACAAACTCTATGTTCTGTTTATTGCTGTTTGCCTTTTTTAATGTGTCAATTTTTCTGAAGACAAAAAAATATCATGAAACATGTGAAGCTTTATATTTTTCTATCACATACAATGTATATATGTCTTGCTCCCGCTGTCAATTCATAAGAGAGAGACGGGTCCTATCTCTCTTCTTCTTCTTGTTTTTTTTTTTTTTTTTTTTTTTTTTTGTGTAAAAAGTTGGAGAAGAAATGCAAAAGGGCATAAAATATCCAGAAAAAAAAAAAAAGAAAATAGGTGGTTAAAAATGTTTTCGAGTTGTAAAGCTCGTTATAAATGGCGATTTTTTAAGGGATTTTTGTCCTTATTATTTTGACGTTTTTGCTCAATATATAGGAGGTGGGGTTGGTGTTGCGGGGGCTATAAACATATATTGACTTGCATTAAATAACAAGTACAAATCAAAGGAACTGTACTCTTTCTGTCTCCCTGTCTATTTCTCTCACGATGGTCAATAATTAGTAAGGCAAAACTTTAGCCAGTGTTTGGTAGGCTGGAAAATGGACAGAAAGTTGGTGGAGAGATTTTTAGAGAGGAAAAGTGAAACTTCATATTGTTTGATGGAGGGAAAATTGAGAAGGAAAATAAACTGTAAATTTATGGGACCTATTATTTTCTTATTATTAATCATTTCAACTTTCGAAAGAAAAGATAAAAGGGGAAATTTTTACAAAAATAGTGCTATGTAAAATTATTATTTTGACCTCAATCTTTGTTCAATCTAATCATCTTTTTATTTATATAAGGGTGTAATTATAAAATATATTAAATTAGATTTTTTTTTCTATTTTATTTCATTTCTACTTGACAACATGTAAGAGAATCTTCATCATTTTCTCATATATATTTTGCTTCTCATTTCATTATATTTTCCAACCCTCTTGCCAAATATAGCATTAGGATAAAAATTATACTTTTACTTTATTATTAGATACTTATTAAAATAAACATTGGACTGACTTTTTTAATATATGATTAAAAATTTACAATACAAGACGTAAAATTACTTTTAACTATAGGTCAAGCCGTTGAATTGATCCTCCAAAAACAAAAACAACAATTCCTTTCGATAGGGACGGACCTACCCATAACTGAGGGCGGGCAAAACTTTTCTTTTTTTTTTTTTTTTTTTTTGCAATTTTATCTTAAAAACTGTACTTTTTTTTTCATTTAATTTCTCCCATTAAAAGTTTCTTATACCCATATAAACTCTCTAAAAATTTATATCATTTAATATATCTACCTCTTGAAATAATAACCCGTTTATTGGTGAGTTTAAACTCACCACCATCAATTCAATTTTTATCTTTTTCCCCAAAAATTTTTTATCTTTCTAAAAAAATCAACCAAAATTATATTTAAATTTATAAATTTAATTAAATTCAAACACCAAACCTTATTTAAATCAATCAAAATCATTATTTAAGAGTTTAGCTTCTACCCTTCAAATCTATAGGGCCAATGGCAAATCTTTATTTATTGCCAAATTCTTTAATTTCATTGGAATCCGTATTGGCACAGAGTTAATTATCACAGCACAGAGTTAATTAAGGCCTGGCAATAATATTGCTGCCAATGGGAATTACCTATTGAATTACCCTACCAAAAGGGACAAGAGAAAAGGCCCTTGAATCACTTCCCGTATATTAGTAGAGCAAATAAAAAAAAAAAATTTATTGTTTTTAAATTACTGTGTTTTCAGGCGTCTAGTCCTCTCACTGAGACACTGACACAGAAGTAAAGAGGCCAGGATTTTGTGGTAATTATTGATAAAACCAAGCAAGGAGAATATATACATATATATATATATTTATATAAATCCAGTAATCTTGTGATGTCACTAGATATATATAACATGAGATTGTTTTGGTATTAGTGATGACATTAAAGAAGAATGATAGTATCAACTTTCACGTCATAATGCACGTATCGCATGAAAGACTTCGACTCCATAGTCTTCATGAAACTGAGCTTGATATAGTTTAAGTTCAGGTTCAAAACTAGGATCCTTGATCATTCTTATTGATGATCTCAATCGATGTTGTTATAAAACCGTTCGGTTTATTGAATAGATTAAAACGTGAAGATGTCATCGATTCTCCTTTTTTTATTCAACCTGTAATGTGTAAACATATAAAAAGTAATGTGTACGTACACACTATATATTTGGTAAAAATTATAGAGGAGTTTTTGACAGAAATATTTGTGGCCAACATTTTCTAATGCAAAATCATGGTAGTAATTCTCCCTGTGTTCTCGATTAATTAAACAAAATATTTATTAAACTTAAAAATAATGATATCATTTTATGTACCAAAAAAAGATTACACATCATGGTTTACATCAATCACCCGCTTTCCAATATGACAATTATAAAAATATTAGAAGTAATTAATATGAACTTTTTACTAGAAAAACAGTGTCAATGATTCTATTGTTTTTCATAAATGATATTATTATTTTTAAGTTTAATAAATACTAAATACTAGAAATGAAATGGCTAATACTTATTATTATTTGCAAAAGATATTTATTTGAATTGAAATGAGAGATATTTTGTATCACCATAGAGAATTATTTAAATGTTAACATTTTAAAAAATGTACATGATACACTAAAACAATATAATTAGAAGGAAAAAAAAAACGTATTTTTATCTTGACGCGGAACGGCAATTGAAGATCTATTTTGGGGTTAATGGCGCCTCGGGAGGGAATAATCAAAGGATCAACTAAGGTGGTAATACGGGTCGCGACACGATGACATGACTCGAAAACGACACGAATTTCACGGGTTCGGTTGGGAAAAATAGGGAGCGGGTCGTGTTCGGGTTGGGAAAAATTGACACGAAAAAAATTCGTGTCGTGTTCGGGTTGACCGTTTTTTCGTGTCAATTTCGGTCACTTTTCGTGTCATTTCGGGTCAATTTCGGTCGTGTCAATTTGGTAAATTTCATGTCAATTTTGTGTTAATTTCGTGTTCGGGTCAATTTCGGGGTCAAGTTCGTGTCGTGTCGTGTCAATCCATTACGAGTTCATGTCGGTTCGTGTCGGTTTCGTGTCACGGGTCGTGTTCGGGTTGGGGAAAAAAAAATTCGACACGACTCAAACACGACACGAACACGACACGACACCCCTAGACCAACTATGATTTTGAAGCCCACTTATGGGTTTGAAGCGGAAAGTTATAAATAGTGGGATCCAACCTAATGGGTTCACTTAATTCCTTCTCCTAAAACCCTTGTGATCGTTTTACCCGTAAGTTTGCATGTGTTTCTTTCCTTGTGTGTACCAAAACACTAGGATTTTGAAGCCGATAGTAGTTAAGGAAGAATACAACTCGGCCAGCGTGCTTGTTGCCATACATGGAAAATTAATCGGAGCTCGTAATTCTTTTTGAGGGAGGCTAAACTTTTTTAGTTTTCATCCTAATCAGTTAATTTTATAATTATACATGTTTAAAACCTCAAATGCCATCTTTCTGCGTATTTTGATACGAAGATAATGAAAGAACAGATGGGTTTAATTTTGTTTGTTTTTATTTTTATTTATTTATTTATTTAACTGTAAAATCATGGTAGCTAGGCCTTCAAAAATAAAAAGGTTTGGGAATTAGGGACTAAAGCAAGATAATTAGTGTATATCTTCGGAGCCAATGGTGAAAATAACCTTAATTATAATACTTAATAAAACAATAATTTGGGAGACATTAATTTCGTAACAAAATTAGGCATAGAAGATTACTATTAATATAAACTAGACTGACTTGCTAGCATGTAATATTGCAGATACACTTGACTGTACTATATATCTGTTAATCCGCATGCATAAGTAATAGTTCTTCTTGTTGGCCAGTCTGACTTTTTATTTATTTATTTATTTTTTCTTTGTAGCTCCCATATATATTTTTTAATAATATGTTTATTTTATTTTATTTTATTTTATTTTTCAAAACTATAAGATACTATGCTCTGGTCTTGTACAAACATTCTCCTTGTCTTCTTTCCTTGTTTTTTTCCCCCCGTAAAATATGCTGGGGATGAAATTAAAATAAAAAATTTTAAGTTCAAGGAATATCTTTGTAGTTTCCAAAAACAGAAAAATAAATCGAGTAATAATTTTTTTTTAAAAAAGGTATAGTTACGTAATTACTGCCATATGCATGCTTTGTTTGTTTTTTTTTTTTTTTTTTTCTTTTGAAATGAGTTGACACATCATAAGTTGAAGTTTTATGTAGTTTTTTTAACAATTAATGATTGTGGTGATTTAATCTAAAGGTAATGTGATGATGTTTCCCTATTAGGAAAAAAAAAACTCTTTAATTTATTTCTTTTTTATTATATAGGATATATGGGGATATCTTTTTATGAAAGTCATGACAAGAATGATATATATATTTTACTGGGAGCTCGGATTTTATATTTTTTTTATAAAAAATATATAAAATTATTATTAAATTATAAACGTAATCACATAACAAGCTATCATACTGATACGAAGCTTGAGTGTGACGAGTTAATTTATTTGCTGTTTTTTGTTTTATTGAATTTTTTTTTTAATGGTTAGACAGAACCCTTTCGCATTAAATAACTTGATTGACCTACTTTTCTCTCTTGAAAAAAAAAAAAAAAAAAAGGCGCCGACCTGCCAATTTGTAGTTGGCTCCAACTAGTCAGTCATATTTCAAAATTTTATTCGAATAGGATCCTCTGCCTCTCTTGGTGGCTTCTCTTTAATTTTCATAACACTGCCAAAAGAGAAGGATACGAAATAAATAATAAAAGTTTAATATAGGAGCCAATGGATTTTCCTGAATTTCGGTGTGATCTTAGTAATCTGATGGTTGATACGATTATCTTTATCTTAATCGAGTCAATTGATTTTTTTCAGTTCTAGTGCCGACGAAGCGGTTTTCCATATGGGACAAGAATTTCATGGTTATATTATTTTATATTCATGTTTTTTTTTGAGTTTTAGTTTTAATTTTTTAATAAAAAAGATAGCTCTCCCACCTCGGTTAGTTTTTGTGTGTGTGTGTTCTGCTGAGTTATTTTCTGGAGTATATGATTATTAGTTCCGTTATATTATCGCTAGGCGGAGTTTGTTGCAGTTAGTCTCTATGCTGCGAGTGACTGTCTCTCGATCAATCAAAATATTCTATCCATTGTAGATTTTTAAAAAAAAGAGTTTTGTACACCAAAAAATTTAAGGAATTTTCCCGTCATCAGATCTCGGTTTATGTCTCTTCACTGAGTTTCGTTAGATTTTACTGATGAAATTGATCTTAGTTGACGGTTGTATCCTTACATCACATGATTGTTTTATCTTTGATACTAATGTTTGTATTTATTTTTAATTTAATTTATGAATGATAATTTTCCTTCAAAAAAAAAAAAAAAAAAAGGAGAGAAACTCTAATGGTATAAATATGGAAATTCTTCTTAAGACTTGGATGATAGCATTTTCAACAAATTAATGAGTAGGCGGCCAAGAGGTTTATTTTTCATTTTTCATTTATTTTTAAACAATGTTTTGTCACATTTGTCCTGTGAATTTTTAAGCCTTAGTTTATAAAATTCTAGTTTGAAATAAATCATCTTTAAATAACTTCACAAATTGATAACGATCATTAAATTTGGATGGCACTTTAGTTGAAATTCAATTTTTAGACGTACGCAGAAAGTGCCTAGTTAGCAAAAGAATACTCATAAAACAGTCATTATAAGTTACAACATTTATTTATTTGAAAACAAGTTACAACCGTTGTATTCATGTGAAAAAAAAAAAAAAAAAACCATTTGTCAGGTCGTCCTTGCATGCCAAGAATAACCTGAAGCTTAAATAAAGTTGCAAATACAATATTAGCATAATCAGATAACTGTAACAAGAATTGTTCTTTTTGTGTTTGTAAGTATAATTTAGCTATAATTTTACACAATAATCTATTATAACATATAGAATTCGAATTATTTAATATCAAATTAAAAAAAAAATCCCTTTTATATTTGCTAGTACCCAAGAATGGTTTGATTCAGTACTTGCATTCTTGTTGCAGGAAGCAAAGCATCGATGCTGTTCCTTACCATATTGACAACGAGGTTGCTGTTCACTCATGTTCATCTTTTTGTCCTCTTCAAAGACGAATTTTTCAAAAATTTGGCGCCAATTGAAATAATATAAAGAGTATTATACATTATATATTTGTTATTAACTGGTTGCACGTGCTCTGATAAACAAGCAGAAAAAAAAAAAAAAAAAAAAACATCGCCATATGTGGTGATTGATGACCCGTCACGTAATAGGTGATGGGACTGTCACATGATAGCGCTAGAGCAGCGACGAAAACACCACTATTGAAGAACGATTGACTCTTCTAAATTTTGGTATAGAGAAGGGGACATTGTAGCTCACTTTTTAGCTTGTCATGCTATTTCAATGTCTTTTAGATTAGTTTTGGGTAATTGTTAGCTAGCACATTTGTAACTTGTAAGATCTGATTTGATTGGTTAGTTGAATGAAGTCCTGAATTTTAAAAGAATACATATATGTATATATATCTATCTGTGCTGTAAAAGAGCCAATGGTTCTTCAAAAGTGATGGTGGGGCTGCCACAATCTAATCACTTTTTTTTTTTTTTTTTTTTTATTAACTCTGCTTTGTTTTTTAGTCTATTTGGCACGCCCGACTAGTACAAATAAAAAATGGGGGTTTAGACGCTTTGGCTCCTAAATTCTTTTCCGTAACTTACCCTAACCTGTAAAGAGATTAAAAAAAATAATAAAAAACAAATTACTTCTAAATTAGATAAATTATTACAAAATACTCCCCACTAAAGATTAATAAGTTGAAAAGAAACACCCTCGTGTACACAGGATATAATGTAATCAAATCGTCGCTTTGATTAAACGAGCTCAAAAACGTGTACGAAATTATTGGACTAAGGTGTCCCAGAGAAAATTTAATAATCATCATCAATTTAACAGTACTATGTACCCTTTTGTGTTAAATTAGTAAATGATTTGGTAAGGTCAAAAGTCCACGAGATGACTTGAAATCGTGTAAAGTTGAGGGGCCAAATTTCCAGTACATGTATTTGGGGGATGACGCAAATTAAACAATTAAAAGAGTACCTAACTTAAAACATGATCAGAGTCTTCCATTACCGATAGGATTGTAAAATTGAAATGAATACTACAAATAAGAACTATGATTGAATAAGACTCTGCTTGTAGCTACACATTTGTTTCGTATTGTCCAAGGCGAAACCTGAATATTTTCGAGTTTGAATCGTGGGTTCAAACCCGTTTGCCAAACCGACCAAGAAAGTTTCATATAACTCCTATATTTTTCCATTCGTAAATCGAGCTCCCAAACATATCAAGAAGTCAAAAAAAAAAAAAAAAAAAAAAAAAACAGTTGCCATGGAAAGAAGATTACTCAAAAACAAAAAAATTCCTATGTAACTACATGTTGAGGTTCAGTTCAGTTTCTTTTGAGCAATCCGTCAGCAATGCATTAATCAATGGCAATAATGAGAAAACCGACGGATACATACATGAGGAAAACAGGGTAAAGTGCGAGAGCTTTTCTCCTCGGGTTGACGGCTGAACTCATGAAAGGATATGCCGCCCATGAACTCCAAGCCAGTGTCACACATACCACAATCACTTTCACTATCACGTTGTCCTTCAACATACAGATAACGGCACCGATGTCCAGAGGGAATAAGCAGTAGCCCAAGAGGCTGAGACTCTGAAAGAAAATTATGTGCCCGCCCTGAAACATAATCACAGGTTAAGTCAGACATCCCGACCATGAGTGCAGGGTTTTACTTCCTTGATCCAGGTTTTTACGTCGTCACCGCAGACATTTTGTACATATCCCAAACCCCAAAAGAAATACATTAATATCTCCAGATTTCAACCGTTCAGCAGACAAATGTTCCAATTAATTTTAGAACTTTCAAAACGCTCAGAAAAGTCGACTTTTACAGAATATTTATTATAAAACTTGTGTTTCTTTCGCATCTTCCTGAGAGTGTATGCTTTCAAAAGCACGCCTAGAATTACGGATGGATGGATGAGTGAGTGAGGAAGAGAGGTGTGTGTGTGAGAGAGAGAGAGAGCAATTACCAGGAGCAGCACATTCAATGTTAAAATTATGGCACCAGCAGCTAGTAGAGCAAATGCGACAGCGAAAACCTCAGACTGAAAAAGGAAATAGAAAGATCTTTAGTAGTTTACTAACCAAATTAAACTAGAAGCAAAGGTCAGTGAAATAAAAAATAATAATAATAACTGATGCAACATACAACTAAATTGAAATCGAAACAATTGAGACATCTTCACAAAAGAGGATTGTAAACTTATCCTTCACAAATTAATATTTCACAAGAACCAAATAATTGAATCTTAATTTCACAAGAGATTAGTCTTTTGGTAGAGTGACATTTTTATATAAAGAAACACATGGCTCTTGCAAATTGTTGTACAAACACATGTACAGAACTACAGATCATCTGTTCCTTGAAAAAAAAAAAAAAAAAAACCTACGGATCATCAGACATTGCATTTCCTTAATACATATCTACAATTATATATATATATACATATAAATTTGACAAATGAACAGCTTCCGCAAATTGTTACAAAACTTAAACTATTTGGTCAAAGTCGTCATAGAAGTAATTGAAATAAGCGTGTTCTGTCTCAAGCTGTACATACAAAGAAATGAGTTGAGAGGAATAAAAGGAAGTAAAGTTCGACCCCCACCTATCGGCATTCATGGAAAACACAACAGACAAAACTGAAACTCAGGAATCAAGCATTTTAGAATTAGATATCGTATCAGGGAAGATCTTAATCTGTTCAACAGTCAATAGAAAGTGACTTTAATACATTACAAATTAACGATCTTAGCGCGTTTGGAACATAGGTTTGAGAGGTAATTTTTAGGTTGAAGTTGGTTGAGTTTTCAAGAATCAGTTATTATTTTTGTTGACTTTTCAGAAAAAGACAAAAACTAAGATGAAAACCTTAGTTTTACACATGAGAACCAAACAAACCATTAATATATTGCAGGAAGCCTGTCATTGAATTTTGACCATAAAATAAACTTTATGCAACTTAAATTGTTTGCTATGCCATTCAAATTCCCATATGTGGTTTATAAAGATTAAAGGGGAGTTAAAATAAGTACAAAAACCCTTCAAAATGAACTGAAAGACTCGATAAGGAACAGATGCAGGTGCACACTTGCAACAATTACCCCGCAAAATTTGTAGGTGCTTAGGCATTTTGAAAGACACTCAAGGAAGAATTTTGATAACTCGAAAACAAACTAGCATTACAAGTCAAAACTCATTGTAACCTAATCCTCCAATAAATTAGGTGCCTTAGAAAAGAGGAAAGCCAAAAATACCTTACTCTACATCTCACTCTATGAAGCATACAATTACAACCCGTCTTTGCTCAATGGATACAAAACACCCATGCTTTAGCACCTGGTGCAACTGCCCCAGGTGCAACAACAAGCACCAGTTTGACTTGGGGAGGTGGTGATTTAGTAGCAGAGGGCGGCAAAGTTGCTTTGTTACCTATTCCATTAGGAACTGCAGATTTTTGGTCCGCATGAACACAAAACCAATAAAAATCAGGTCCTGATGTGATCTTCAACAAAGTTTCACTTGTTCTGGCAGTTAGATTTTATATTTGTACTGCTGTAGAGAGATTTCATCTTAAAAAACATTTTCATAGCTTTTCTTAATTCCTTTTGGGATTTAGTTCATATGACCAAATAATCAACTCAACTACTTTAAAACCAAAATATCAAATCAAAGGACAAGTGAGATCCATCAGTTCCCATATTTCTATGTGCAAGCCAACTTTCAAAACTATCTTTTAAGTTTCTCAATTTACAAAAGGTTTTAATATATAATATTGGATGGCTATTCTTCACAAGAGGGAACTTACATACGAAAGGTTAACTACCTAAATTAATAAGATGATATACTCAAACTCCTAAACCCTAAACTAAGTTGCCCTAAATTGTGTTGCAAATCCATTAGGTAGAACTCACCCTTTAAGTGTTCAACGCGAAAGTAGGCGCCCAACACCCGTACATCATAATAAGTCATCATAATCTAGCCTATAATACAACCGCTCTGACTTCAACCACAGACGTGTGTATTAGCTTCGATACCGATTGTTTCGAACCCATTAGGTAGAAATCAACCTTGAAAGCCGACTCGCAATAGGAGGGACACTAATTATCATGTCAAATCCATGTCGGACTTTTAGGCACATAAAACTGATCCTCCTATATTCAGATCAACGACCAAACTGATCTCTCAAATTCTTAATTTTTCCGATCAACCTACAGGATCGCAACGACAAGGAAATAACAAATAGCTAGTTCAACACTGCTCAAAAGAAAAGCCAACATAAGCTCAGCTCATTGAAATATTGCACTGAATTCTAAGCAATAATTCTCGCTAATCCTCTTAGCAAATCCAATACAGTAAACTAAGATCTCACTTTTCCAGTTTTAGATTCTGAATCAATTCAATTTCGGATTCAAACCCCTAAACCCTAAACAAATCAGCTGATCTCTCAGTTTCCAAATTTTCCCAATCAATCTACAGATTCTGTATAATAACGAATAAAATGGAATCGAATTTCGTGAACTTTACCTTCTTGACCGACGCAGACCACGAGAGCGTGAGACCAAGGAACACGATGAAGAAGAACGGCCCCCAAAGATCCCAATCCCGCAAGGCCTTCCCCGGATCCTCACGGTACGGGTTCGGGAACACCACGAGCTTCAAGTTACTGACGATCCGCGACAGATCTCGCTTCACGGTGTCCCAGACGGGTTCCGTCAGCGTGTTCGGCGGCGATCCGAATCCGGCAGAGGCAATGCTCGTCGGGCGGCCGTTGCCGGCTGAGGAGGAGGAGGAAATTGGCGGCGCGATGGGTACGACAGGGACGACGGGTACGACGGGGACGACGGGGACAGGTGGCGGCTTCTGATTGAAGGTGGTGGTGGAGGTCGTCGTCGGAGGAGGAGGGAGGTTGGAGGGGATAAAGGGGGAGGAGGAGACGGGGATGGAAGCCCTAGGGGGGCTGCGAGGTCGGGCGGGGAGGACGGTGGCGGGGCTGGCGTTGATGAGGTTCTCGATCTCATCGATGTCCGATTGGGACGACGGGTGGAGCGGCACCGTGTCGCCGTGCGACATTTTCCTCCTGTTCTTGTTGTTGTTGTTTTTTCCGAAAACTATTTTCTTTCTTTCTGTGTTTTTTTTCCCGGGAAAGTGACGGAGGGGTTTTGGATCGAAAGAAAAGTCGAGGAATCTAGAGAGAGAGAGAGAGGGTAAGAGGAGGAGGAAAGGGGGGTGTTTGGAAATGGGAGCTATGAGGATCGGCGTAGGGATTGGGGGAGGTCTGTTTGTTTGTGGGTACGGAAATGGCTTGTTTGTTTGCTTGGCTGGTTGCTAATACGTCGTCGTCGAGTCCACAAAACGACGTATAAACGTGCAAGCTTGCATGCTTATTAGAAGTTTTTTTTTTTTTTTTTTTTTTTTTTTTTTTTAAATATATATTTTTTGTTTGTTTGAAAATTTCTATAATAAAACCTTTCATTTTACATTACTGATAAAACTATATAATTTTAACAATCTGATTAATGTTTCAAGGGTTTGATTTATGACTTAGAGAAGTTCAATGATTCGTGTTGTAAATTTTAATTTAAGCATTTGTAAGTCAAACTATTAAAATTTTAATTTAAAAATTTAACATTGTTTGTTATTGATAATGCTAAATAAAAAATCCTATCGTGAATGAGTTTTTTTTTTTTTCCCCCCTTATATAACTTTCATGAAGCATGAACTTATGACACGAACACAAAACGTTACCAAAATATATATATATATATATATTTTTTTTTTTAACACTGGCATTAATAAAGCTTTAAGTGCTCGTGTATTCGACCATCAATGGATAGATGGTGAGAATGTCTCACAATTTTCCTCCCAAGATGTTCCTGGATTCAATAATCAGCAGCCCCGATATAGAGAAGATTGTGCCACTCAATGAATGTGTCATATAACGTTGGACCCGTCGTGGTTTATGTAAAACTAAACGTATCTTTTGAATAGAATTGGATCAGATGCGTTCTCGTTCCAAGTGGTGGCCTCAAGATCTCAACGACAAGGATGGGGGAAAGAAATTGTGAAACTCCACAATATAGTTCAGAAACAGGCTTTCTAACCTGCAACCGTTTGGTCTAGTGACGCCGAAGGAGGCCGTCGCTTAAATCGCACACTTCACTATCAGCTAGAATAGAAGAAAGCAGAATCACAAGCCAACGAACAGAGACACTGTTTTCTCTATCAATCAGTCCCAATAAATTTTTCACAGCAGATCTGCACTATGATTTTTATAAACTTTGCGAGAAGTTTCGGTTATCAAAAGTCACTGAGACTGTTTGGCAATCTGGAAAGTCTCGAGAGAAAAAATTGTCCATCCTTATGGAATTTTCCAAAACTGGGTCCAACTACCCCACCAATTACAACATTTTATCAATGGATGAACTAACTTCTCAGTTTCCCAATATCAATTGGTTAAACCGCGTTGCTTCTAAATTAATGAAGGGAAAAATGTTTATCAAGTCACGAAGAGGGATCAAAGCGTACCCAGATCAAGGCTTCAGTGTGAGTGCAAGACCTAGCTTTGGGGTTGCGTTAACAGCCTTTGAGTCATACTCGGCGGAAAAGGTAATCAGTGATTTCGGCCTCCATTCGCGTTGCAATAGCGTGGCAATTTTTCCATTGTCCGACAATCGTGTTTTCACGATGGTGAAAGGATCAATTGCATGAGAGCTTCCAATTGAGAAGTTGTTCTGATAGCTAGAAAACCTATGGATCAGTTCAGCAGCAACCGTGGTTCCGTTCTTTGAATCAACATAATGAATGTAAGAAGCCTTCAGTGCCCGTCCTTCATCAGTCCTGCATATGTGAAGACAAGTGATGAAAAACGAAAAGTCATTGCAACAGTGGAAAGAATTCTAGTCAAAAAGTACAAGCGTAATGCACTGAATCATATACTATTTGTTGGCAAAAAAACTTATTTCACAAGTTGAATGTAGCATTGCACAATTTCTAGTGCCACTTTCACGCGGCCGTGGGAGTTCATGCATTGAACTGGTAACGAAGATATAAGGGATTTCCGAAGATATAAGGGATTTCCGAAAAGTTGATCTATCAAAATACACAACATTACAGGCCCACCATAAACCAAGAGACCTAAAAACTTACAAGCAAAAGATTTGTCCAAGACTGATCAGCACTTACAGTAAGAGAGCTGCAGAATAATCATGCTTATTCAAGCTGATCCCAGCATTGTACTTGATGAATGAAGCATAAGCGGTATCAAATGCAACTTCACCGCCCAAACTCAGCTCCTTTGAACCAATGGTTGCCGATAACTCCAAAAGAGGGTTTGGGTTCAGACCAATGCTGGCATCAAAGGCTGCATGAGGATGAAGGTACTGCACGTCGAGCTGCAGTTTCAAGCAAAAATAAAGATGAAATGATTCATAAGCACGCTTAAAATTGATGCCATCAATTATCGGCATACCCTCATCAATAATCTATCTGATATAAATGGTATTGCTATACAAGGCTTTTCTTTCTTTCTTTTCTAGAGTTACACAAAAGTCTGCTAGTAGTGATTGTGATACTTAGTGTTAATGCAGCACTATTTGATTTGATCTACCATACAGGATGGGTAACTTAATTCAAAGCGTCTTAAAATTTGCAATCTGAACTAAACTTGGATACATAGTTTTCTGATTTAAGATGAAAAGATCTGTTTCCAAATTTTCCAATAAAATCGTTCACTGGCTGCCAGAAGACATTCACCAGTGGGCACTAGTATGTTACCCCCGTATTTGGAAGTTTGTGATAAGCCCCCTAACTGTTTCACATATGCTAGGGGGGCTCAGCGTGACAAGCATGTGAGTTAGTCATCGACTAAAGGGCCATTTTGGGTATTTGGGGCTTAAGGTAGTGTGACTTCTCAGTTAAGACTCGGTGAATGAATAGAGGAGAGAAGAAGTTGAGTAAGGTAAGAAGAATCTAGTGGAAAGAGAGTCGATTTTTAGGGGAGTGGCCTCTCAAATGCTCACCATTTGTATTTCCATCCCATTTCATTGAATTTCAATAAAAGTTTAAATCAGAGTTTCTTATTCCCTGTTTGGTTCCAATCAGTTTGAAAATTCATTAAAAAGATAATATATTCTCTTATCAAAACGCGAATCAACTATTTCAACTTTCATCATTAAAACTATCTGAACTGGTATAACAATAATTTTCATTTAAGAGAAAAAGACCTGGATAATATCATGCATAAATCATACCACAAGATCAAACTCTACGTCTAGATGGTAATCAAAATTTAATGACATTAACATAACATAACAGGAAACTGTTCTCTTTTTTTTTTTAAAAAAAAAAAAAAAAAAAAAAAGAACCAAAGGAAAAAAAAAAAAACTACCCTAATAACACCAAGATAAATCCGTACGACAATTCCACGAATTCTGAAGTAACTTAAATTAAATTAAAATAATTGCTTCTCTTGAGAATTTTAGAGACTTTATTCAGCTCTAGGAAAAAGCATGCATGGTCAACAAATGTGGGAAGAAATCCAAAAAAAAAATTATGAAAATATCAAAGGAAGTACATCGACCATGATTTCCATTAAAAAAATAACAAATAAGCTAGTTTTTCTTTTCTTTTTCTAGTTTCTTTTTTGTTCATTTATTCAATTTGTGAGCCTCAATGCACTGACCTTGCCGGATTTGTTATCAGGTATTTTGAAGCTAAGTGCTGCTTTGGTACTCGGCAAGAGATTGCTTACGGTCACTTTTGTGGTTACCTGCAAAAGAAATTGACTTTTGATGAGAAAATAAATAATATATATCAAGACACCCATCATTGGATCAGCTTCTTTAACTTAGAAAGAAAAGCCGTAACTAACTAGGGAGAATGACCAAACATCTTCATATTCCATGAAGCAAGACTTCTGAATAATACAGCAAAAAGACATGAAAAAGCGATAGAGTTTATCCAAAAATACGACTTTTCATTTATACATTAGAATAGGTGTCAACTTTCACATCCACGGTAGTATTTCCACTCTTGTAGATGGTACTTAGATCACCAATGAAAATTTGATCTCTCTTCAAACCGGTAGCTGTAAGTCCCTGCAATGAGAGATTCAAGATTAAAAGCAAGATTAGCCATCTTAACCCAACAACAACTTTCATGAGAGAGAGAGAGAGAGAGAGACTTATAACATGTAGCAAAGTACCAGGACAACACTCATAATTTTTGTTTTATTTTTAGTTATTATTATTATTATTATTATTATTTATTTTTTGCAATTTCTAGCAGTTTAATGTATTTTATAGCTATATATATCTTTATTATAAATGTCTATCTATTTTATTGCTATATGGATCTCTATATATGTATGGATGGATGTGGGACTTCGAGGGTTCGGGGTTGTGCTCATGGAATCGTTTTTCAACGACTTGATTGATGATCACTCCTTTCCTACCTTTAAATTCTGTCATTTTATATGGAAAGGCCTGGTTCCTACTAGGCTGCTTGCGTCAAGTAAACTTAACACTCGGGAAATGTTTCACAGGAGGCAGCCTTATCTTCACCTTTCCCCAAATGGTGTGTTCATTGTAGGAGAGCAGCCATTGGACCAAATTTTCCTTCACTGTCTCTTTGGCTGAAGTATTTGGAATTGAATGCTGGGGAAGTATGGGATTGTTTGGGTTATCTGAAACAGAATTTTGGATCTTTTCAATGGTGATCTATACTTGCCGCCACTTGGGCATTGTGGCTACAGAGAAATAATAGAATCTCTGAGGATGTAGAGGGAAATAGCAGGGAAGTTTGGGAAAGAATGAAGTACGGGGTAGCTTTATGGATTTCTCAAGCCAACAGCTTCGCTGAGTTTTCGTTCTCTAACTTGTTAAGGGGATGGGATTGGAATTTCAATGATTATGTAACTATGGTTTTTGTATAAATAGCTCTTGGGTTTCTATTCGTTTTTTTGGGTAAGACTCTTCGTCCCCAGTTGTACCCTTTTTCACTCATTATTTAAAATTTTGATGTTATATAATAATACATTCCATCATTGTTGTAGGAAACAAACATATTTTCAAGAAAAAAAGGTAGAAAGAAAAAAAAGATACAGACCTCTAAGACGAAAACAAACCGAAAAAAGAAAAGAAAAGAAAAGAACAACTAAAAAGCAGCAAACCAGTCTAACAGAATCATGAAGAATGGACGTCCACAAAGACGGCCAGTATTGCTTTCTTATTTTGACTCAATTTATATTCTCATTTGTTTGAGATCCATTTTTATATCCAACAAAGTCATTGTTCCATATCAATATATATATATATATATATATATATATATATATTTTTTACCCCCTGAAAATTGTTCCGTATCATTAATCTACAAATCGTCTTAGACCAAAATAGGCAATCCTAAATCCTAATAAAACAAAATGTGAAAAGGTTATATCTTCTGTAAGCTGGTTATAAATTTTAGAAAAAAAAAATGCAAAAAGCAGATGGTGAAATCATGTTATACCAGTCCTGTAGCGCCAACCACTGACAGAGAGAACTTCTGATCAAAGTTGTAATCTTTCGTCAACAGGTCTGCACACAGTTAAACAGTAAGCAATTGGAAAGTATAATCAGAAGTGATTAACTGAAACACCAAACACCAGACACTAAACAAGTGATTCTACAAGTAAATATTTTAGAAATCCGAGTGCCTGTAAAAACATCAGATAAGTGCCCCTAAGTTTCTCACTCATTTTAGATTTTTTCATTTTTGTATTTAACAAGTTAAAAAAGCCACATGTGGCCATTATAGGACAATGCCAAAGGTTCATTCTACACCAAACCATTTAAAAACAGCATAGGCCACGGACAAGCTATAAAAACATCATACATACATCATAATTTCAAGAATGAGCATGCACTCTTACATGAAAAGTCTAAAACATTGAAAGAAAGCACGATAAAAATTGAAATGCGTGCAAAAGGATAAAACCCAGCAAGGGAAAAACTGGTTGGTACATAAATATATAACAGATAATACAGATAGGATTTACCTTTTGCTTTTTTCCCAATTTCCGAAAATGGTGCTGGACTGCTTCCCATGTTTAGTTAGAACTTTGAATGAAAGACAGACCGCACCTACCAAAAAAATAAACAAAAAGTTAATAAAATATGAAAGAATTATTAGCATTTCTTGATACATGAAGAGGAAACTGGAAGTTCTGAAACCAAACAAAGTGCACATAAAGAAAAATAATAGCTCACAAACTCTGGTCGACCAAAACTCAATACATGCTTAAATACGAATTCCCAAGATTCCCCTTAAAAAAGAACAAAACATAGACTAGTGGCCTAGCGGTAAATCCACACCTAACTCCACCCCAACTTGTAAAGTTCAAATCCAAAAAACAAAAAAAAAAAAAAAAAACAACACTCTTGTCTCTTGGGCAGCCAAACCCTGAAGACCACTTCAAAAGATTGTTCTTATGATTCAAGATCAAATTCTAGTAAAATACATACCCAGACCCGGCTCTAGGGTAAAGCAACAACTTTGAACCATTTATAATCTCAAAATATTGAAATTAATCATATTACTTAGGTTTTTTTTTTTTTTTTTGATAAACCCAAAATCCAACTCGCATTTTTAGGACTGAAAATGCAAATCCAAGATAACAGAAAAAGATATTCTGATAAACCCAAAATCCAACTCGCATTTTTAGGACTGAAAATGCAAATCCAAGATAACGGAAAAAGATATTCCATAAATTTTCAGAACTAACAAGAAAATTCATCAAAGAAAAAACTCAATAGGCCCTTTTCTAAGTACTGAGAATTTCGGGATTTTAGGTTTTTTTTTTTTTTCTTGGTGTTTGCGAAATCAGAATCATAAAAGAGATTAAATCAAGAATGAAACACCAAATAAATAGGGAAATTTAAGATTAAGGCCAATCAAGAGAGAAAACCCTAACCTCAAAATTTGTCCCTTTTGCTCCAAGAAGTTTCTGTGCAGAAATTGGCGTTCTCTTCTACTCAGTGGAAGGCTCAGTGGTCAAGTCGACGACAGAAATGTGCTTCCGTGAGGAGAGAGAGAGAGGGAAACGGCAGGAAAGTAAAAGGTTCATTTATAGGGGTACATTTATAAATTTTAGTAGTTTTGAAGGACAAAACAAAATTTTTAACAATTTAGGTTAAAAAATCTCGTCTTTATTATTGCTACCTTTTTTTTTTTTTTTTTTTTGAGAGGAATAGGAAAGTATTTGAAAAATACAATTAATGACCTAAAAAATCCAATTATAAGATGTCTATTTATATCCAAATAATAAGTTAAATTAAATTATAAGTCGTGAAAATACAATTAAATGCCTGACTAATCAATAGTTTGGAGCAAAAAATGAGACAAAAAAAATTCATCTTTAACATGCAAAAATATATCATCCTCCGTTGTACCTAGAGAATAAAAAAAAAATTCTGATTATTACAAATTTACATGAAAAACAATTAAAAAAAGCAACTCTAGATCCCAGATTTAGAGCTTATATTGAAGTAAAAACTTCTTGATTATATCTCCTTAGTTCACATTGACTCTGATGGAATGGTTAGATGGTTGGAGTGACGGTGAAATAGAAAAGCAATATACTCTTCGAACTTGTTTGGAAACCAAGCTCAAACTTGGTTTTTCAAGCTCAAGTTTTGTTTTTTTTCTCAAAATTTTGTCTTTTTCCTCAAAAATTTTTATCTTTTTTTCAAAAAGTCAGCAAAATTTACTATTTCAACTTCAAAAACTTAACTCAAACTCATTTACCAAACGGACCTTTCCTTTCACATCTCCAATCATTTACTTTTGAAACTCTCAATAACATAGACCGAAAATAATAATTGAAACTCTTGTAACTGAATATATATATATATATATATATATTTATCTGTTTAATAACAAATAACCAACTTATTATTGATACAATTATATATTTTTTTTCTTAAGTAATTTTTGCTACAATTATTGAGTAAATAAACTTAGACCTTTTTATTTTACAAGTAAATAATTTCGAGAGAAAGAGTGAATAGTATAATTATTCGTGACGTTCAAAATTCAGGGTCTCAGGTTCTAAAAGTTAATTGTCTTTGATGATATTTGAGATCTTTCGATGACTCTCTCTGGTAAGGTACGAATGGAGCACAGGTCCAAGAGCTCAAGTTCCCTTTGAATCTTATCCCAAAAAAAAGAAAAAAAAAAAAAAAAAAAAAGGAGAAGCTCCCATTTGAAAATCTAATTTTATGCACCTCAAAACTTAAGAAAAACATTAGAAAACAGACTAAATAATGGAATTAATGCCCAAAAACAATATACGAGTCGCTCAACACTATAAAACCAAACCTTATATTGATGGGACAATTTAGACATATGTATATATATATATCCAAATTACAAACTTAAGAATATCATTTGTTAAAAAATTCGTATGCCCATGAGTTTCTTGATTCTGACATTAACACATTTCATTATTGATTGTTACTGTACTAACAGTGAAGAAGAGTATCGTGAAGAATCGATTATCCACTCAAATGGGAAGTCCATTATTAGTGCATAATATACATGTGTGTGTATATATATATATACACATTAGGAAAGACATTTTAGGATGCGTTTCGGGCAATAGTTCGAAATAGAATTTTTTAATTAGAGTTTATTGATTTATCAAAAACTATATAAAATGTTTCTTGACTTAAAAAACAAAAAAAACAAAAAACAAAAAACAAATACTGAGTTCTAATTTTTGGGTCCAAACGTAAGCTTAGATTTTTGTGTCAGGCATTAGCCTTCCCTGATTTTTTATTTTTATTTTTATTTTCTGTGGTTAAAAATCATGGCTTCATCAGATGTGTATTATATAACATTTAACGTACCACTAATAAATCATACAAGGGTATGGAGTTCATTAAGAGCATGAGTGATTTAATATATATCTCATTGTTGTCTATATCATCTCTTCGTAGGAAGGAATAGGGATTTTCTCAAGAATTTAATAGCAAAAAGAAATGATCAACATTGCCACAAAGACAACAAATGACTTCTTATCTTTGAACATATGCATGAGTACTCCAATCACATAAGTCCATAATCAATGGTTCCCTTCAAGTACTATTTACCGAGCATGTGTTTGGTTCGTCAGTTGGAGATGAAAATTTTAAATTGAACTTTGTTATTTTTTAAAAAATAATTATAATTTTTGTTATTTTCAAAAAAAAAAAACTTAAATGAAAAAATACAGTTTAGTTGAAATTAAACTTATATGTCAAACAAAGCCCAATTCTCAGTCCAACAGCCATTGTTGGGACTTTCAATATATCATAAGGTTTTGACACTGATTTGACTTCTTCAAAAATTCCTCAACACAAGGCTCCTGTGATAAAATGAGATTATCCTTACATTTAACAATTTTTATGCGAAGAATCACATCTGCTTCACCCGTATCCTTCCTATCAAAGTTTGAAGCTGGAAAAGCTTTAGTCTCATTAATAACATCCGTGCTAGTCCCAAGAATAAGAATGTCGTTAACATATAAACATATAATGGCATAATATCACAAGATTTATAGCAAATGCAATTATCTGCATCATTAGTTAGATAATCATTAGAAACTAAGGACTCGTTTGGTTGACAGGTTCAGAACCTAAATTTTTAGGTTCATTTTCGTTTTTTTTTTTGAAAAGTCAACAAAAATTATAATTAATTTTTGAAAAGCCAACTAACTTCAACTTAAAATTTTCATCTCAAACCCGCATTCCAAACGCATACTAATACTTTATCAAACTTCGAACCATACCATAATTTGGTTCTTGCTTCGAGTCATATATATGCGCGTTATCTTTTATCCTTTGTGATATGGCACAAAAAAAGTGCAAAATAACACAAATCACTTTTTTTTTTCTCTTTCATCTCTTTCCGGTGCGGAACAAATCGTGGTGAAAAAATCACACAAAACCCAAAACCCAAAACCCATTCACATGTTTTTTGAAATTCTAAGTTTAGAACATGAAGTACTCTTATTTTCTTTTATTTTATTTCTTTTAAAAGAACATATAACACAGTAATTTTTCTTATTGCCTATTCAAATATGCTGACTTTATAATTAGTGGACTTACCCCTAACAAGACTGAAAGTTAAAATAAAATAAATAAATAAATAAGTTGAATATATATATATATATATATTTTGAGTTGAGTCCGAGATTTAAACACTTCACCTTTTTAGTGTATTTTGTTAGATTATACGTACAACCACATCGAATAACTTTCTCCGTTCATCGGTAGACATATAAAGAGTAGAAAAAATTCCTTAACATCGATGCATCTCTTGTCAATTACACAATAACATCAAATCTCTCAAAACACAGAAAAAAATGGTTAATTAAATGAACTTCACTCCCAAACTCAATTGTGTATACGTTATTAATTGTAAATTTGCCCTCATCTTCTCCATCATTAACATCCAAAAAAAGAATGAACAAAATGCAGAAACTATAACATTATATATTTACCTAATTAAGGTATATGATACAACTTGGACGGCTTCAGATTCTCAGTGACATTAAAAAACTTCAAAGTCCGAATCCACTTCTCTTGATTCTTCAACAAATGAACCGCAATTGTGTCCGGCCAAAGCTCGTGTGTACACCCGGTTTTCGGCTCCGGAAAATTGTACATCGACCACTTGGCATTGAACCTGTTCTTGGCCTTGTGCCCATCTCTAAGCCAATCTCCAAAAATCTTGTCCTCCGGACCTTCTTGATTGTTCCTAGGAATCTCCGAATCCCGAATCCACTCCACCAAATCCCACGACACCATGTACCCCATCCCGGACATGTACCGGACAAAAGGGTCCATGCTAGGACAAGGAATAACGTAGCCATAGTACAAGTCTTCCCTTGGTAATGGCCTTAGCGACTGTACGAGGTTGTCCAGTCTGAAATAAGTGTCGTCGTCAGCTTTCATGACGTAATGATATGGCGGGTTCGGCGAGTTTGTGTCGTTTAAGATCTCCGGTAGGCTCGAGAAGTAGGTGTAGGTTTTGCCCTTGTTCATGTTCTCCTTGCAGTTGAGGATCATGATGTCGTCGTATCGCATGATTTCTAATGCAACGAGGACTTTTTGGTCTTCTTTCGTGAGGTTACAGAAGACGAACTTGACGTCGACTTTCGCTCCGGCGGGCCTCTGCGTGCCGTAGATTAGGCGGAGGAAGTGTCGTTTGGGGTACTGGTCAGGGAGGGTTAGGATGCCTATGAGTATCCGGATGTCTTCTTCCGAGGAGGTTGAGTTTTGAGTAAGAGAAGTGTTGGTGTCGTTTGTTTTAAACGACAGAGATGTACTGTCGTTTTTGACCACGGCGCAGCGGCTGAGTTTCAAGAGAGTGTCAAACCGGACCTCGGTGATCGAAGCCAAGGTGCAGAGGCAGCAGATGAAGAAGATGGAAGAGAGTATGAAGCTCCGGCGGTCGGCTGTTTTTGATGTTTTCATCACGGTCATTTTGGGTAGTTTTTAGTGGTGTTGTCGTTTAAGGTGATGAGAAATGAATGGAGAGGTTTTTGAAAGTAAATGAACTCTTAAAGTTTGGTGTCTTATATGGGACGCTTTTTGTCGATGCCGTGCAATTGGGACCAAGATTTTGACTTTTCTTTCCACAAGAAAAGTGGTGGAGAAAAAAGGGGTAGTGAATTTTCTAGATTGCCCTTCTTTTGGGTGTAGAATAGTTTGTTTTGTTTCAATTTTCAAAACCCATTTTTAATGAAATTATTTTGCATTACCACCTCTTGTCCTCGATCTTTCTATGGATTATCCGTGCTATTTATCTATATATGTTCTACTAAAAAAGAATCATGAATGATTTAGAGAATTGCCTCTCAAAGCACGTATTTGGGCATTGCCCTGGTTATAATAGTTTCAATTTTTTTTTTTTTTTACTTTTAATTTGTTAAGTATAAAAGGTTAAAAATCCAAATAAATATTAAGTGAAGATGTTGTTTTTGTTATCAAGTGTCTGTGTGGGTATATCTATAGTCTAGTGACAATTTCTAACTCATAAGAGTGTAAAATTTGAATCCTCCAATCCTTAATTTATTTATATATATATATATATATATATATATAGAGTTGATTATGGTATTGTGTTATGATTTCAAATCTCAAAGTGAATAAGTGAGTTGTTTTTAGGGTAGTGATTATTGTTGTTGTTGTTGTTGTTTTTTTTTTTTTTTTTTTTTTTTTTTTTTTTTTTTAAGGTATTGAGTTATAGTTTCAAATCTGCAAACGTTATTTTATTTATTTTTTCTTTTGTGGGTGGGAAGGACTTTTTGGTCATTTTGAGTGTTATTTTCCTCAATAAAGGGCTACTCGAGTACAGACCATGAGCACAAGCGTGTACAAAAAGGTGTGAAGCGGGATGGTGATGGAATTGAGCCTAAAAGTTTAGATTTTTCTTCATTAAAACATTGCTTGCACATTGGCAAAAGTGATATATATATATATATATATATATATATGTAATTGAGCCTAAAAGTTTAGATTTTTCTTCGTTAAAACGTTAATTGCACATTGGCAAAAGTGTTATATATATGTATGTATTTTTTTTTTTTTTTTCTTTTTGGTCAACTATTCGTGATTTGGTATCTTCGCATGAACATGGTGCGCCTTCAAAGGCCTTCTCTCCCTTGTTGGCTGCTCACCATACTTGACTATAAAGCAACTCCATTGACCCTGAAAATATGCAATTACTATTGGTGCTCTTAATGTGTCTAAAGGAAAAAAGTTAATTTCAAAAATGATTTTTTAATGATTCTAAAAGGACACCGATAATGCTAATATACAATGTTATAATACTTTACCATCAATAGTGGTAGCACGGTGACAATAATATCTTACATAAAGCTTTCGCTTCTTTTAAATGTTAGGTTCGAGTCATGACGCAAATAATGTCTAGTCTTTGATAAGACAATATATGTACTACAATGGGGGTGTAAGGAAACTACCTATCTTTTTTTTTTTTTTTTGGTAACAAATAAAGTACTTCAAAATTTAGTTTTTAATGATCCTAAGAGGACACTGATTATGCTAATATGCAACATTATAATGTAGTGACTGTGCTATTATAATATACTGATTATGCTAACAAACAATATTATAGTGTTACCTTTTTGCATAACTTCAAATGGGAAAAGTTGGGATTTTCAATTGAATATTATTATGACTGTATAACCATATTATAGAGACATAGTGCATGCAAACTGGCAAAACTCATGGCTCATTCATCTTCTTTATTAAAAAAAATAGCAATAATAAAGAACAAAAAAATTTGCTCAACTAATCAGCACAAAACACTGGCTTAGTTCAGCTCAACCTGACCTTCCAAATCTATATGGTATAATATATATTGCAATTCGGATGTCAAATATATATGGTATAAATATATTGCAATTCGGATGGTACAACGGGATGACATCAATGATCCTCGTATTTCTCATTAGAAAAAAAACCGGGTTTAACATATTACTATGAACAAACCGCCCACATGCAGTTTCATGTCAAATGGCTGCCAAATTTGACCCTGCAAGTTTGAGTACAAATTAGGTAATGATTAGAGAGAGAACAAAAAAGAGAAGAAATGAAATTCCAAGTGATTTTCTTTAGAGCCAAGCAGAAATAAACTATTGCCCTTTTTTGCTGTTTCATTACAAGAAATAAAACTGCTATTTATATAGTTAAACAGAGAGAATGATTAACATAAACTCAGCAAAAAAAAAAAAAAAAAGAGGGTAAAAAGTCAAACAAGTAGACTATGGATTAGCTAGAATTACGGATTTGTCAATGCTTATATCCCATATCATCTCTACAGTCAGTCAGAAAAATATACTATTTCCATATAATCTCAATTTCTGTACTTTCTTTGAACAATAAGAAACCAGTTTGCGGCCAAGGAAAGCATGGATGGTCCCTCAAGATGACACCGGCTATTTCTTACGCGTTTTTTTCGGAAACGAGCGGTAAAAGTAGGAATCTCAAAATCTTCACTGATGCCTTAGGCTGACCAGCTCAATATCAAACAAGAGAGTCCCAAGGGTAGAGCCTTCTCCGTTGGCAAGACGAGTAGGATTAAAGATGGTGGTGAACAGTCTCTGCCTGTCAAAAAACTGCAAAAAATATCAAGGTTAAAATGTGATAACAATATGAATAAAGGAATCAATTTAACGTCTAATTATGGCCAAACCACAAAGCAAAAGACTTGATCAGTCTACTTACTCTCAGTCCGACGGAACACATTGTGCCGTAGATCTATTTTAAAAAAAGTATACATACTAGTAGCCGCCATCTAAATTCAGAAACAGCAGCCCCGTTCTTCGAACTCGATGAATTAAGTAACGGTTCTTTTCTACAAAAATAATATCAAATCCTTTACATTGCAATCCTTAAACAGTTCATAATCTGTACTTGTTGCTTTATACATTTCTCTGTACTCCAAGATTATCATGAAAGGATAGGCAAAAAGCAGAGAGAATTCACTCAACAGGTTGTGAACCGACAGCATGAAAGCCGTCTTTGACATGATAGTAGAAGTGAGGATAGCCGCAAAGCAACTATCCAGCATACTGGAAATCTAAAGCCCCAAAGCCGAAGCTGCGTCTATTTTAACAGATGACTCAACACGACTTCTTGCGGAAAATGGGGGAGAACTTCTATTTTGTTCACGCACTATTGATATGGAAAGAGAAATTTAACCAAAAACATAGCAGAGAGTTCGCAGAAAGAAGCAAAGGATATGGAGAGTACATACATTAGGTGGTATAGGTTCTTGTGAGGTGTTCTGATATCCTTGAGATGGCGGAATTATGACCCGACGAATACCACCAACTTTCATTGATCTCACCGCTGCTTCAATCCCTGAAATAACCTGCAAATAGTTTTGCATACATTACTACGGAGATTATCAATCTGCTTTGACAATCGAAAAATAAATAAATAATCATAAAAACGATGTGCAAATCTAAAGCAAAATGCGCGAAAGAAATTCTCGCGCAGTTTGAACAGCCATAAAGCACAATCTTAAGGCCCCCTTTTTCCAATCTTTTGCAACCACTTTGCTTAGAGAAGCGGTTAAATACCATGAGAAACTGATTTGAGAACTCACTTTTCCGGAGCCAAGGACGAATACAAAGGGCATTGGTTCGCCATTTCCGTCTTTGTGATCGTATGTTGAGTCAAATCGCCATCCTTGTTTTGCCGCCAACCTCCCATAGTAATGAATGGCAACCTTTAAAATCATAGTCCACATTCCCACAATCAGATGGGGGCTTTAAAAGCTATACACACACACATATATATATATTTCAAATGCACTCTTGTCCTCAAAAAGAGGATATATATATATATAAACACACATATGTCTATGTATGAATGTATCCAAAATTACACACACCAAAAAAAAAAAAAAAAAAAAGCTTTTGAATGCAACGCAAGTTAAATGCTAGTCATCTGCAAGAATTTCTTCACTCACTGATGCACTCAATTTTATGGGAGAGGCTGTGGTAGAGCCTCTCCCAGACACCCTATCGGTATAGCTTTTTTTTAACCGTTAGATTTTAATCGAACGGTTGATATATCATTGTTATCATAGACCTTACCTCATATAAATTTTCCCACCCCAAGTCTTCTCCGCCACCGGCGACCTGTCCACCGTCGGCGACCGACGCCGGCGACCCACCTCCAGCACTTTTTCCGGCCGCCGGCGCCCCTTTCTCTCTCTTCCCCTCTCTCTCTCTTCCCAGCCCCGACAGCCCCGACCACCCCAGTCCCGGCGACCCACCTTAGGCCCCAACTCTGGCCGCCGACGACCCCCCCTCTCTCTTTTCCCCTTTCTCTCTCTTCTCTCTCTTCCCCTCTCTCTCTCTTCTCTCTCTTCCCCTCTCTCTCTCTTCCCCTTTCTCTCTCTTCTCTCTCTTCCCCTCTCTCTCTCTTCCCCACCCCGGCTGCCCCCAGTCCCCCCCTCCCCCGCCGGCCCCTAGCCCAGTGAGCCCCCCACCTTCGGCTAGGGTGATCGGGGCCGTCGGGGCTGGGGGGCCCGGGGTAGGGAAGAGAGAGAAAGAGGGGAAGAGAGAGAAGAGAGAGAAAGGGAGTCATCGACGGCCGGAAAAAGTACCGGAGGTGGTTCGCCAGCATCGGGGTGAGTCGCCGGCGTTGGGGTGGGTCGCCAGCGTCGGTCGCTGATGGCGAAGAAAACTTGAGGTGGGAAAGTTTATATGAGATAAGGTCTATGATAATAATGATATACCTATAATATATCAACTGTTTGATTAAAATCTAACAGTTAAAAAAAGAACTCTACCGATAGGGTATCTGGGAGAGGCTCTACCACAGCCTCTCCCCAATTTTATAGACAAAAAGCAATTATTAATTTCTCATAAGCCACCAAACCAGAAGAATTGTTACACTTAAGTCCTCAATTTTAGTTTTATATCCCCGAACTTCATTTCCAGTTGAGTAGGGCAAAATCACCATATGACCATCACAGAAGTATGCGAAAATTATAATTAAAAAAAAAAAAAAAAGGTGCCAATTTTAGTTAAATTTAACTCAAAATTCGTTGATTTAGGTATAGTAAATCCAATATAAATATATATACATGTATATAGAGAGAGGGGGAAGAGATAACCTGGTCGCTATCGGAGGGAAGTTCACCGGAGCCGAGGCGGAGGTCCAGAGCCCTAACGCCGCCGGAATTGGGAAGCTCGGAGAAGTCGGAGATGGCGGAGGAAGAGGAAGAGGAAGGAGGGAGAATCGATATTAGTGCGGAGAGGAAGGAGAGAGAAAGAGATCCTCTTCTCGTTGTTCTCGTTTTGGATGAAGAACGAGGAGTTGCAGGGATGGTCTCTGGTGAGGAAGAAGGAGGAGGAGGAGGAGGCTTGCATGGCGGGAGATTAACGGTGAATGTGTGGGGAACACGGTAGCGTCGCAGTGGCGTCACACACTGGAGAATCATTTTTTTTTTTAAACTCTTTCCTTTCCTGTTTGGGTCGACAAGTGGAAATGGTGGGTTTATTTTATTTTATTTTATTTTAATTTTGGTATTTTGTAGCCACATATTCCTAGTCTTTTTTTTCTTTTTTCTTTTTTTCTTTTTCCTGTAAACTTAAAATAATTTAAAATATGAATAGTTATTATGAGGATAAATTGGTTATTTTATCTTTAAATTTTTAAGTTTAAACAATTTTAATTTAATTTAATTTTTTTATATTTAAAATGTTCCTAGATTATTAAAATATTACTATAATGATTATTCTTATTAATTTATAAGCAAAATCTATCAGTAATTTAGTCAAAAAATTATGTTAACTCACATATTTCATTCAAAAATAAATAGAAATAAATATTGTAACAATATTTTTAATAATTTAATGTCATTTTAGCTATAAAAAAAAACACACATGGATCAAATTTACACAAACTTGAAATGTTTAGAAACCGATTTAGTAATTTATCCTTATTATTATTATAAATTAAAAATATGAACTATTGAATGAAGTACAAACGGTTTTCTCTCGTATAATTAACAACCTTTTCTTACTAGTTTTTTTTTTTTTTTTTTTTTTTTTTTTGGGTTTAACCTTTTCTAACTGTTTTATCTTTAGAAGCCAGCTTTAATAATCATGTACATTTGTAGTGCATGGACATGACAATCAAACTTCAAAATTGTTAAGAATACTAATTTTCATCTCAATCTTTTTATTGTCAAATTACGTTACATGTGCAATATCAATATTTTATGTAGGTATTTAGAAAATTGTCATCTTAACTAACTGTACATATTCACAGAAAAATAATATATAACTTGTGATTAGATAAGTCAGTATTCAAAACCTGATATTAAAGTTAGATGTTTCTAGTATTATTCATCAAATAATATTGCTTCCAATATTCCCCAAACGAACCGTCAATCTTGTAAGTGCGGATTTGACTGTTAATGATAAAACCACTTTCAGATAAATTATAAAAACAAAAACAAAATAACAAAGTAAGAGTAAAAGATGGCCAAGAACAACAACTAGAAGTACGACAATGGAAGTTAATTAGACGACCAGAAAAATGGAAGGAAACTTAATTAATTAATTAACAAGAACAGAAAGAGGTTATTATTATTATTTTTTTATTTATATCCTTGATCGAAGTACATCGATATTTACTTGATGAGATGCCCTCTTTTTTTTTTTTTTTTTTTTTAAATAATGTATGAAAAAAAATTCAATCACTGTTGGCATGTTGCCCTATTTTAATAGTTATATTTCTTCATTATCTTATCAAAACTTTTGAAAATAAAACTAATCGAAAATAGTACATCGATATTCACTTGAGTTTTTTTTTTTTTTTTTTTTTTCAAAATAATGTATGAAAAAAAAAATGTTCTATGACTGTTGGCAATGTTGCCCTATTTTTATAATTAAATTCCTTATTAACTTATCAAAACTTCTAAAAAATAAAAATTTATTGGCATAACAATCAAAAGAACAAACTCTATCCAGTGCAGTGTTTAAGCTAAATTAATAATACGAGTTTACTCTTTCTTCTCTCCCTCTTTCTATTTATTTTTTAATTTCTTTTACTGGTTTCTAAAGAAATTAATATATATATATATATATATATATATGGATTTGGATTCTTAATTTAATCCAGACTAAAGAACTTAAGTTTAGTTGGAATCTAAAATTTAAGATAATTGTATATATGATTAAAATGCAAAAACATAACATTATCTTTAACGTAAGATATTTTATTTTTTAAAAATTGATTATCTCCTACTCAAGAAAGGCAACCAATCCCTAAGAGATAAGCACTCATAAAAATACTCAATTTAGTACCTCTACATATATATATATATATATATATATATATAGGGCTATATCATGTATAACAAATCCCACGTTTAAGTAAAGTTCGATTAGGCTCTCTTTTCTTAGTCGTTAGTCTCTCACTTCTCATAAGCTTCATATTCTCATCCATGATGAAATTAGGTAGTGCAATTAACTCGCACAAAGGTCTGAAAATATGTGGTGGAATAACAATAATTTTCTTGATCATCGTGGCTGTAGCCGTTCCAATCTTATGGTTTACTACCCTAAAACCTAAAGATCCTGAAATCACAGTCTACCCCCAAGGTCTAGAAAACATTAATAATCCGTTTCCAATGCTTTCCATCATGAATTTGCCCTTAAACATGACCATCACAATCGATAATCATCGGAATGTTGGAAGTTTTAAGTTCAAGAATACGACTGCTTATGTTAATTATCGTGGGGACGTTGTAGCTGAAGTTCCAATAAGGCGAAATCTTGTTCATGCTCATGGCAAGCTCAATGTCACTACTTCTGGCAATCTTATGGTGAGTAAGATTATTAGAAATCGGTTTTTCTTCAATGATGTAGGTGCAGGAAGCTTGAACTTGACTGCAACTGCTACTCTCCATGGCAAAGTGAGCTTGTTCAATTTTTTAAAAATGCGTGCCACAACCTTTATCAGTTGTGACATCTCTTTTTTTATTTTCCATAGACAAGTGAGGTCTACATGCAAATCCAAAATCAAGTTGTAATTTTTTTTTTCTCTCAATATTTTAGTTTACTAAATTTAGCTGATTAGGAATTTCGGACTTGGATTTATCCCCTTTATGTTTTTGAGGAATTATTTATATTTAAGCTCATAATTGGTGACCCCTTAATTACCTCTTGTGGCGGAGAATGAAGGAGAGTTATAAACTCCAGTTCTCTTGTCAAGGAATTATTTCTATTTTATTTTCGAAATAAAAAAGAATTATTTTTATATTAAGACCTTTTTTTTTTTTTTTCCGTCTTCAACTCATTTATGTAATATGGCAATAATTCAATAGGAGGGGACTCTCTGTTGTTTTGTTAGAGAGTTGTTTATATATTAGACCCGGATTTTCAAATACATAATTTTGTCTGCAAAGTCATAATTTGTGACATGTTCTCATATCAATAATTATATTAGACAATATAATGTAAATGGAATTAATAAGAGAATCATGTAGAAACGTTTGGGTGCCAAGAAAAAGTCAGAAAACCTTGTGTAATTGCATATCGAACACACATACACACACAAAAGAAACTAAAGCGACAATCGTAGAGGCTTCAACTTGGTCGATCATGAAATGGTTGAATTTAAATTTAGACTTAATTTCATAATCACTACAACAAAATATAGAAAAACGAAGAATATTATAACGGTTTCTGAATTAAAAAAAAAAAAAGAGACGACATAAAATGTGATAAAAAAAATGAGATAGGGAGATTTTTTCTCTAAAAACTATCATGAAAAGACACTATCATGAAAAGTGGACATTCAACAATGGTTTGAACTTCGATCATTTATTAAAAAACTTCTTAAAAAAAAAAGATAATGTTATCGATAATGTTCATAAAATGAATCCCTCTAAGGTGATCAAGAACTATTTTCAAAATCATGATTAGGTGCTGGAGATTGATGGTATGACCAGGATTAAAGACCGCCATTCTAATGTTCGCCAAATCCACCTCCGTAGAGGTTCGAACCACTCAAAAACCGATGTTCAATATGCGTTTCAAAAATACCTAAAGCAAGATAGAAAAGAGAAAAGAAGAAGAGAGAAGAAGACAGAGAGAGAGAGAAAAAAAAAAAAGTGGTTTGTAATTGCAAATAAAACATAATTCCACTAATCAATGAATGCTCTTAAGTAAATTATAATGATGGAGCCATTTATAAAGATCTAAACTAATACAAAACAATAAACTTAACTTAATTCTAAATATTCTATCATCCTAAAAGATAAACATAAATCTATACTCCCAATCAAACATTAAATATTTATAAGATATATGCTACTTGTTCTTAATGCTAATTTAAATATTAATATTTCTTAACACAATGATCCTAGCAAATAATGCCATAGATTTGGAGTTGGATTTTTCCTACTAAATGAATAACATCACCAACAAATTGAGAACACACCGGATTTGAAAGTTTCATATCATGGTAATACATATATATATATATATATATATATATATTACATGGTTTCAACATATAATGAGGATTTCTTGAATTGATTTGAAGTAGTAGATGAAATCTTTATCATGTGGTTGTACCCTTAAGAATAATAATCACCACTAGAGGCTTTTAGTTTAATTGCTTCTTTAGGATGGAAATAACTCCAAGAGGATTGAATATGCCTAGGAAAGCAAGAAAAATAGAAGTTGGAAAAAAAAAAAAAAACCAAAAAAAGGTCCAAGTTGAAAGCTCAATTTTGATTTTAGCAAAACACTTCAAAAGCTAGAATCAGGTTAGTTAGAACACTTCAAAAAATCATCTTTCTTATCTCTCTCTCTCTCTCTCTCTCTCTCTCTTCAATTTCTTAATTTATATTCCTTTTTTTTTTCCGGGTTCTTCCTTTTTTTTTTTTTTGGGGAGTTTGATTTGGTTTTAAAGTTTATGTCACATCATATATAAGTTTTAGTTATTTGAAATTTAACAATAAAATCTATGGCTACGTATGATTTAATTTTCAAGTTAGGCTATATCCAAGAATTAATACAATATAAATGAAACAGTGATTATCAAATTCAATTAATTATCTGAACCAAAAATAAAACCGTATCCAATAGAGAGACAAGGACTCCTAAAAATAGTCAACTTTACCACCTATATATACAGCTCTATCACGTATGACAATTATTATATTTAGAAAAAGTTTTGAGTGATCTCCGTTCATAGTCTTTCGTCATAGTTTCAAAACCCTAGCTAGTATTATCAATGACGAAATCAGGTACTACAGTTAATTCGCGCAAAGGTCTCAAGATCTGCGGTGGAATAACAGTAATTTTCTTGATAGTTCTGGCTATAGTCGTCCCAACCTTATGGTTCACTACCCTAAAACCTAAAGATCCTGAAATCACAGTCTATCCTCAAGGCCTAGAAAACATCAATCCGTTTTCAATGCTTTCCATGAGTAATATGACCTTGAACATGACCATCACGATTAATAATCATCGGAACGTTGGAAGTTTCAAGTTCAAGAATTCAACGGCTTATGTTACATATCGTGGGGACACTGTTGTTGAAGCTCCAATACGGCAAAATTTTATCCCTGCACATGGCAAGCTCAATGTCACTACTTCTACCGATCTTATGGTGAGTAAGATTATTAGAAATCGGCTTTTCTTCAATGATGTAGGTGCAGGAAGCTTGAACTTTACTGCAACCGCTGCTCTACATGGCAAAGTGAGCTTTTTCAATCTTTTGAAGATGCGTGCCACAGTTTTTAGCACTTGTGACATCTCTTTTTCCATTTTCCATGGACAAGTGAAGTCTATATGCAAATCCAAAATCAAGCTGTAGTTTTTTTTTTTTTTTTTTTTTTTTTTTTTTTCTTTTTTGATCTGAATGTCATAGTTTATCTAATTTAGATGATTAAATCTAGAACTTACTACTTATGTTTTATATTTTATATTAAGCTCATAATTTTTTCCTTTTTTTTTTTTTTTTTTTTTTCCGTTTTCTTCACGTCAAAATTGATGCCATTATTCACTCTTGGAATGCAATTGAAGGAAAGGAGTCATAAGCTCCAATTCTGTTATCAACGATTTTTTTTTTTTTAAATGTTAAGCCTTTATTAATTTTTTCAGTCTTTCTTCGAGTATAATTGATAGTCCCATATGTGTTATGGCGATAATTGAATGGAGGGACTTATTAGCTCTATTTTTGTTTTTAGGGGTCCTATAAAATTTTTAAAAAAAATTTGTTAGGGAAAAATATTTGTATATTAGACCCAGATTTATATATATATATATATGTTTGTCTTCAAGTCATAATTCATGACAATATATATAAACGGATTAATTCAATTCATGACAATATATATAGTACAAATAAATAACGAGAATTTTCATGTTTGAATATTTTAGGCTCTTCAATATTGATAATCACTTAGTGGTGTTGGGGTATTATTTTGTCTTCTCGTACGTATAGTAATCACTCATTGTTAATGTTTTTCAGCGTGAGTCTCTTCACACACACACACACACACACACACATAATTTTTCTATATAAAAAAAGTAGTAATAATTCAATTTTTTTTTTAATGTGTGGATGAAGCAAATATTTGTTCTTGGTGATATGGATCTTTATGCTTGTACGTTTTTGTAACGGAATCGAATTTAATTGTCCGCGAGTGAATATATGAACCCATCTATGCTATATAATTTCATAATAATCCTTTAACAATGAAAGCTTAATAATAATCAATAATTACCTCTCTTTATCATGGAAAGATAACAACAACGATTATCAATGATTATTAATCTTAATATGATACTAATTAAGAAAACATTTGGTATTTTAGAGATGATGGCATAGAATTTTCTACAGTAACTTTTTTTTTCTCATTATCCACGGCATGCCTTAATTGCATTTCTCTTGGGAGGTCATTTATCTTATGGACCCCCTTAACATTCTTGGGCGACTTGAAACAGTCCTACTATTGTCCAAATACATTCCTGAGACGTGATATTGTTGTTAAATTATACATATAATATCGTGTTCATGCGAGTGACTATTTTAGTTGTTGATTTAACTTTTCAATTATCTTATCTATAAATGTCCTTGCTAAAAACTTGCTAACTCACCATCCGGCATGGAGCTGCTCCTAATCATAGATTTTTTGCTTTTTTTGCAAGTTTTTTTTTTTTTTTAAACAACTGTTAGACTAATTTTATAAAACATTTACTTTATAAATGAGGCCAATTTTAAGTCACACACTATAAATTTTTAACGTACACATTCATAAAGCATAACATTAAATAAAAAGATTGTATCATTAAAAATAATCCATCGACTAAAATTACATTGTCTACCGATAGTGAAAATGTTTAGTTCCAGTTATATATCGTTTTTAGTTGTTCTAGATAATTTATGCAAAAACACTAATTTTTGTTTGGTTGGCACTGAAAAACATTAAAAATAGTAGGTCAATTGGACCAAATTAACTTGATCTTGTCGTAACCAAGCACATCTCTTCCAATAGGCCCTGTTTTCTCTAACACCTCTATAGTGAATCTCGAACGAGCCTCCTGAGGACGAGGGTTTCTTTGCAAGACTCACGACCTTGCCCCATCCAAATTGGACTATATATTGTCAGATTTGACATTTCTTCCTATAAATTTGTCTAGATCTAGTGGCGTCGTGACTAGAGCTTGATTGGCGGTCGAGTTTCAACTACTAACTTATGCTTCGTTTGAAAAACACCTTCGTTGTATGTTATATCTCCATATAATTTAATGTGTATTTGAGTACCTCGTATATTTCATTTTAACATAGATAAATTTGAACAATGAGCCCATTTATTTTAGGCTTTTTCGTATTGATGTATTATAAAGTTATCATAGAGTAACAATTTATATCCTGAATTTTTAATTTTAACATTTATATCATAAACTTACAAATCTGTAGTAATTTACACCCCATTGATAAACAATGTTGATTTTTTAATGAAAATTGATACTTCACTTACACAAAGATTGTTAATTAACAAAGATAAAAATGATTATTTATGTCATGAATTAATAACCTATGTACAAATCACATATTAATATCCTTCGAAAGATTAATATTATTGTCATTGGGGTGTAAATTACTACATATTTATAAGTTTAGGGTAAAATTATAACTTTACATAAGTTTAGAGTGTACAATACAAAAAGACCTTTATTTTACTATTAATCTATTCATTTTTATATTTTTTTTTATCAATGTCAACGCATACTCTTTTTTTTTATTAGAATAAATTCAAACGTAAATAACCCAAACACACATATTGTGTATAATGTATGAACGGGGTATCCAATAAATTACATTTGAATTAATCTAAAGTGACGTCCAACACATATAGTATTTTATAGATTATATTGACAAACATTATAAAATGAATGTGTCTCATGAACGGACTATATATGACCCCCTCTTGATTACTAGATCAATCATTGACAGCTATTGGAATTCTATGTACCTTTGCTTCTTTTTTTTTTTTTTTTTTTTTTTTTTTTTCCTTCTTCGATCGGTGATGGTGATAAGATATCTTTCTACAATTCAAAAGTTCAACAATTGTCGACAAAAAATTATAAAAGTTTGGCCAAACGCTTAAATTAATTGAAAATGTAGTCTACAGACAAATTATGAAAGTCAGCCCAAATGTTTAAAAGGTGTATTTGACAAAATAAATCATCCAAAAATAGTATACATATGGACAATATTTTTGGGTGAAACTAAATCACATGTCGTGTTTAGGCTAACAACAAACTACAATGTTTATGTAAGACATACAAAGGTATTTTTAAGCTAGACGGCATTTAATTCTAAGAAAAACGGGATATCTTTTCTTCTTAGCATGTTTTTGACATAAAGGTCTGATTCAATCCAAATCAAAAAATTCAATTCATTTTTGCTTTTTTTTTTTTTTTTTTGTTTTTGAAAAGTCAACCATAGTTTCACTATTCATAGTTTTTATAACTCAAATTTTAAAAGTCCATAACTTTATATATATAAATTTAAATGGGATGAATTTCTTTTTTCAAATTGCACAAAATTTCGAGACAAATGAAACAAATTCCATTGAGACATTTTTTTTCCGAAACATTTCAGGTTTTTACAATTTTTAGTTTCGCAATTCAATGTCTAACCGAAACACATTCAATTCAACTCAATTTCAACTTAAAAATTTTGTTTCAATCCGTGCACCAAACGTATGCTAAGTTGGACATAAAAATACTTCGACAAATGACACATCGTTTTATTATTTAAATATTAGAAAATTAAATCATAAAATGACAATAATAAAATTGCCGTTTCTTGTTTTAACCCAGATTAGCATTTTCCACAGACGACATAAGTTTTTTAAATGAAAGCCTTCACGTTGGTTAAGAATTACGCCAACATAATTTTCTTTTTAATTTTTTAATTTTTTTTAAAAAATTTTTTTTTATTTTCTTCTGTTTTCTAGCTAAAAACCTAACTTGGTTCCCTAAGGAAAAAGGAAAAAAAATTACTCAAGCAACACCATTGTTTATTTATTTGTTTGTTTTTTTCCTTAATTTTCGATAGTTATGCTCCATGAATTTTCGTATTTCTTAACAATATTATCTTTAATATTTCTAAAATTTTAATTCAGTTCTTGAATTATGAATAGCTCTAATTCTTAAAGAGCTAAAGTTATATTGAGTAAGTGGATTCAAATATACGCTTTAATTTAAACACTTGTTTTTCCTTCTCATAAATTTGACACTTTTCTTCTTAAAAAATAGACAGTATATTTGAGCTTTAATTCCCCAACTAATTGATTACAACACAACTTAATTAGAACATTTCTTAAAATTCAACTCCCATTAACTATATTGGAGTTAATTAGTATCTTTTGGAAGTTCAAGGATTAAGTTGAAAAGGAAAAAAAAAAAAAGTTCAAGAAGGAAAGTACCAAAAGATTTATCTAAGTAATTTTACAAAAATGATTGCCGACATAACCTAATGGTAATACTACACTTGACTCCACGTAAAGTAAAGTGTAAAATTCAAACCCCACCACTTCCAAATTGAAAGGGAAAATTTTTTTTTACCTAAACGATTTGACATCATCAGTAAAAAGAAAGTGACACGTCGTTTTGGTGCACGGATGACAACATGTGGATGTAGGATACGAACTTCCAAGGCAAAACGACTTGCCGTTCTAATACAAGCACCATGTTTTTAATTAACTCTTTTTGCATCGAAACAAATTAGGCGTTAGAAAACTATCGACAAAAGCATTGTTGGATGAATATAATGTAATACCTAATCCAATTTAATTATGTTAATTTCTTAATTTTTAATTAGAAAGTTCAATCAACCAAATCCATCCAACCTAATGTATAGATTATACAAATAATATGCATATATATAAATTTTTTCTTTTTTTTCCTTTTAGAATTTATAGAAGGTGAAAAATTACATAAAATCAAATCAATAACCCCTTCAACAAGAAAAAAGGGGGAATCCAACATGTCCAAGTGGGCCTTTCAGGATGCAAATCCCACAGAGTTCCTTACTCAAGACGATTCAATCAAAAAAAAAAAAAATCTTATTAAAAAAAAGTAATAATAACAATAATTTTACATTTTCTTTATATATATATATATATATATATATAGGGAATTTCACATTGTCTTCTTGGCTCCGGAAAAGAAATAAACAAATAAAAAATGAAAAAAATTCACAAAGGAGGATATGCTCTCAAAAATCGAACAAATTCCATCAATACCCAAAAAAAAAAAAAAAAAAATTCAACAATTCCAAATAAACCCATCAAGAACAAATAAATTAAAAAATTCAACCAAGAAAAAAAAAACCCCCTTAAGGAGACTTCAACTCGAAGCTATTTCCCCGATAATATCTAAGCTCCAAAGAAACTTGCCTCTCCATCTGAAGTTGCTTCCTGAAGTTGGCAATGAACATCTCAGCCTTCTGATCAATATCATCTTGATCAGACGGATAGCTGATCGTCCTCTGAAGTTGTCCTCTTGAGGAGCCCGAATCCTCCGATCCCGAGTCGCTAGCACACGCCGTTAACCCCGGCCGGTCGGTGAAGCTAAACCGGCGATGCCGGTCCAAGGACCTCTCGCTGATCATCGAAGCGATCCGCCATCGGTTGGTGTTGAAATTGAGGAGAAGTCTCACCTTCTTCACTGCCCTCTTTAGGCGGCTGAATAAGGACCAGTTGCTTGTATCCATGTTGGAAAAAAATAAAAATAAAAATATTGTTGCGTGTTTGTAGAAAGTTTAACAACGTTATAATTAGATGTTTGGTATATATAGAGATATATATATATGGGGCCGGGTTTGTATGTGTGTGTGTGTGTGTATCTATAGATTGGAAGTTTCATGTAAAGTGTGTGGAGTTATATATAGAAAGATGCGTGATAAAATGGGGGACCGTGTGAGAGGAATATATATATATATATATATGTATATGTATACAAGTTGAGAATTAATACGTGTTTGGAAACGGAGTCAAAAGGTTGAAGGCGTCTTTTTATTATAAAAATTTTTTAGCTCGCTTGCTTAAGTATGTTTGCTTCTTTCGTGGAACCTTTCTTTTTTGTAAAAAATTGAATATATATATATATATATATATTTAACAAAAGATGAACTGATATCGTAAGCCTTTTAACTTATTGGATTTAGTTCAAAACGATCGTGCGGATCTATCGATGTACACATAAAAATAAGAGAAATTACAAGAAAAAATATTTTATGAAAATAATTGAAGTAAATTATGAGGTTTTAAAATATTTGACGTAAATAGTAAGTTTACTAGGTAATTAGAAAATTTATTAGATAAACAGTAAATTAATTAAATAAATAACATATTTATAAAAAGTAAATAAATCATTTACCTGATAAATTTATTTGTTACAGTTATTTACTCTTAGTGTTTTTAACACATATGATTTACGTTATTTATTTATGTAAATATATTATTTATTTATTTCCCTTAAAAATAATGTATCAGATTGCATATAAAAGTTCAGGTATATGTACAAACATTTATAAATCGATCCTTAAAATTTAATCCGATTAGTAAAAAAAAAAATCATTAGGATAAAAGTTTTCATGCTATAAATTTCTCCTTTTGGTGATAATGATCATGCAGTAGAACTGTAAGATCTCCAATTTTTTGAAAATTGGATGATGAGAAAAAAAAATCTGAATAGTTTAAAAATGCTAAAAAAAATTTCACTAAATGAGATCTTTTTTAATAAACCTTATTTAATGGTCAAGATTTGGGCTGTAAAAATAACTCAAAAAAGTGAAATTTACTATATCATTTGTTATAATCATACTTATGCAATGAGATTTTACATTAATCAACAATCACAATTTGTAAATGGATAATTACGTAACACAATTCCAGCAAAAATAAAAAATAAAAAAAATTACGTAACACATCACTGCTCGTTGTAAATATTTAATTTTTTAGAATTCTTAACCCCCATCTTATTCAAGCCAATTATTAAGATAAGAAATTTAAACAAGACTCTAAATTGGATTAGTTAGAAAGTTCAATTAATTTGGTCTTTTTTATTCTCATGTTATTAGCTTTAATTGTTGATAATTTGACCAATTTGGACAAAGTTGAAAGGTTCTTTAACGATATTTGGTTTCTTAAGGATAAAATATACGTACTTTCTGGTGAAAGTTTCTCACTTTAGTACTACGGATGGATTTTTGTTCTCGAGTTTCATGATAATTTCGTAGAAATATTCAGACGTAAGTGTCATAAATGGAAAGATTTATTTTCTTTAATAAAAAAAAAAAGAGAAAGATACATGCACTGAAAGTTTTAAGAACCTAATTAAATTAAGTTTTGTTAATTAATTAAGTAATTACATATCTATGTCTCTGGATTTTAGGATCTTTCCCACTTTGAATATTAAATTTTACTAAACCCATTGGGTTAGGATTTATTCCAAAAACAAACAAAAAATACCACATAATTGAACTTAGGTTACTTTTTTTTCCTTCTGTTTTTAACTGAATTCTAATATAAAAGGATTAAGAGGGGTTGATTTAAAGTTTAGAGGACAAATTAGGAGTTTTTAAAAATAAAGAATGTAAAGGGGAAATAATCTTAAAATTTAAAAAGTATATCCCTAAAAAAAATAAAACAAAAATTTAAGACCATGATTGAAAATAAACTGTATGTAATAAATTATTATTTTTTATAGATGGTTGAAAGTCGTCCGAAAAGGCCAAAAAGTTTTATGGTCAATGTCAGAGAACAAAAAAAAAAAAAGAAAAGAAAAAAAAAAGGAGAGTTTATGGTCAATGGGCCAAAAAGTTTATTCCAAAGCAAGAAATGACAAAGGGAAATTAATTTAAAAAAAAAAAAAAAAGATATGTAAATTAGTTAAGATCCGTTTGACAAGTTTTTTATTGGCTCAAAAAGATTAACCGGGAAAGCTAGGTTGTAACTGGCTGCCACGCTGTAAAATCGGCCAATGTTTTATGAACCGGTCAAAGTATATGGCCTTGAGACTTGAATTGTGTTTTCTGGGGTTATTCACTAACCATCATCGTTAAAATAAATTGCTCATTTGATCTCACCTTTTATGATTTTGTGATTTATTTTTATTTTTTATTTTTTTGGGACCAAAATGTCTGTAAACTTTTTAAAATGATCTTTTTTTATTTAAAAAAAAAAAAAGAGACATAAAAAGTCAAATGGAATAAATCAACATTTGGAAGTTGAATTATGTAGATTTTTTTTAATCTTAATTATAATTAACATGTGTGATTCACATTATCATGGTGTTAAATTTTTAACATTTTTTTTAGTAAAAAAGACCCTTCTACACCTTTTTAAAGACTGAAAATATTTTAGCAAAAAATAATAGTAATAATAGTGATCAAATCGTAATTTGGTAAACGCGTTATTTGCATTGTAATGCCTTCATGGCTGAGACTAAGTGGCGAGACAAAACATGCAGTAAACTAGAAAGATCTCTAAAATCACAAGATTTATCTCCATTAGCTCATAATGTTCAAATTCAAACTCAAGATGAGGATAAGTTTGAAAATAGCTGAGAACTTGTCCAATATATATATATATATATATATTCACTTTGAGACTTTGATGCACTTTCTATGTAATCCAATTTGAAAATAGTGAAATCCGTGAATATCACAGTAGTCATAGCCTTATCTCCAAGGTTAATCATTCTAAATTCTTTATTTTTTTAATTACGCATTTAATTTACTGTTCAAAGTAAATAATCAACTTTGATGACGAAACATAAGAGTTCATTTGATTGACGAATTTTTAACGTAAACATAATCATAATCGATTTTGAGATGATTAGTTCTAAAAATCTGTGGGGATGAAAATTAGCATTTTTTCACGAGCCGATTTTTCTGTCTAAATTGGCATAATGTACAAATGCAGATAATTTGAGATCAATTTACAAGCATTGGTAAAACTAAACAGGATAAAGGTATTGTAACATTGTAAATTCAATGAAAAACACTTTAAAATATATATATATATATATATATATATTCACAATTTTTGGACATCTTGATAAACCGGGTGTTCTTTCGTCCCGGAATTCAAATAATATTCCTTATTTCAAATGGTTTTTCGTGCATTCATGACAATTGCTTTGAATTTGAGGAATTGATATAATTTGAAAATATATCATATATTATATTCTAGTTTGTTTATTTGTTCATTTCAATTTGATAATCATTGAACCACAAAAATCCTCCATATTTATCCCATTTACCCAAATCAGAAATCCTTAATTTTCGTCCGACTAATATTTGTAGAAAATGAACCTATGACTAAATCAATAAACTTGCCTAGCAAATAGCAAACTAAAAGCTTTTGCTTGATCTACAAGTAAATAATTACATCCAAATTGGGTCTCGTGGTCAACATAATCAGTAATCATTTTTTTATTATTTATTTAACCTGAGAATGAAAAATTCGAACTAAAATACTTTACGATAAAGTTAAATTTAAAAATTAGATTGATTTCCATGGAAGAATCAGAGCTTTCTCATGCTATTTTAGCGCCATTTGTAATTAATAGAGAATCTAAAACGATGTATTAACGAAAACGAAGATTAATTTGTACAATATTTGTAATTAGAGTTAATTATAATTCCTTGCTAAGTCTTTGGGCGCCGACCTTTGCAAGAAAGAATGATTGACACCGGACGTGCTGTCAACTCCGAGTTATATTAGGCCATTTGCTTCATTTTCATAGACCAACCCATAACTAATTTCTATAAGATGGACAAAATAAAAAATTACGACATTATTAAGAAAATAAACTATTTTTATAAGATAGAAAAAATAAAAAATTATGGCATCACTCAAAAATAAAGTTTGCATTGTTTTATATATATATATATATATATATATATTTACATTATTACAATTCTATATCTACTTATATGTATAATATCTACTAGGGAAAGTTATTATATTTTCAATTGCCCCAAAATAAAAAGACTTCAATGAATAAAAGTGGTGCTCCAACTAACAAAGACTATCTACGAAAAACAATAATCAAAGGGCATTTTCGTCAAAATGTATTTCATTCCATCCAAATTTAATAAATAATGAGTTGTGTAAGCCCCCTTTCCGCTTCACCTAGGAAGGCTAGGCGTGCTTAGCACGTGGGCAGCGGGGTATTTTGCATATCGTCTTTCGTTTTCATTTTATTCCGTTACCGTTACCGTTACAGTTACCGTTACCGTTACCGTTACCGTTACCGTTACCGTTCCAACGGTGCAACCAAACGCAACCTACAGGTCTGAAGAAGCACGTCAAATTTATAATTTCTATTCGTATTGATTGGCATTATCCAATTTCTGACCAACAAAATAAAATCATAATCACGATTAAACCGTTACATTTTGATGCAGATCAGTAGTGCTGGTTTTGCGTGAATGCATGACTTGCACAGGAAGATAAAGTCGAAAAGAAATACCTCATCAGCTGCTGCATTCAAACTAACAGCCAAAGCACAGGTGAACTGGTGGAGGAAATGTTTCAGTGGAGGAGCGAGGCCGCTTGTCGAATTAGTGGCCTTGCACGGACTGAAACGCAGACCTCGGTTATGTACTCGTTATCTCTGCAGCTTTGATGACATTGTCGACGTTGTGAAGCAGTCCTCGCATTTCCTGCAAGTGCAAATATAAACTTGAGCTATTACTAGTCATCAACAAAGATAATGTTTCTGTTTTGTGCCCTCTAAAGACATCAGGAGACTTTGAAATGAAAAAAATTCAACTAAACCTAACCAAAAGAAGCATGAATTTTGGAAGTAGTAGCATGTAACGTCAATCAATCTTTAACGATTCTACGGAGTGAAAATATGATAACTCACTGAAATGATATCAAGAAGTCGGGATACACGTTGAGATCCCTAGTACTACTCATTACATAAAAAAGAGCAGTACAAAAGAAATAAGGAGAACAACCAAGCCCACCTTCTTGTTTCCTTCTGATGCTGTGAGAGTTTTCATTTCCTGCAAACATAATGCCCTGAACTCGGCTACTTCTTCAAATCATTGTTCAAACATACATTCATAAACCATCACATCACGCAAAGGAATTTTCACATGAACACAAGTAGACTTCAATAAAAGCAAAAAGGTTGAAGAACTTTCCAATTCATCACTGAGATGAGGCCAAATGTCGTCCCCACAGAAGTGTTTCCATAGCATTCAAGTGACAAAACCATTTCTATAACACCACCGTATCTTCACCATAAAATTCCCAAGTCCCAATTAACCAGATGTGTCAGCCACGCACAGGCCATCTCCATGGCAATCTTGTCAGTATTACCTCAGAAACTAGGGAGAGTTCAGTGTTTTTCGCAGCTTAAACAGGATCGGTCTTAAGAGCATAAACAATGATAATAATAAGAACCACGGAATTGTTAAAATGAGACAGTAAAAGAAAACAAACAGTAGCATAAAAAATAATTTGTAGATGAGCATATTCTCGAATCGACAATAGAAAAGTTAAACAACAAAAATTGAAACGACATTAAGGATCAACAAGAGAAGTAAAAGTTTCTAGGCACAAAGAAACAACTCGAACTTCATAAATGCTAAGTCTACAAAAGGATCGAAGCACAAATGGCATCTTCGCTCGGTGGAGAGTACAGTGTCAATCTATTGTAAGCATATGCAAAATCTATAGTAAGCATATTTTCAGCATAACTATTGTAAGCTAAAAAAATTCAAATCACTGGCATATTGACATATTTGACAATGTTTTACATGTCTGCTTTCTGACCCCAATTTGGATCTCTTCGCGAACGGACTGATCAATTGATAAGAGCCACCGTGCGCTAGTAAGATGAGAAACAGCTAGTCCCTGCACCCCACAAAGAAAATATCAGAACCACCTCGTTACATAGATGTTGTTGTTTACAAGAACACAGGCTCTTCTCTAAATTTCATGCAATATGCTTATAAAACCATCAGACACTGAAGCACACGTAGGTCGAGCACTACAAAAAAGAGGCATGCTTTTGAAGCAAGACATTTCTAATATAAAGAGAGAAGTAATTTGAACTGGAATTTTGATTCCATGACCACACCAAAATTTCTTGCTTCGAACATAAGATGCATTATGGGTTGAAACTATTACAGCTATACACATTACTGAGGATAACACCAATGATTCCGATGATTAGTAGACAACGGAATCACTGTTGCACAGCTAAAATTGTATTATCTATAATATGAAGCCAGTTTGCAAATTTGAACCAACTAAAACAAGATTTCACACGCTAGGTCATATTATGCAACAGATCTCAATATAAAGACTCTGATTTAGCATTTAGCAAAGGAAACTTTCTTACTTATGCCAATGCTATATTTGTGATAAAACAGTGAAAAATAGCATTATCAAAGTTACTCTTCGGCATCTCTAATGCATAATGCTAGTTCTACTTTTTGTTATCATTATTATGCTATGGAACTTGTAAAAGCGAAATTTTAGTATTTAAATAAATTTAAAACGAAAATATTGTAATAAACTACATGAAAAAATCAAGGCAACAACCAATAAGAATCAAATGTTAAATTTGGCATTGGCTATACCATGTAGCAAATTTGCCACAAAGTTTAGCATATTTGGCATCAAAGATAGAACTCCATTGGAGAACACTTTTTTATCCAACGACAAAATTTACCATTGGTGCATCTCCAATGGAGTGCCAAAGCCAAATTTTAGCATTTGGATAGGAAAAAAATCTCCAATGTAATGCTATTTCCACCACTGAATTTGGCAACGGCTGTACTTGTTGCCACCAAGTAAAGAAAATGCCAAATTTTGGCATTTGATTCTTATTGATTGGTACCTTGATTTTTTTCATTTAATCATTACATATTGTCATTTCTAATTATTTAAAGACTGTAAGTTTACTTTACAAAATCCAAAGCCTTAATGATAATGACAAAAGGTAGATATAGCATATGAAATAGCATTATATATTGGGGTACAAACTAGAATAACATATCAAAAATGTTATTTTCACACTTTCTGTAACAAATATGGCATTGGCATGAGTCTATAATGGAGATGGTCTAAGTCTACAATAGTATATACATTAATCAACAAACCATAAAATGCATTTGCCAATATTATACCACAAGAATAAGCTAGCTAGAGTGTCAAGACAGGATTTTTACTCACCAGTACTTGATCAAGCCATCCCAGCCACACGTCGCCACTTTACTTTGTTCCAGCGGATGCCACTCACACCCAATGCACACACCCTCATGACACTTGAGAGTTCTGAACACTTTGCAAGTCTTCCAGTCCCAGAACCAGCATCTACCCTCGCCATCTCCGGACATAACAAACCGACCATCCGGCGAGAAATTCACTTGGCAAGCATACCCGGCAACAACATGCCCCGCAAACCTCTTCTTCTTATTAAGCTGAAATTTCTCCCTAGTACTATAAATAAGAATCTGATTATCCATACTCTGAGCGGCAAGCCAATTCGAATTCGGGTGAAGCGAAATCGACGGCATTGAGTGCATATGAGGCTCACTAATGTACTTGATCACTACGGGGATCCCAAACTCCCAAACGCGAAGCGACTTGTCGTCACTCGAAGTAACAAACCTCCTGTTGTTATCAACAAAAGTGATGGTATTCACAGCACCCAAATGCTGATCATACTCTTGCGTAATCTGTCCGGTATTCATATCCCACTGAACAATCTTCTTATCACTCATCCCAGCCAATAAAATGTTCTGCTTATCCTCATCCGGATTAAGCTTCACAACATAAGGAACCTTCCCCGTCGAGAAAGTCGATATGACTTGCCCGGTTTCGGTATCCCAATACTTAATGTTCTTATCATAACCAGCACTCAAAAACTTAGTCCCATCATTGGAAAAACAAATATCACGAACAGCTTTAGAATGACCCATGTAAGTTCTCATACATCTACCAGTATTGAAAACGTCCCAAATCTTGACCTTTGTATCCATTCCAGCAGACAAAATCAAATGTCCATGTTTAGGGAAGAACCTGATTGCCGAAACACCTTTTGTGTGGCCACTCCAAGTGTGAACCAATCTCTTCGGAATGTAACAATGATCATTCGACGCCTTGGCGTCTTTCGGCGGCGCAATCCAAGATCTTCCTTGATAATCCCTCTCCTCTTTGCCATGGAAAGCGGTTTTATCGGCGACGATTTCGCCTTTCTCACCGGCATTGCCTCGCTCTTCGCCTTTCTTCTTCGCATACTCCTCGGCGTACTTCTTCTGCTCGTCGGTGAGCTCCGTCTGCACTCCCTCCTTCTTCCCTGACCAGGGGCTCTTCCTGTTCTTCCTCAGCCAAGCGTCCGTCGACGGATTATCGACCTCGGCCGGATCAATTTCGATTTCTCCTTCGTCATTCTCGGCCAATTCCTTCTTCTTCTCCAATTTCCGCTTCTTCTGCTCGTGCTGAGGGATGTTGTAGACTGAAATCGCGTCCTTCTGCTTAAGCGTGTCCAGATCGCCCACGAAGTTGGAGCCGGAGGGATCGGCGGCGTAGCCATACTTGTGGAAGGTGTTGTACTGCTCGTCGAAGACGAAGGGCTCGATGGCGGCGTCCTCGACGAAGCCGAGCTTGTGGTTGCGCATGCCCTGGGCGATGCCGTCCTTGGCGTAGGGGTGGGAGGGGCCTTGGATCGGGGCCCAGAGCTGGTCGTAGGTCGGGTTGAAGGCGACGAGGTGCTGCGTCGGATCGATCGGCTTGCTGAGGTCGCGGCCATGGGCGGCGCCGGCGACGGTTAGGGCGAGCATGGTGTCGTCGACCTTTGGGGCGGCGGACTTGGCGGCGAGGAGACGCGGCGAAGAGGATTCCGGCGACGGCGGGTTTTGGACCTCCGCGTCGTCGTCCAAATCGTCGTCGTTTTGGTCGCTGTATGCACGGAGGAGATCCATGAGCTCCGGTGTCGGCTTGACGGAGGAGAGAGGGCGGCGGTTGGTTTGGTGTGGATCCTCGCCGGCGATGGAGGAACGGCGGTGGAGTAGAAGATATGATGGAGTATGAGATAAAACTGATGAAACCCTAAAACTCTAATTTCACGGATTGGTTCGCTGGAGAAAGAGTGGGAAAATCCAACGACGAATTAGAAAGACGATTTAGCGGGGAAGGAAAAAAAAAAAAAAAATATATATATATATATATATATAAACTCTTTATTGTTGATGGATATGATATAAATTTTGATTAATTTTAATTTAATTTTATATAATATTAATTTAATAAGAATTTTTTGTTTCGTGTGGATATAATGATGTTTAAAATTATGTTATTTAAATGTTTTTTTCTAAATAAATTAGTAAGAAACACGATTCATTTGATAAAAGATATCGGGTGATGAATTATTATTGATTTTTGAAATTCTCTTATCGGAGAAGGGCTTGTCTAGTTATAAATTTATCAAATAGTAAAGACATAATACTTATATATATATATATATATATATATATATTGTTCTTTCAATTTTAGTTTTAATGAGGTTCTATCTCTAAAACGAATGCATGGGGATAGTTTCACACTCGATCTATTGTTGGTTTTGATGCTCGTTTGGCAAAGATTAAAAACAAAATTTGGACCTTTAAACTAGAAAAAAATACAAAAGCACGTGTAATTAGATTTTCAATCTGAGCATAATATAAAGGAGGTTCCTATAATAGTTGATCCATTTTTTTTTATTAAGTTTTTATCCTCTATTATAACTATTCAATATTAGATTTTCAAAAATATTATTGAAATTCAAATTTGATCTAGTAGAGTAATTATTACTAAATTTGTAATGTTATGTTCATTCTAGATGCAATTGAAAAATCGAAGTGCAAAGAACTTAATGGGGTGTTTGGTAAAGTAGTTTGAGTTTGGATTTTTAAGTTTGAATAGTAAATTTTTTTTTGAATTTTCAAAAAAAGATAAAAAAAACTTTTTGAGAAAAAAACAAAAAAAAGTTTAAGTTAGATAGTTCAACCCCGTCTAAAATTTGAAAGGATTCACTAGAGTAATACTTTAGTGGAACATGGTTAGTATTCTAAAAGGTCAAATGAAAGCAAGTCCACCATGATGGTTTAAAATTGGATATAATGGTTTATATAACTAATCTTGAATTAATCTCTAACTTTTGATTTTATACAACATGCTATTTCGATCTTTTCTATTATTATGCCATTGGCCCCTCTATCTGAATTCCGTCCAAAAATCATTGAAAAAAATGTCATATGTAAGTCACGTAAGGACAGTGGCAGAATCAAAATTTTTTTTCAGGGGATGAATTAAACCAAAATTTAAGTTAAATTTTTCAACTTCATGGGCCAATTTGGCATTGCTGTATTGTAAAAAAATTTATTGTAATTGTGCTGTGAGTCCAAAATTACCGTGTCTAGAAACGTAGGCGTTTTCCGATTTTTGTTTTTTTTTCAAACTTGCTCTGAATATCAAAATAGATTTTAGATGTGTGGTAAATTACGAATAAGAATATTATAAAGGTGTTTGATGGCTAAAATAGACATATTTTTTTTCCCATAAAATACTCTATAATATATATATATATATATATCTACTATATATCTATTGTTATAGTATTAATTTCTAATCTGAAAATTAGTAGTTAATATTTTCTCCAACAAAGTAAAAATAATTTATGAATAGTACTATTTACTATCATCTTCAGTATATACAATAGTAATTTTTAAAACAAAAATATTACATTACCAAATAAGTTATAAAATTACAATTTACAATTTGTAATTACTTATAAGAAGAAAGCACTTACAAATTTTAAACAAATAGTTGGATGTAATTTTATTATTTGTTTTGAAGATAAATAAAATGGGTAGATTAGAATATTATTTATTATAATTAAGAATACTTTAGTGTACTTGCATAATGATAGTAGAAAGCAATTATGCAAAAGTAATCCCTAACATGTTTCTCGAATTTTGTTACGGGACATCAATTTTTAGAATGTGCTAAACGAAAGCATGGTTTATTATGTACTCCTAATCCAAAAGAAACTTTCAAAAACAATGTTAAACGGGACCTATATCTTCATTTTCTTTATGTAAACTTTGTAATTTAATTTAACCAAGTTTAAAAAATTCAAAAAAAAAAATGAATTTAAACTTGGTGCCGTTGGCGTTTCCTTTAATTGAGATTTTAAGTTTGAATTGATATAAATTTAGGCATCAAATTTTATGACATAATTGAAACTTAAAAATTCTAAATGAACTATAAAATTACGAGAAGGGAGGGGGAACTAGGATATAATTTGAAAAAAAATAGAGAAATGTATTCAAATAGTCACCTTTTTTTTTTTTAATTTAGTGACCAACTTAACACAAACTTCTATATCTTGACTCATGACATAAATTTTAATTAACTTTAGTTTGATTTTATATCATATTGATCAATGTTACTTTTTTATATCATATTAGTATAATAGTTTTAAAATTTATATCATTCAGATACTTTCTCCTTTGGAATATAGCGAAAAAAACTTAATGGAGTATATTGGGTCGAAGGGAGTGCATTGGGCCAGGGGTAGCCCAATGTGTCTCTAGCATTGTGTCAAGATAAGCCACTTATACAGCATCCTCTTTAAATTTTGATATTTTAATGAAAAAAATATTCTCTAATGACCAATTATATATGATGTCAAATTTTTCATATGTTAAATTTAATGACCAATTTATTATAAAGTATAATCTATGTCAATTTTAACATTTGATTCTTCTTGATTGATATCTTGACCTTTCTATATAATAATATCAATATTTTATTTTTTTAATCTAAATACTAAAAACTTACTTTTGCAAGTTACAAAGCATACTAACAATGATAAAAAGTACAAATAATATTATGCACTAGAAAATAAATTACGATAATATTATTTTTCATAATTCTTTTGTATTAAATATAGCATTAATATAGACAAATACATTGTAGATGATATCAGAAAGAAAAGACGAAATAAAAAATTTTCAAAAAATTCTTTCAAAAAAAAAAAGATCAAGGGTTTGAGATGCGAAATCGTAGGAGATCCACGAACGAGGAGATGCGAGGTTCAACATAGCAACCCTTGCGAAGTGGCCATGGATGGAATTCTGATAAAGGGACCACACCAGGGGGGAAAAATCATTTTCAAAATGTCAAAATGTCGTAATGCCTTGTGGAATAAAAAAATTATGGACGAATCTATAATAGGGTGTTTAGTGTTTGAGTTTAAATTAAGATTTATAAGTTTAAATAGTGATTTTAGTTGACTTTTTCAGAAAAGACAAAAAACTTTTGGAGAAAAAGACAAAAATTGAGTTGATGGTGGTGAGTTTAAACTCACCAACCAAACGGGCTAAGAGTAGATATATAGTTTGGGAGTCATTTTCAAAATAACCCTCATTGATTTTAAACGAAAACTAGTAGGAAGTACTTCGTATCTGAAATTTTTTTTTTTCCCTTTTAAAAGTACATTAATTCGAGACCAGTAGATACTTCACAACAGGATATATATATATACCACCCAAGACTTGCCATATTATCGTGATTGGAGACCATAAGATGTTGTTCCACGTTACCAACTCATTGTAGAAATAATGTGAATCATTCCATGTCCACAGGATTTCGCATTTTGCAACATATGTGGGTACAGTACATCCACAGGAGTGGATGGGTTGGCAAGGGTGAGCGTTTTTGTTAGGTTTCTCCCTTTTGTTAACAAGGATTCGATTTTTATTTTTTTCACTTAAGTCTCGCTCCAGTTTTAGCTGTTGAAACATAGTTTGGTGATGGCAGGGTAAATCCCGAATGACGAACTAAGAGAAACTAGTATAAAAAACATATCTTCCTGCCATATCCAAGGAACTGAATTCCTGTCTATAATGCTGAAAACCTGTAAATGATGAGACTACTCCCAGATCCTTTTTATTCATCAAAAAATTAAAAAAAAAAAAACATATGTGGCTATAATAAAAAAAAATTAAAACCGTTAAATCAAATATAAAGCCGTCAGATCTAATGTATATAATTATATTATCATAATATCGTATTATTATCAACTATATCGAGAAAAATTAAACATTCACTATATTGAGTCAATGTTTTGAATTTTCTATTACAGTTAAATAACTCTGTGCTTATTTTAATGGTACACGATAAATTGTCAATTTTATTATGACTAGTTTTAATTACGCGCACCATGCGTGTGACGATATATTTGGGAATTTTTTTTTAATAAAGACAAAAAGAAAGAAAAGAAAAAAAAATGTAACTATATATATTGGGAAAAATTAGATATATAGTTTGGGAGTCATTTTCAAAATATCAACTTCAAACAAGACTTTTACTATTAACATGGTATATTAGCACCAAAAAAAAAAAGTAAAAAGTAAGATAATTAGATTGATACACAGAAAGTAAGATAATTGGATTGATTCTTTTTATTATGCAAAATAAAATAAAACAACAACAATACCAACAACATCACCGCCACCACCAACAACAACAATAATAATAATAATAATAATAATCTTTCTATAAACAAAAATGTCAAAGAAGAAGTTACCAAGCTAATTAAAACGAAAAGAAACCAAGTTGAAAGGGTGACAGGTGGTCCCAAAGATAAAAATTTAGTTAGATTGACTCTTTTAATATGGTATAAATAAATATAGATATAGATATAGAAAAAAAGCATAAGAAGATTCTCTCTCTCTCTCTCTCTCTCTCTCTCTCTAAGTAAGTGTAAGGGGAAAAAGAAGATGCGTTAAGGGGCAAAATAAAGAAGAAAGCCCACAAAAATGAAAAAGAAGAAACAGCAAACGAAAAAAAAAAAAAAGACAAACACGTGTCATATATATATATATACACACACATATATATACTTATTATTGAAACGTGCTCCGCACGTTGAAATTTATTAAAGGGCATTATGTATAGCTCCTATATAAACAAATTGCATGGTTCTGAACTTTTTTGAGTTATAATAAAGTGTTTTACTTAAAAATTTTAATTTACTTATTAGATTTATTTTAAATGGAAAAAAGGAACTACAATTTAAGAGAAAAAAAATAACAATGGTTAATTCTTAAAGAAAGGGATAAAAAGGAAAAGGGAAAACAAATAAAAAAAAAGATATTGATTATAAAAATAGACATTGATAACGCAAAGTAGAAAAGGGGGGGGGGAAAAAGTTTTCATAACTAATCGGACCGTATAGTTTCATCTGAAAAATGATTCTCAATTAGGATAAAACTTTGGGACATGTGTAAGTCATACAAGAAGTATACACTTCTTAATATGTGGGATGGGATAAAATAAAATAAAATAAAGATAATAGGAAAAGGGAAAAAATAAGAAAAGCCCCCAAAAAAAAAAAACTTTGTTGACTCTTGTTCTAATTAAAAAAGAGCAACATTACCTTTTTATTATATCTGTATGGATATATATATATATATATATACTATTTATTGAAAAGTGCTCCGCACGTTGAACTTTATTAAAGGGAATTATGTATAACTCCTATATAGACAAATTGTATGGTTCTGAACCTTTTTTTGAGTTATAATAAAGTGTTTTACTTAAAAACTTTAATTTACTTATCAGATTTTATTTTAAATGGAAAAAAGGGACTACATCTTTTAAGAGAAAAAGAGAAAAAATAACAACGGTCAATTCTTAAAGAAAGGGATAAAAAGGAAAAGGGAAAACAAAGCAATATATATATATATATATTGATTATAAAAATAGACATTGATTACCAAAGTAGAAAAAGGAGCGAAAAAAAAAAGTTTTCATAACAGATCGGACCATATAGACTCATATGAATAAATGATTCTCAATTAGAACAAAACTTCGGGACACGTGTAATTCATACAAGAAGCATATATTGAGCTTTTTGTATATGTGGGATAAAATGAAATAAAATAAATATAATAGAAAAGGGAAAAAAAAAAAAAAAAAGAACGAAAGACCAAATTAAAAAAAAAAACAAAAAACAAAAAACCATGTGTTGACATTTGTTGTAATTAAAAGAGAGTAACATTGCCTCTTTTTATATATGTAAGGATATATAGATGTATATATATAGATATAGAAAGAGATATGGAATAGATATAGATATAGATATAGAAAGATAACAACCATGTAAGTACTTAGCATTGAGCTGTGTGCATAGACAAACTTATATATATATAAATATATATATATGTATATATACTTATCCATGTATTGACAAGCATTGCTATGGCAGTGTCAATCTATCTCCTCAATTATGAGCTCAAATGCTCAAGTTTAGCAAATTAATTGATTTTATCCTCCTAAGCCACACATTGTAATTGGCATGCGATGCATTTTATTATTATTGTTGTCTGTTTTTTGATGCATATGTTTTAACAACCAATTTCAAACAACTTCACCTAATTCGTAATTATCAACCCCTCTTTACTTGTCCCAAAAGACCAATTTTCATATTAATTTCCTGGCTATTTATACACATATCATTCTACGATTGCCACGTTGAGATGCTAGAGTAAGAGTGAAATAAATAGTTCAAAAAAAAAAAAAAAATCTCAAGTGATCTTATTTACATGTGAAAAGAAAAGCATTGATTACTTTTTTTTTTTTAATTATTTTTATTATTATAGCTCGGTTTGGCGAGATTTAAACTCAATTTAAACATTAAAGATAAAGATATAAATGTAGTATTAGACTAATGTTTTTATTTTTTATTTTTCCTGTTCTTAACCATAAATGATGAGAAGGAATGTCTAAAAATATATATTTTGTGTGTTGAACCTTGATCCCTTATGCTATAAAGAGATATAGCACCTTACTTATATGATATTTATCGCTTGATCGGTCCATACATATTTTTTCTTCGAGTTTTTTTTTTTAATTTTTTTCTCAATTTTAACGAGACCCCTTCTTACTCGGAGTAGTAGAGCATAATTGGGATTTTGTTTAATCTTATTAATGTTATGGGTCATACGGTGTTCTATTTTTTCATTTTACCCTTTACGTAGTTATGTAATGATTTTAATAAAATTTGTCTCTTTGTTTAATAAATCTTGAGTTAGAATCTTAATGTTAGATATTTCTCTAACGTATATCAATCTAATTGGGACATATCAAAACGTCTTAAACCTAGTTGATTTCTAGCCATTCAAAAAATCCAAAAAAAAAAAAAGATTAAAAAAACTATAGAAATTAGTTGAAATACATGTTTTTCAGCAAAAAAAGAATTGTTCGTTGAAAGTGTAAGGGAGTAGGTGGGATTGCTACCTTGTTCCTTTGAGTCCCTACAATATGGAGGGAGATCTCTTATTTTCTTTGGTACTTCAATTAGGGGTGGCAATACGGGCCACGACATGATGACACGATTCGAAAACAACACGAATTTCGCGGGTTTGGATTGGGAAAAATAGGGGACGGATCGTGTTCGGGTTGGGAAAATTTGACACAAAAAAAATTGTGTCGTGTTTTGGTTGGACCCGTTTTTTTTATGTCAATTTCGTGGTTAATTTCGTGTCAATTTCATGTTGCAAGTCAATTTCGTGTCGCGGGTCAATTTTGGTTTGTGTCGTGTCAACTCGTGATGGGTTCGTATCGTGTTTGTGTCGCGGTTTCGTTTCGTGTTCGTGTCGCGGGTCATGTTCAGGTCGGGGAAGAAAAAAATTGATACGGCTCTAACACGACACGAACCCGACACGTGATACGAATTGCCACCCCTAACTTCAATACATATTGGGGGAGTTGAAAACGATTGTGTGATTTATATAGATATACACACACACTCATATATAATATTGACATTTATATTTATATGTACGTATATATATTTTTACTTCTTTCATTTTTTTTTTTCTTTTAATGTGGCTTGAGTTGGCTCAATGTTGAATTAGCTTGGCTTCTGATTTTGATGGTGGTTTATATGGTTTACTTGCTCTGCGGAGAAAGGTAGTCTTCTTTTCTTGATGAACCAAACTCATAATTTGAAGTGAACGCATTAATTTACTATCATTAGGTTTTTTTTTTTTTGGGGTTGAATAATTTAATATTTTTAGTCTTTTTAGTGAGTCATTTAATATTGTTAGATTTTTGATAAATAATTTGGTATTGTTAGTTGAGACTTGAGTAATAGGAAATGACTTAAAGATGCGTACTTAAAAGGAGAAGCCATTGTAAAGAAATCTTATTTGTTTCATATTATGGGGTCTTTATTCAAACCTAACATGTTTTATTTTTTTTGTTTGGTGGAACAACCCCAACATCTTTGAAGATTATCAATCATAACAACACATTCTTTAGAGAAAAAAAAAAATCATAATTAAAAAAAATATATAATTCCGTACGGCATAGTTCATTAGATTATTCGGTACTGCGGAGAAGAAGGAAGCAATGCAAAATAATAATAATAATAAAAAGAAAATCAAGGATTCATCCTTTTTGTATAATATTAATTAAAAATCATGTGCTTTATGCGTGTGTAGTACATACATACTAAAATTTTGAATATCTATTTTATAACATAAATATCAAAGTTTTCAATGATAAGAGAATACAAAAATGCATTTAGAAATACAAAAATTAGAGAATACAAAAATGCATTTAGAAAAGTTATTAAAGAAAAAAAAAAGAGAGAAATCCAGAAAAAATACTAAAAAGAAAGAGGAAAGACATCATCACAAAAAGACAAAATAACTTAACCAAACTTTTGAATAGTGTTTTTATGGAATTTCACTTTTATAATATATAGTTATATAAATATAAATATAATATAATGTGGTTAATATTTAATTTTAGCTTTGTTATAGTTTCCTTAATTATTGTTAAATCCATCGGTAGTACATAAAATGGAAGAAGCTGTAGAGTCTCATTTATATACCCTATTAATAGAGTTCATTTTTAAACTGATAAGATATAATCAAATAGCCAAAATACTATCTCTATATAATAATTATAATACACCTTATTTGTATTAGTATAGATTAATAAATTAAAAAATAATTATCAAAAAAGAAATTATCAAAAAAACCATCATTTGGCTAGTGATAGGCGTCGCCTTCCCCAATGTCGGCGATGGGCCCACTCTAGCAACGTCGAAGATGGGCACCAACAATGCCGGTGATGGACCCCCTTCCCCCAACCAAATTTGCATCTCCCAACCCCAATGAAGAGGCCTCTCCCCGATGCTAGCGACAAGCCCACCCGTCCCCCTCCCCCCAAATGCCAGATTTGTGCGCCCTCACCTTGGAGCCGATGAAGACCCCCAATGCCCCCGCCGGCCTAGGAACACGCAATGTGCCCCCCTGATGTCGTCAACCATAATAGATGTTAATATTTTTTTAATAACTTTTTAATTTATTAGTCTATACTAATACGAGGTAATGTACGTTATAATTAGTTTACAAAAATAACATTTTAATTATTTAATTATATCTTAATGGTTTAAAAATGAGTCATACCGATAAAGTATATAAATGAGACCCTACTGTAGTTTCTTCCACATAAAATAACAGCATTAAATAATCAACGTTGTATGTTTGGTCAGTTCACATAGCACGTACGCATATTATTTTTGAGAATATTTTCCTTATATACTTACTTCACAACATACATAGTCAATGGGTCAGGACTCAATAGGGACCAATCCTCGGGACTGATTAGATTGACAAGTAAAGATGACTGAGTCAGGAGGTGGGTCGACAAGCTGAGAAATGTGATGAGATATGGCTAGCTAGGACCAACATTGACCGTGTTAGGTCAATGAACTGGGACTACTGCCACTATTGAGGCGATAGGTTGGGTCGACATTGGGGTTTGGTGGATGGGTTTGGACCGACGTCGGGTCGGAATCAACGATCCAAGGTAGGCTAGAGGTGTTTGGTGGTGAGTTAAACTCACCATCAACTCATTTTTGTTTTTTTAAAGTTTTTGTTTTCTGAAAAAGTAACCAAAATCACTATTAAACTACAAATCTAACTCAAACTAAACAAAACATAAAAAACGGAACGGTGTAGAGATTGATAGGCTGAGACCAGTACCCTAACCACCTGATGGATCTCAATCTCGCACCAGTGATGGAGTCAGGATTTAACTCCTGTGAGGGCATAGGTAAATCTTAATAAATTGAGATATTAGAGTAAGCTGAAAAATAAAAAAAAGATAAATTACTTATATATTTAGTCATGACTTTTTTTTTTATTTGTTGTTTACTTGATTTTATATTGTTCTTTTAAAATATTTTTTCCATAATTATTCAATATAGAATTTAAAAGTAAAATTTAAACGGCTACAATAATTCATTGTACTAAATCTAGTGTAATATCATGAATCTAGTCACCTAAAACAGGAATATATATATATATTACATATATATTCACTTAAAAAACACAAGAAAAACAATGTAAACATTCTCATTACAAAATAAAAAAAATATAAAAATTTTCTATTATTGAATCGATAAACACAAAATTTATCTCTTAATTATATGTTAGTTTATGGATTATTGATGTGCTTGTATGCATAATCTAATAGCAATTTTATATCAAACTTCATGATAAGGTAAACAATTCGATTTATCCCACGAAGTCCTCTCACCCAAATTTAAAAAATATTATGGATTATTGAAATTAATTATGATATCGAGGAATGGTCACACCATAAATTTCTCTTAAAAACAAAGTTAGCAAGCATGAGTTGGTTATTTTGAAAAAGAATTAATATGGGTGAGAGAAATTTCATTTGGTCCTACATAAGATAGAGAGGAGGAGAGAAAGAAGCTAGAGAATGTGTGAGTGATGTCATGCTTTGAACCAAAAAAAAAAAAAAACAAAAACAAAACAAAATTCAACCAAAAAAAAAAAAGAGGTAATGTACAATTTGGGATTTAAATGGAGGAAGGGCATGGACCGGATTGGAAAATGAGTAGTGGGATCTTCAAAAAATGTCGGTTTTATTTGATATTTAAGTTTAACTCTAACTAAATTATAATTTTTATTTTAATTTTTATCTTTTTTTAAAAAGTTAATAAAATTCATAATTAATTTTTAAAAATCAATCAACTTCAACTTAAAAATTTCATCTTTAATTGATGAATTAAATGCAAGCGAAATAGAAGTGGGGCCACTTGTCAAAGATGCAAGTGGAGGCATTCGTATAATCCTGCCTCAGTGATGATCTTCTACTACAATCCCAGCCCCAGTTCTAGTGTTGCCCATCCAGGTGTCTGTCAATTACATAATAAACCCTTTAAAATAAAAAACATGGTTTTGTTCCTAAAAATTTATTTGAAAAGTTTATCCTTTTAAACAAAATTCCAGCCAAACGTCAATACACGCTAAAAGCATGATAGCCCGAATATATATATATATATATATATATACGCACACACATATATCTATAAGCTATATACAAAAACACAGACTCAATTTCATTTGGTCTTTCGACGTCACGTATCGGTCATGTGGTGATAATGTCAATGAAATAATTTACTTAAGACATTCTCCCTTTTTTTTTTTTTGGGGAATACCTCACAATAAATTTTCTACCTCATATGTGGACTCCTTTTCAAATGTGCAAATAAATTTATTTATTCATTTTTTTCTAAATTTAAGGGTGTGAGATTCAAACTCTATACTTTATACTGGAGTCAGATATGAAATTTTCACTTAGTAATGCCTATAACCATATATATATTTCCCAAAAATAAACCTTTTAAGAGAATAATAAATCTAAGAGAATAAACTTTAACTTCTTAAAAAAGTAAAGCTTAACAAATTAAAATCTGCATGTGCTTTCACACTAATCTATCTTTATATAGCAAATCTTGAAAGTGGAAATACATTATCAATAGTGTATTTTTGTCCTTTTTTTGACTGTCACGTGACCGGACCGTCATTAATTGCCATATTTTTCTCTCCTGCTGCTTTGCTTGCTGTCTTACGAACTAGTTTATGAAAATGAAAGAAAAACAAAGGTGGAAAAGCCTCCCAACATGATCCCTCTCTCTCACATATTAGTTTAATAATCTCAGGTGCTAAATTTCTCTTCCTCTTTTCTTCTCCACAAAAATCCGTTTTACGATTTCCGTTTCTTATGTTTTTATTTTTATTTTTCTCCCTTAATTTTTTTCTTACAGAAATTATATTTTAGTAATCGAAAAGAGTCAATATATACTCGGTAGAAGTTTAGTTCTTTTGGAATCTAAAAACCAGGCATTTGAGAAATTCCTAATGTAAATTAACAGTCCTTTGCAAATGCAAAATAGTAATCTTGTATTTAGAATTTGGCAAGGACCAAACACGTCTTGACCAGACAAGTAAATATATTTTTCAAAGGATAAATTATTCGGTTAGTCTCTAAATTAGTATGTTTGTAATATTTTGGTCTCCGTTTTAACTTTAAACAATTGCAAAAAGGTCATTTTTAATGGACTCTGTACCAAACGAATTGACTTAATTACTCGGTTGATTCTTAAACTATTACTATGATGTTTTGATCCCTATTCTTTTTTTAACTGAAACCTCATTTTTATTGGATTTATATATTAAACTAAGCTTACTAAAATAGAACAAAATAAAAAATCTTAAAAAGAAAATTAAAAAGAAATCACGAATTTAAAAGACTCACTCCCTCTCCTTCTATCTTCCTTTCTCCACCCGCAGATCCCTCCGTTGCCAAACTCCCTTTGTGACGAAAAAAGAACGAAGACTAAACGGTCACAAAATCTGGTCACAACCAAGCAATTGACTTGTGACCAACCAAGCAATTGACTTTTTTTTATTAGTTGACTTTGATTTTTAATAGGAACAACTATGGTATATGTAATCAAATTTTTATTGTAGTAATTGGGTAATTGGCCCCTTTACAAAATGGTTTTATTGTGTTCCTACCCCAATACTAATTTATTTATTTATATCTAAATATGACTCAATCTAAGAAGCTAAAATGTGCTCCTCAAATATGGTATCTATTTCAGTTGATAATTAAACTTCAAGCATACAGTCTTATTCATTAAAAAAATAAATAAAAAATTGAAGCATGCACGTTGAAAATGCCAAGTAAAACTAATGCTTTGTTTGGTATTTCAACTCAACTCCAATTAAATTGTATCTTTTCATATCAATTTTTGTCTTTTTTTTTTGAAAAGTTTACAAAAATTATAACTAATTTTTGAAAAGTCAATAAACTTTAATGTAAAAATTTCATATCTTACTGACGAACCAAACGAAAGCTAAGTTTTAACAAGAAAAAATCAACGCGAGCTCGACCAAGAGATATGAGCAAGACCAAGTCTCACCGTTGACCAGCTTAAACACACACCTAACATTGCCCAGATAGACTCTACCAGAAAGAAGTTAAAAAAAAAAAAAAAAAAAAAAAAAAACAAAACAAAAAACAAAACAAACAAACACATTGGCCAAATAGAACAATAGAACATCACAAACAAATTATATCTTAAATGAATTAATTGTATACCTTTACAAATAAAGGCGTAAACATAAACTAATATCAAGAGATCCTGATAATGTCAATGTCTTCTTAGTTTTCTTATCATTTATCCATCTTATAATGAATTTAATAATAAAAAATGAAAATACAAAGAAGTTTGACTAAATAAACAAGCCACTCTTAAAGGAGATAAAACACAACAACTACTACTAAACCATCATCCTAGAGGACATACTTGGACAATACTAGTACCTCGTTAAAAACCTTTGCCAGAACAATCCTAAAGGAAAAAAATCCAACAAAGGGGAGAGAAACAGATAGTCAATAATTAAATTTATAACAATTTATTTCAATTCTGAATTCAAGTAAACACATGAATAGAATTCACAGTGATTCTAATTTCGAATTTTAGAATCAAATAATCAATTATTTAGATTCTAAATCCTCAATCTGAATTATATCAACTCCGAATCGTATTTATTACTATTCATGCTCCCTCCCATTAAGCAAATGTAAGCACATCCTTAGGGTCCGCTTGGGACACTAACTCCAGATGGTAAAACACCATTTGAATTTTAAAATTCCAACTTCATATCAATTTTTTTTTCTCTTCTATTTTCAAAAAATGAAAACTTTAAAAGTCCATAACATTCTCATTTCAAATTGAAATAAGATGTCTTTTATGTCAAAATACTCGTAATAACGTGACGAATAAGACAAGATCCATTTTGTTTTGTTTTGTTTTTTGTTTTTTTTTCTAAACACATCAAATTTTTGTATTATTTTCTACGTTACAGAAATTTTTCAAAAGTGTCTTAAATTTTTACATTATTTTTCATATTATAATTTTTTTTAAAAAAATTTCTCTCTAAACAGATTTTTTAATTTAATATCTAAAACATAATCTCTACGTATCTCCCAAATGAACCCTGACTTTGTTTGGTTAGACATTTTAAACTAACAATTTCAAATTTTTTTTTTATCTTTTTCCTTAAAAGTTTTTGTCTTTTTCCTAAAAAGTTTTTTGTCTTTTCTGAAAAGTCAACATAATTTACTATTTAAACTTAAAAATCTTAACTCAAACTTACACACCAAACACCCCGTAGAAAATTTAAGACAAGGCTTGAACGATTTCACACCGAGCGGAGCCGAGACAAAACAAAGGTTTGGTGAGCCAGTGACGCAACGATAACGTCACCAACACGCGCTGAGTTGAACAACGATCACAACGAGTTTTGGAGTAGGTGAGTGATGTCTTCTACTACACCCACCCAGGGAGGGACGAAGATTGCGTCCATGTTAGGTGAACCCCTCCACGTGGCAGAAAATTTGTGGCTCTGAGTCAAACGTGAGCCTCACTTAACCAATCCAAATACCTGTCACCACCCAATTGTCCCTCACCAACCCCATTTTAGCTGTGGGGTTCTGATCACCTGTAACCGAAACCATACTAAGACCTTTTGAATCGGACAATCATTTACGACCACCATAAAACCGCCTTAAAAGCTTCTGGAAATGAAGTGAAAATTATGGCACATTTCAAAATTTTGAAGTGTCCTTTTTTTTTTTTTTTTTTTTTTTTTTTTTTTTTTTTTTAATGTCACGGGTGTGAATTGAAATCACAATAATTATTTAACCTACTCTTAACATAAAGTTTTTACAACATTTTACACGGGTAAAATACATTTCTATTGCGCAAAAACTATATATAGTACAATATTTTTTTTTCAAGTGAACTAATCAACATTGTTAATGTAGAATTTTTAAAACACTAAACATTAAGCTACTGATCAATTTGTCAAATTAAAACAAAACATTTGTGTTAAATTTACACATTTATTTGATGCACATAAGGATACACAAAGATTACACATTATTTAAAAATACTTTATCAACACCATGTGTGAGTGATGATGTTGACGAGTAAATTAGACGATCATCAAATCAAGTTTAAATACAAAAAATGTTTAGGGATGTCACCGATATTAAAAATCACCATTACTAAATGTTAAGATAAACATGTATAACCAACCTATAATTAGTGATAATGCTTAACACCATAAATGACATTTAATGTTGTTATTTAATTCCATTGGATTATATGTCTTAATGTAGGAATCGAATTATCGAAACAACCATATATATAGCCAAGAGAAATTAGCGTGAATGAGAGTAAAAGAGCTTGCAATATTTATGAATAAATAGTTTGTAATCATCTTATTAGATAGTACATGTTTCAGGAAATATCCGAATAATAAATAGGAATAGAAGAGCCCGTCATATTCATGAATAAATACTTTGTTCTTATCTTATTTTGATGGTACATTTTTTTCGGAGATATTCAAATAATAAATAGGAGTTATAAATTCAAACATTTTGGAGCTTCCCAGGTAAGAGGACTGCATATAATTTGATTGCCACGTGGCGTGTAGTAATTGGTTAACGATTCATTATTTATGACAGTCATGTCACGCAAACATCAACATGTGTAGGTGTTTAGACATATTTTGTCATTTCTACCCTTAAAAAATTGATAATTACAATGAACACCCTTCGGTTCTGTCCTCACCAACCAACGAGTATATTACTTGAACCAAAATCGTAAACTAAAGCAGGGAAGGTAATAGGAAAAAGAAAAAAAAAAAAAAAAAACCAAATTCCCACCTTCTCCTTATCAATCTTTTCTCCTAACTCCTTCCCATTTTCCCTCACTTTCCCTCCAACCAAACACCACCAATGGAAGCCCAGCACCCCCAACAAGAGGAATACATTTTCCGGTCCAAACTCCCGGACATCTACATCCCAGACCACCTCCCTCTCCACTCCTATTGTTTCGAAAACATTTCCCAGTTCAAGGACCGTCCTTGTCTAATCAACGGGTCCACAGACGAGACTCACTCTTACGCAGAAGTCGAGCTCACTGCGCGCAGAGTCGCAGCAGGGCTCGACAAGTTAGGAATTAAACAAGGAGATGTCATCATGCTTCTTCTCCAGAATTGCCCCGAATTCGTCTTCGCCTTTCTAGCCGCGTCCTACGTCGGTGCAATCAGCACAACCGCCAACCCGTTCTACACCCCGGCGGAGATCGCCAAGCAGGCGAAGGCGTCGAATGCGAAGCTCATCGTGACGCTGGCGAGCTACGTCGACAAGGTCAAGGACTTCGCGGACAGCAACGGAGTGAAGGTCGTGTGCGTGGACGCGCCGCCGGACGGATGTCTTCATTTCTCGGAGATGTCGAAAGCCGACGAGGCGGAGATTCCCGCTGTGAAGATCAGCCCGGACGACGTCGTGGCGCTGCCGTATTCGTCGGGGACGACCGGGTTACCGAAGGGGGTGATGTTGACTCACCGGGGACTCGTGACGAGCGTGGCTCAGCAGGTTGACGGAGAGAACCCTAATTTATACTTCCATAGCGAGGATGTGATCCTCTGTGTGCTTCCTCTCTTCCATATCTATTCCCTCAACTCGATTTTGCTCTGCGGGCTTAGGGTTGGGGCGGCGATTTTGATCATGCAAAAATTTGATATCAAAAAGTTGTTGGAGTTGATGGAGAGGTACAAGGTGACGATCGCGCCGTTCGTGCCGCCGATCGTCTTGGCCATCGCGAAGAGCCCCGACCTTCATCGATACGACTTGTCGTTGATTCGGACCGTCATGTCCGGCGGTGCTCCGATGGGGAAGGAGCTTGAGGAGGCCGTCAAGGATAAGCTTCCTCATGTCAAACTTGGACAGGTAATAAATTATTCATCTTTTTCCTTTTTTCTATTTCTAATTAGGATATCGTTTTTTAAAGTAATATCATCTTTTTAAGTACTAAATTTAATGTTTCCAAGTTTACTTGACGTAATCATTTTTTACATATTAACAAAAAAAAAAAATTTAATATTATGCCATTCCTTCTCAAACTTTAGATGAAAGATTTAGATTTTATATCTTATAATAAAATTAGATATAAAATTATCATTAGATTATATTTACAATCATTAATAATCATACAGCGAAAGAAAACCTAGGTGCTCAAGCCTCTTTTAACTTTCTCATTTTTTATTTTTTAATATAGAAATATATTGTTGTATAAATTTGCATATAGCCCCTTCCAAGTCCTCTCATTTTTTTTTCTTTCTTTGTGGTCTTCATACTTTCGTACATATCTCATCTATATGTCCCCTCATAATAATATCTAGCTCACAGATCATTAGGGTGTTATTAATGGTAAATTTTCTACTAATTTTATTTAATTCATATATGTTCTTTTAAAAAAAAAATTGGAATGATTATGATAGATACTGCAAACAAATGAAGTATGTTTTTACATAATTAAGATTAAGACATGCGTTTCCTTTAAGTACTATGATATTAGCTGTTTTAACATAATTAAGATTAAGAAATAAGCGTTTTCTTTAAGTACTGTAATATTAGCCACTATTTTTTGTGGGGCCAAGGAAAAGGAGATATCATGAATAGTACGCTAAAATGATAAGAAATGTGCGTTTTCTTGAAGTACTATATATTATGTTAGCCACTAATTTTGTGGGGCCAAGGGAAAGGAGTTATCATGATCAGTAAGCTAAAACGACAAGTCGATAGTTATACAGAAGTGTAATCGCTGCCGTCCAATTTAAATGGACACGAGATGATGTTTGCATCCGAAATACATGAGAAGTGGTCTGACTTTTCAATCGTAAAACTGTAACAAATAATTTGGACTGTTTTTCTTATTAAAGAAACAATAATTGAAGACAAATTTTTATAACAAAAAAAAAAAAAGAAAAAAGAAAAACATTCCAATTAAAACTGATATCTTACATGTAATTGGTCATCAGAATTAAAAAAATATTTCGAAGTCCCATAATCCATAGATAGAAAGTAGGCTTTTATTTATAGATTTAATATTGTTGGATTTACTTCATATTAAAGTGTGGTGGTGGACGCCAACTTTCCCATAATGATTACTTGAATAATGACTAACATATTCTCTTCAATTGAGTCCAGTAAAAGGACTTTGTTTCTGCTCAAACTTGTACGTGTGTTTATATATATATATATATATAAATATATATGTACCAACTTGTACGTGTAGTTATATGAATCTAACACGTGTTGCACTCTTAGGTTTGTCTCTCAAATTTAGATCCAAAAGGTCCATTTCAATTTTTGTTTTTATTTCCCTAAAAAAACAAAAAATATTGTTAATTTTTGAAAAATCAACTTAATTTCAATCTAAAAAATCTATTTAAAATTGGTACAGCAAGCTTAAAAAAGTCTAGAGTCAAGTCAATGCCTTCCATTGGATCTACTAAAGCCTTCCTGCCGATTGGAGACATTTGTACAATGATCATTTAGTGCTTAGTATGCGTTCAGTGCTAAAGTTTAGATCATCGAATTTGTATTTGAATTGATTATTCGTTTATCGAGGCGTTTGAATTGTTAGAATTAAAAGTGTAAAAAATTAACATGTGTTCGGAAAGAAAATATTGATATGAAATTTGTTTCGTTCGTATTAAAATTTTATGTAATTAAAAAATATAATCTTATTTGAACTTGTCTATGTAAAGTTATGGATTTTTAAAATTTAAATTATAAAACTGTATGAATAATAAGTTGAAGGAAAAAGAAAAAAAATTAAATTGTAATTTTAAGAATTGAATAATAATGGGACCCACAGGACTAAATTCTAAGTTGATCAAGAGAAATATATAATAAAAAAATACTTTAAGACATCAATTATATTAAAAATAATATAATTAATAGAAAGCGAGTCACAATTAAGGTGTTTGCCGGTTAGTTTGATGTCCATCTGATGCCATTATTATTGTTATTGTTATTATTTTTATAAGTAGGGCATTTTTTATTTTTATTTTTATTTTTATTTTTTTGGGTTGAAAAAGTAAGGCTGATTTAGCCAGTTAATAAAATTGCAAAATTTTCTTTTTTTTCTTTTTCTTTTTTTTTTTTTTTATAAAAGAAAGCGAGTCCACAAATAAATCTTATACCATTCAACTTACTCATTTTTTAAATTATTGCATACAAAATCTTTATGGGCTGTCTTTTAATAAGCTTTACCAACCGGCGGGGTACCTTACTAGAGAATTAGAAACATGATCAAGCGTGACAGTGACAAATAATTGACGTGAATATAATTTCCAAAAATAAACAAAATGTCCACAGGGTTATGGTATGACAGAGGCCGGACCGGTGCTGTCCATGTGCTTGGCCTTCGCCAAGGAACCCTTCCCGATCAAGTCCGGCGCTTGTGGAACGGTCGTTAGGAATGCCGAGATGAAGATAGTTGATCCCGACACCGGTGCATCGCTTCCACGGAACCAGGCCGGCGAGATTTGCATCAGAGGTAGCCAAATCATGAAAGGTATGTGCCAATATTTTTAGTACCAATCCTTTTCCCATAACTACCTTTTTTTTTTTTTTTTTTATTTTATGGTTGAAAAGATGTTTCCAACTATAAAATAGTAATTCTCAAAAAAAAAAAAAAAACAAAAAAGTAGAATATTCTCTTCCATCAGATTCAGACACATGTTGGTGTGGGGGCATTAAAGTCCCTCTATTTTTTGAAAAGGTATTATATGTTATTTTTATTATTTGCATGAATCACGATATGCCTTTTTCAATTTCTGTCGCACGATTAAAAAAAAAAATAAAGATAAAAGATTTAAATTTATATATTTTAATAAAATTATAATAAAATTATTATTAAATATATCTGTAATAATCTTAAATCACATTATTTTTTTAATTAAAAGAATGGTGCCGTCTTTTAAGGAGATAAATTCTTTAACATCTTAAATTTCTGGCCCCACATTTTCCATTACATATATCAACTTAAAGAAGGATGAAATTAACGGAGTAGACTAATTTTTCTAATTTTCGTCTTTTTTAAAAAAATTTTCTGTTGAAATCCCACTTGTTTTTTTTTAAGATAAAAAATATTTTCTGATAAGCAAGTTTGGTGGTGGTAAGGTTGTTAACATTCTTAGGTAGATTAACTTTTCTATAAAGTAAAATAAGAAAAAAAGAAAGCAAAGAACGTGATTAATTGAATTCTTTGCCATGTACTTTTCAGCAATTTTAATAGCAATTTTATTCCAAAAAGAAAAAAAAAAAGAGATTAGTTCATGAGCTTATGAATTATAATTTAAGATAGCCATATTTTTTAAAACTCATTATTCTTTAGGATTAGCTGTTAAGCACTTTTCCGCATAAAAAGAAAAGGCTAGTAAACATTTTGATTAGTATTTTTTTTAAATAAAAATAAAAATTATAGTTTCTAGGAAATGTGTCTATTAGTGTTTTTTTTTTTTTGGTCTATTCTTTTAATATTGTTCCCCTCTTAAATTGATATTGATGGAAACAATGAGGACCCAAAACTTATATTATTTAAGAAAGATCATAAGTCTTTATGTGCTTGTAAGTAAGGGGTATTCCTCTAAATTGACTTTTTGCATTTTATTTTTTATTTTTAGTAAAAATTTTCCCGAGAGAAACACACATCTTTTTTATTTGTTTTTATTTCATCATACATATTCACCATTTTAGACTTTCGTCTTCTTTTTAACCCCACCTCTTGCTGATACAATTTTTTGAAATTTGATTTTACTTTCCAACAACCAAATATTATCTGGAGGAAAAGTCCTTTGGCTTTAATTATTTTTTTTCAAAAAAAAAAAAATGGTGGATGAAGAAGAAAAGTAAGAATCATAGATTAGAGAGTTGATAGAGGATCAAGGAGAAGTGGTTATAATCTCAACAAAACATTAAATACTCTACACCTTAACAACTATTCATATCATATCTTACCTACTTTTTTTTTTTTTTTTTTCCCAAATACCTACTAATACAACAAATTAGTTATGACCTCTTTAGTAGGTAATATATTACCAAATTTGTTTGAAGAAAGTTCCAATTTGTCTCATGAAAAGGTCACATTTATTAATTATATACATATTTAAAAAAAAAAAGCATATTCATGCGAGTATTATTAATGTAACTAATTATTTGTATTTGATACGAAGAATATCTTCATTCAATTTCCACACCTACAATTTTGACGCTCTTAATGATGATTTTGCCATGTGCAAATGCTCTCTTAGAACATTAAAATAATTGATAAATAACGAGTCTCATCTGTGAGTATGATAAGACCTGAAATTTATTAATGTATGATGATAGATGATATCATAGTGTCCCAAACGAGCGGACTTAGACGAGGGTTACGTCAGTCATAAAGAAAATAAAACGATAAATTTCACCGAAATATGTATGATGTATGTATGTAGTAACGCTATTTTGACGCATATTTTTCAGGTTACGTGAATGATCCAGAGGCTACAAAGGCGACCATAGACGAAGGAGGATGGCTACACACGGGAGATATAGGGTACATTGATGATGATGACGAGCTCTTCATAGTTGATAGATTAAAGGAACTCATCAAATACAAAGGCTTCCAAGTGGCCCCAGCTGAGCTCGAAGCCATGCTCATTGCCCACCCAAACATCTCCGATGCTGCTGTTGTCCCGTAAGTGAACCCCAAAAAGTTCGCAACTATATATACACACATACATATACAATTTTTTTTCTTTTTTTCATCCGATCTTTATTTTAAGTCTTTATTTATTTTTTTTCATCTTATTCTTTTTTTTTATATTGGTCAAAAATTTTTTTTTTTCATTTTTGGTCTTTTTTCATGCCACACTTTTTTTATATAAAAAAAAAAATTCAGGTCCTTAGTTATTTTTGTTGTTTTTTGTTTTCACTATTTTTTTTACGTATTATTTTAATTTTCTCCTAATCGGATAATTTTTTTTAAATATATCAAATCAGCTGTGTAGCACATACTTCAAAGTAGAATATATATACGTATATTCCTTCACACTTCCAAAAAAAAAAAAAAAAGAAATCCATATATACATATATATATATATTATACACATATAATGATTACTGATGTATTTTAGTCGGAAGCATAATACAAGAATAATTTTATATATGATTTTATTATAAAATATAAAGTTCAAATCTTATTATAAGATTTCTATAATTAATGGTCATAGTTTGACTTTTAACATTCATAAGGTCCCCCAATCTATACCGTCGAATTTTCCTTTTCCTTTTTTGCCCCCCTACTATTTCGAAAGTTAAATAAATTTTCTCTTACTTGCTAGGGGTCTCGTATTAATATCTTTGACACCATGTTAATAAGGCTAACATTATAATTCTGTGTTTTCGTAAGCTTAATAATTATAACATTAATTATATATGTTTGTTTATTGGGGGCAGTATGAAGGACGAAGCTGCTGGAGAGGTTCCCGTTGCGTATGTCGTAAGATCAAATGGTTCCAAAATTACAGAAGATGATATCAAGAAATACGTTGCAGACCAGGTAAAAATATTTAATTTGGAGGCTATATAAATTTGGTACACATATTTATTTTCATATGCCGATCGAAAATTGTTTAGGGTCACTCGGGGTAAGAAAAAAAGAATATGGATTAAAGTTGCATAAAATTAAAAATTTAAGACCAACGTAGCAATTTGTCAAAGAATATTAAATATATATTTAGTCCTTACTAATATATATGATGATTTTTTTTTTTTAATCATGCAGGTCGTGTTTTACAAAAGAATTGGTAGGGTAATCTTCATAGACAAAATCCCTAAATCCCCATCAGGTAAAATCTTGAGGAAGGACTTGAGAGCAAGGCTTGCTGCTGAAGTAGCCCATTAATCTTCTTAGTATGTGTTTGGTGTAAGGTTGAGTGACGGGTGATTCAGAGGAATACCGTTTTAAATTAGGCTTGAAATGTGGTCTACAGTGTTATTAACACCTCTGTGACATATATAGTTTGACAAAAATCCCCAAACCAGTGTGATGAAGAATATCACTAGGAAAATTATGGGCTTTTATTTTTATATTTATTTTATTATCCACCTATTTTCACTATTCCTTGGGGAAAAAAAAAAAAAAAGGCAAGTAAACTGGGAAATTAAAAAGCCATGAACGAATTTTCTAGCCTTTTGTACTGAATTTGTTCCTCTTTCATGGGTAGCCTGATTTAGGATATCCAACGAAAGAGATATATATAGAAGTGATGAACTTTTGTTAAAATTTGTTTATGTATATGGTGTTGTTTTGGACGACTTTGTAGTTCACAAAGTTTAGCCTTAAATTTCTTATATAAGGATTTCTTGTTTAAATTTACATGCCATGATTCTAATTTATGAGATATATATATATATATATATATATATATATTTGTAATGAAGTGATTGACTCGGTATCTAGTAAACGACTCTTGTGATCGGCAGTTCCGACAGTGGTCATGTGTATATTTAAAGGACTGATACTAACAGATGACCTGTGGTCATCTAGTGGATGACTGCAACGTCTGCTGACTAGTGGTCACTCGTTGATTTTGTAACTAAATCTAGCATTTCGTCGATTTCTGCTGGTAATTAGGGAAATTGTAGTTAATATTATTTTTAGAAAACTAATTGAAATAAATAACAAGATTTTATACTATTTCAAGTAAATTTATTAGATAAATATAAAATTTAATAAGTACATATTTAAAAGAAGTAGACAACTCTTGTACATTTTTTATTTACTTCAAATATTTTAAAACTAATTGTTTACATGTAAAAATGCTATTTATTTCTTTCTCAATGGTATTTTTTTTTCTCCTCTTCAAATCTTAGTGGATAAAGAAAATTAGGTGGAGAGCCATATTTTAAGTACTTCCTTATAATTTTGTCTACTATTATATTAAATTTATAATTTTATCATTTCGTAACACTAAAATTATCAATTTAATGTTTTATATGGTGGGCTAAATATAAGGAGGTGTAAAATTTACGGAATTCTTACATATAACCATAATGCTATGTTTGGTATTGTGGAAAAGAGCAAGTAAGAAAAAGGATGAGGGAAAAGTGGAGGAAGTTGATGGAGTTGATTGTTTGGTAGAAGGAAAAAGAAGGGAAAGGAAAATAGATGGAAAAAAGTGTAATGAGGTCCATAATAATTACTAAAATTACTTTTTTGTCTAGCTTTTAAAGTAAAATAATATATATAATAAATAAAATAGTAATTATACAATATTTATTTTCTTTTATTCCATTATACCAAACACCAAAAGGAAAACTTAATATTTCCTCCCCTTTTTATTTTCTTTTACTTCCATTTTTTCCCCCCTTTCCCTCTTGTTTTCTTCCTTCTTGCCAAACATAGTCTAAGGATACTTGTCTAAGCCCAAGCATTTAAGTTATACGGTGATTTGAGGGTTGTCTCAAAAAGAGTTCACCTCTGGACTATTGCCTAATTTACTGTGGCTTCAGAATTTTTGACCTTTTATAAGATAAGTTAAATGTCAATATAATGTATTTTTTCAAAATTATCTCCGACAAATCAAAAAGGTATTATGGTAGAATACCACTGGTAGTCTACCACATACTCTCTGGAGAGTAATATGGTATTATAATTTTGAAAAAAATTTCATGTACCACCCTATAAATATGAAAACTTGCTCATAATTAATCATGAAATTATCCAACACATATTTGTTAACCCCACCTTGGAAAAATTATACCTTCGTCACTGGAGAAAAGGGGAATAAATTATGCCATCAGTTAATCAAGGGTAAAAATGTCTTTTTAGAAAAAAATAAAAGAAACAATTATACTTAAAGATCAAAATTCCGGATTATGCTTAAGACAAGGGAAAAATTCCTCGGGAGGTTTATTTGGCAGGCTATCTCTACAATTTCCTCTAACTTTTAACTTTTAAACCTCAACCTCATTACAAGCCCACGACTTGTAGTCTCATAAGCCCATAACTTAAAGCCCATATATTTTTTAATAGAGAAAATTTTTAGTGTTATAAAATGACAAAATTATCAACTTTAATATTATGGTTGATATAAAAAGACGTTAAATTTATGACATTCTTCTATGACCTTTTGAATAAACAACTTAAAGCCCATATTTTAAACACTACTACAAAATTCGGATTCCACGACGGAGCTTCTACGACTGTTTTTAAAAAACGTCGTGGAAAGTTAGGTAAAAATACGGAGTGGAACATGATTTCCAAAAACCATCGTGGTATGTTCACATACCACGACTGTTTTCCCAAATAACCGTCATGGTAGGTATTAAGGCGGAATTTTAAAAATTTTTGAATTAAATTCAATTTTTTGGAGCGTGTATTAAAACTAAAAAAAAAAATACTCTCTTTCCCATCCTATTACATTTCGAGCATTTTTCACTTTTTTACTCTCTAATACACACTCTAACTCCATACCCAAAGCCGCTCAATTTCCTCCCTCCATTTCTCTCTCTCCGCTCCCTCCCTACTTAAAATCTCCAAAAACTCTCTCTATCTCACATCTCAAAATTTTCTCTTGGCTCTATTCTCCAACGGCCTCCTCCACCACTCACGTGGCCTCCTCCGTTCTCCGACGGGTCCACCAAGGAACTCATGTAGCTTTCCCTCTCTCGCTCGTCACACTCCGCCCGTATCCACACTCGACAAGGTGGTACGTTGTAGTGTATATTGCTTGGATAATGCACGGATTTGAGATTTTTTCATCCAAAATGTTGATTTTGTTGATTGTGGTTGTTGATTATGAATTTTCCATCTAAAATCTAAAATGTTGATTTTGTAGGTTGTTGATTGGGAATATTCCATCCGAAATGCCAAAATCCGTCCCCTACATTTTCGGTGATTGTTCAATGTGGTTGTGTTTTAGATTAATTAAATTAGTTAGGTAAGACATGATTTGGGAATTTTTGGGAAAAGTGTTGATTTTGTGATTTAAATTTTTTGGAGAAATGAAACGAATTTGCAAATATTTTTTTGTTGTTACCTACCACGATGAATTTTTAGAAAAACCGTCGTGGTAGGGGGTCCTACCACGACGGTTTTTTCGTAGAACCGTCGTGGTCTGTTCTTAAATGTCCATATTTAGGTCCTATTTTTCCCCATTCCACGACGGTTAAAAAACCATCGTGGAATCTGAAAAGATTCCACGACCTTGGATTTCACGATGGTTAGAAAACCGTCATGGAAATATTACCACGACGATTAAAAACCGTCGTGGTATCCACATTCTGTAGTAGTGAAATTAGTCTCATAGATGATAGAACCTTGGCAATAGAAGAAGACGTGTGCTAGCTAGTTACCCCTATCCTTCTTCTCCTTCTCCATATATAGGACCTCGTTATAAACCGCTAGCTCTAACCACTAGAAACCACCACGGTCATTTGTTTGTAAATTGACCGTTACTCTTTTCTTTGGCATGGTGGTTGGTGACATTTTCCATAAACCAACGATGTTTAGTTAGTGACCAAACCGACGGAAACCGTCGGTTTTTAATTGATGAACCACCTTAGGGCTTTGTCACCATCCAATCTGACTCTACCTTTATCCAGGGTTTCAAAATAGTTCCATTCACTTTAACCACTGTTAGATCCCACATGAAAACATAAAGGTTATTCAAAAGAATTTTAAAAATTAGTATCGAGATATGTAGATTTCTAAAGTGAAAATTATAGGTTAAAATAAGAAAACAAATATCCTGATCAGATATCATTAATAACGATAATCAGATATCATTAAGAATCTGAATTTCTCTGCCCTTATAATTAGTTGGCCGATCTTCCATATTTGGTTTGAGTGTTTCCTTTTTTCCCTCCAATCTCTCCCAAACACACAACAAAGAGAGAAGGCGAGAGATCATAAATTGAGGAATACAAAAGTGATCACTAATTAGGTAGCCCACATAGAGATGGATAGGTTGGCGTGAGATTCAATCTTAAAGATCTTGAAATCTTTAAGGTTGAATCATATGTCAATCCAAAAGAGTTGTTCCTGTTTGTGTGGAATCTAAAAAAGGGAAATGACGGAACCATCATTTAGCAAAAAAAAAAAAAAAAAAAAAAAGGGAATTATTTATTTATTTATTTTAATGCATCCCCCACTTAGACCCTGAGTGGTGACATGGACACGTCAGCATCCAATATAGCCAACGTGTCAAAATCTGAGGGTCAACATTTTCTTGCTCTTTTGTCTGCCACCTACCACAAAAGGACCTTTTGTGTTGGCCTTCTTCGTTTGCACTTGTCTTATAGAAGATTAAAAGTGACTTGTATATTATCCAGCACATGAGGCAGTTGCATTCGGGAGAAAAAAGTAATTAGAGCATGTTTAGGGTAATTAAGAAAAAAAATTCACATAATTCAGCTTACATGTATGTTATATATGTGATCTATTCAGTTTAATTTTTAACCTTTTTTTTAAATCAAAATGACCAATTCACACACTTTTAAAGAATTTAATGACCTTTTAGCCTAAAAAAAAAAAGAGTCATGATCCAAATAGCAACTTCGTTAAAAGTTTAAGAATAAAACGAGCAATTTACTCTACAAAAAAATCACATAAGAATCGTAACATTTTAAACAATATTTAATCTCATATAGCCATTTACTTTTGAAAAAGAAACTCATATCACCTTATAAAAGTAGTAAATTTTATTAAAGCACTTAGCATATTGTACGCGTGTGTGTGTTTATTTTTTTAAAGATAAAAGTTTCTGAAGAAAACTACTACAGATCTGTAGTTTTTTGTTTTAAACTTTTTTTTTTCCTATATATGGGACATTATGAGTACCAATTTTAATAATTATTTATCAAAAAAGTACCTCAATAATTTTGAATGTGAGACATAAAATCCTGAACCTTCTTCTTATCTAGTGAGTTAGCTGTACGATAATGTAGCATGATGATCTTAATTATGTCAAGAAAAATACGTAATCTGAATACTTAATTACCAATTTCCTAATGTCTTTTCTTTTTTTTTTTTTTTCACGCTAAACTTATATTGCTGATAAAAATCACAATTACGGTGACCTTAATTTGTTTGAAGACAAGTTTTGATGTCTACCCATGAGAGATATATAATTAGAGAGAATCAGTTTAACCAACGCTAGTTGCCAAATGCTAGTTAGGTTTTGTTGTCAAAATATATAGCTTAGCAGACTTTTGAACTTAATTAGATTGAGACTAGCTACGAGAATAGAAGTTTTATTATTACAAGACTTGATTACTTGCAACTAATTGTAATGCTAGAAGAATTAACAAGTACTAATCATTGATAAAGGACTTTTCAGAAACAGCCAAATCGTAATATATATATATACATATAGAGAGAGAGAGAGAGAGAGAGAGAGAGAGACGAAAAACATTTAGAAGCTAGCTAGGACCTTTCAAGAACATAATGAGCCAATAAAAAAGACATGTATTTGTTAGATATTGAAGGATTTCTGACCTGTGATAGTGAACTAATGAACAAAAATGATGTTTAGAACAACTTTGAGACTACCAAAGCCAAAATAGATATTTTATATAAAGATTGACGACGAGAGAAAACAAGTAAGATTTAGGTAAAACATTGCATTAGATTGGAGAGATATAAATCAGTTTCTTTTTGCTCGTGGAATGTAAATGCATGTTTTACATAAATATAGATACGTACATACATATATATATATAGAAAAGTAGTTAGAAGAACGTAATAAAGTCTATCTCCATCCTTGATAGTGCGATTTAGCTTAGCTTTTAAACCTAAAAATCGCATCAATAATGACTTTATTTTGAATTGAACGGATCCAATATCAAGCATGCATGGATGGTGGACCTAACCTAAGGTTGATGCCGTCTTCTTCCTTACTTGTCTTTTGTTTTCTTTGTTTTAATATATACATATGTATATACATACATACATACACACACATACATACATACATATATATATACATATACATATGTTCCTGTTTTCTCCACATGGATTGAATTTCCTTTCATCCATACAAATGCTTTTAATTATTTTTTTTCAGAAATTTATTCATCTACTTTACAATTACGAAGCCAGAAAATTTTATTAAAGGGGCTAATAACTATTTAAAAAATTTTGAGGGATATGAATAAGATTTCTCATTTTTTAAGGGGGTTTTGTGCAATTTCTTTGTATAAACTCATATATATGCATAACTAAATATGAAGGGAAAACAAATTTGAAGGGGGACTCAAAGTCCCCTTAGGCCTTAAGTTGCCTCCAGCAATGACTGCAAAGTAGACAACAGCAAAAATTTCTTGTTCTTATGATTAGTGCAGCCCAGTTAGAGTGTTCTCGTTTCGCAAAAAAAGAATTTGCTCCCTGGTTACTCGCACATACACAATTCAATTTTATTATACAGTTTTCCTGGGTGATTTATAAGAATGCATCATTAAAAATTTGAAATACGAAAATTTAAACTTAATTTTCCATATTAAAGTGACAAATAATAGTCGGTTTGAGAAGTGATCTACGATCTCATTAACGCATGTCTTCAACTTCATGATTTTAGTTAATAATGTGGGCCCAAACAGCTGAATAGACTCACCAGACACCTCGTGATCGTAACTCCAAACAATTAAAATAAATAAATCCCATTAGGTTGGCACTTGGCAGGTAAAAAGTAGAACAAAGAAGCAGCAACAGAGACACAAAATATGTATAGACTAGTGAACATGGTTTCGTATATGCAGCATTATTCTTTAGAGCTTGCGGATAAGATATATATATATATATATATATATATTTCAACCAACAATATCATCGACTCAGAGACTGAAAATCCTCCAATAGATTAACGACATGAGCAAGACAGATATATATATATATATATATATGTTTATAGAGAAAGATGGCCAGATAGGACTGTTTTATTGTTGATGAGTAAATGCATGCACTGTAGTGAAAGTCATAATCAACGCGTATATATGTATATACATGGTTGGGAGAAAATAAAGAAGTAAAGCCAGCTAGTCGTCAGAGTACTCATTGGGAGATCGGCCATAAGATCACAATATATATATATACACACACACACACACACATATATGTACATATCTATATAACCCACCGGCCTTTTTCGTGAGACCCGACAAAACAAAAACATGTCCACTTCTATTCTCAACTCAGTCCTTCTCTTCTTAGGATAATCTCCCCTTGTCTCGGAGAAAAACTACTATTGAAGACTCATATATCTCATCATATATTCTCTTATCTAATCCTTATAATTTTCATTTTCCCATCACATACAACTCTTTCTCGCCTTTAAAAAAAAAAAAAAAGCAAAGAGAAAGAAAGGAATTACTAAAACTTGAAACTTAACACATTTTAATTAGATTGACACTTATATTTAAACAACTCAATCAAGGGAGGATGGAAATAGGCCAAAAACCTCTAGGAATAAAAATAAAAAGCAAAAACTTTTTGGGTGATAATAACTAGCATATGCATAGTAAATAGTGTATTTGTGAAGCATATTTACGACAAAAATTATCTTAAAAATATTATGGCAAATAGCATATTAACCGTAAATATCATAGTTATGGTAAATATTACGATAAATTTATCCTTAAAAAACTTTTGTAAATAAACATTTGACCATAAATAGGATATTTACATCAAACATTTTAAAATATGCTATTAATTACTTTAAACGTTTTTTTTTAAAATGATCTATTTTCTGTATTTTCTCCTCAATCAATCCCTGATAATTGGTAGAAGTAAATGAAGCGAATTCGAGGCCCAGGAAAACGGCAGAGTAAGATTAGTCGGAGACACCAATTTGTTTTATCATGTGTCTTGAAGCTTTCCCCTTTTCAACACTAAAAGTATAGGCATTTTTCTTTCCAGAATAAGTAATTATTTACCTTCGAAGATTATTGAGTCCCGTAATATATGTCAATTAATATTAGAATTTCCATGATATCTTTCTAAACGATTGCACATAATTATCGATTTTTTTTCCTCTTATTAAAGGGAAAGGAAAATGCTCTCAGACTTTGAAAACATTCTTAACTAACGATAACATGATTGAATTGGTACCTGATTGAGTTGTGACTCTCTATCTCTATTTCTAAATATTATAAGACAAATGGATATTCGTACATAGGATTGCATTTTGTTGCAACGAAAAGATGTTAGATTATATGCATCAAGCCATGATGCAAACATTTAAAGCGGGAAAAGATTATTGGAACGTTTGAGTCGGTTTAGTGGGAGCAAATAAGGACATCATGATAAAGGAGATATATTTTGTTGCTTGTGTTCCTTCAATATTAAATGCATTGAGATGGATTTGTGGTCTTCAATTGTTTCCATGTGTCCCAACAAGCCAAAGACCGATAAGAGAAAGATAAGGGAAAAGATGAGGGATTTGAATTTTACTTTAGATCATCTACCCCATTTGGCTTGCTCCTTTTTTTTTGGTGATCTCCTAAAAAGATTTTCTAAATTTTCTAAGTACTTTTAAAATACCACCGCATGGATTGTACAATCTAAGTTATTCAATTATCTCATTACGTCAATTCCCATCTCAACATACCCCTCCAAAAAAAAAAAAAAAAAGAAAAAGAAAAGAAAATATATATGCAGCAATTTATACAGCGAGTACTTTGTGAAAACAGTATCTAATGAGAAGAATGGTTTGCGTAATGATTTCTCAAAGATTTTAATTTTACAAATGACTTCAATACACTTTGAATATTTACACTGTCTACCTTGCGAGATGCTATCAAGTGAAAATTATAAGAGGTCGTTATACTAATTTCACTCTAAAGTTGTGGAAAATGACTTTCTTTAGTGTTTATGATTATTGTGGGGGGGGGGGGGGGGGGGGGGGGGGGGGGCGGCGGGCGGCGTGGGGGGTGTTGTGAAAGGCTTAATCACATAAACTTTAACGCTTTCTCACTTATCCCTCTCGTTTCAGAAACTACAAAGTTATATTTTAAAATCGAAAAATATGTTTAATTTCAATCGACACTTTTCGAACACAAAAATAAATTGAGAAAACAAAAATAACATTAATACAATTTGAAAACATTATGCGCAAAAGATTTTTTTTTTTTTTAAATGGGCTCTTTCTTAAAATATTATTCAGAAATTATTTTAAGTGTGTTTTTGTAATTTTGTACTGTTTTTTTTTTTTTTAAATTGAAATACACGAGAGATGAAATTGAAATATATTAGAATAGAAGCCTTTGTAGCTTTATCATAAAACAAAAGAATTAAATTGATATAAAGTTGAACTTGAAAGATAGCGTATTTAATTGCTCTTTAAATATGACAATGAAACTGGAATGCACTGATTTTATCCACTGAAATTGATTGAAAGTTACAATATCTTTATTTTTTTTGAAGGGCCATCGGGAGAATGCAACATGATATATGAATATATATATATATATATATATATATATGTCTCTGTGTGTGTTATGTGTGTGGGTGAAGGCTGACCAATCACACTTCTAAGCAATATTTTTCTTCATATTGTTTATGGTTTTGGGAAATTGGAAAAGATTTATGGAAAATTCATTTTTTCTACCGTCTCCCCCTTAGTATATTATTTCCTTGTTTTACGAATCGCTTCTAGTTTCATTTCGTTTTCTTGTGCCTTTGGGCATACCCTTTTGTTTTTCCACCTGTTTAGAATATATATTTTAAAAAGGTTGGTAGTTCATCATGGGATAAAATTTTGTGAGAGATTCGTGTGAAAAAATAAAAACTAAATTTGAGTCCATGTGCTAATAAGTGGTGAAATTTCAAATTTAAAAGCTATAAATTAGAAAGATGTGGATGTCGTTTTTAAAAAGGATGGACGACCTAAACTTTTCAAAAACATAATTCAACTAAAGAGTTCATAGTTGTTGTATGTTTCATTAGGTGTTCCTTCAATTAAATTTTGGCATCTAAATTAAATTACGTGTAAACTTTGACATCTAAAATAAATTACATGAAATGTTTAAATGAAATGCCTTAGACTCAGAACATGAACCCTTGTGTGATATTGATCGTCCCCTAATGATAATGAAAGTGTTCCAATTCCAGTTACTCATTGTATGGGCATAATTTCCAATGCACTTTCCTGTGATCCTCAAATTTCTCTTACTGATTTTGTCTGCAAGTAGGGATGGCAAGGCGGCGGGGGGAGAGGGGATTGCTTCCCCTTCCCCATCACCACCCTTTCAAGTCATTCACATCCCCATCCCCATCACCATCCCCACTTAAAAAATAGGGATGGTTTGAGAGTGGGAATTCCTGTCAGAGGAGCATTTCTCATACCCGTCACATTCTCCAATATTAATATAATTATGCTTTTGAAATTATATTATTAAAAAAAATACATAACTTAAAACAAAGAAGAAATAGCAATTTTTTTTTTCATATTAGCCAAATAAGGCTACTAACTAAAAATAAACTTTTTATTTCCTTCTTCTTTTTTTTTTTTTGGTGAAAAGGATAAGTATCTTAAACAAAACTAAAACATTCTAATTAAGTTAAAAAAGTTATTAATATACATATATATATATATGTGTGTAATATAAATAAATCTGATTTATGTATATCAGGACAAAGACAGGGTGAGGGATGCTTTCCCATCCTGCCTTGCTTTCTATTCGGGAAAAGGCTCCATTCCCGTCCCCGAATATTGTCATCCATCCCTGTTCAATTCAGATTGAAGCCCCTCGGGGAAAACTACCATTCCTGCCTGCAATGAGATGAACATAGTTGCTACAAATGATAAAGTAATGGATAATGAAGGGTTTACTATGTGACTATCAAAAAATGGGGAAAACATAATTCCTAAAATGATAACAAGACTTTTTGAAGGAACCAAACTTTGAACTGGAATGTGAACTCAACAATCAAATGCTTGCCTGAAAAGATATGGAAATTGCTATTTCGAGTTGAATGTTTTGAGAAGAAAATTGAATAATGAGCTGGGAGAGAAAACAACCTCTCCCAAGCTTAGTGCGTATAAGGGGAAGGTTTTAAATTGAGCATTCTTAACGATTTTTCTTTTTTATGTTTCTTTTTTGTTTTGTTTGCTTTTGGTTTTTTTTTTTAGTTTTCTTTTATTTTCTTTTTTAATTTAGATTGGCTATAGGGATTAAGTTTAAGCTGCTTGATTGTAATTGAATTAGGTTCAACTTTTCAAAGGAATTTATACTAAAATTGAGTAGAAATAATCACCAATGCTTTTATTGAACTATAATGTACAAATCATATGCAAAAAACCGTATTTTAACGAAATATTTGAGCAAAAAGAATTGATAGTGCTAAAAAAATTACAAGTTTAGAGGTGGTTGGTTGACAAAAAAAAAAAGTTTAGAAACTAAACTGGTAAATCCAAAAAATTTAGGGGCATTTGTACAAAAGTATGTTTTTAATAAATATTTGCGACTTACATAGAAAGGGGAAATGTATATTTTCTTAATATCTAGTTAGATCCTTTTTAAAAGAAAATTCTGATAAGCTAGGTTGTTAAATTTAGATTACACAAAACTAAAAAAGTGAATTAAACAAGTAAATAAATAATTTTTTTTTTAAAAGACAAGAGATCTGGATTTACTGCTAAAACTTCTCAAATTGTTTTAAAGATTCTTAATGGATCAGGAGGGAAAAACTTTGAAAATGAATTAAACATGAATATGTAATTAATTAAACAAATTCAACATTCACCGAATCTGGATTAGTTTAATAATGACGCTTTTAGAATTGTGTGCCCCTAAGCACAAATTAAGAGACACATCACATTTGACTGATTTTGTTAACGTGAAGTTCTAGCCTCTAGGAAGGAATTAATGTTCCTTCGCTCGGAATCTCATGACTAATTGACTGACCATATTATATATTTATGCATATGTATACACACACATATATATGTCTACACACATGCATGTATGCATATATATGTACCCAAATTAAAAAGCTGAAACGGCCAGTACGTAGTTTCTTTTGGTTTGTGGTTTGTCTGTGATTTCAGAGAAAGTTTACCGCAATCATAGCCGACCTGCAAGATTATGATCCCGCAATCATGCTGATATACAAAAAACAATAATTTATGTATAACTATGTCAGTAAATGAAGATTATATATACCTTGATCATATGGGTGGTTATAATGTAAGGTCCTAATTATTATTTGTCTGTTCCTCTGGGAGGGGTTTTTCTGTCCCTTATCCCATGTGATCCCTTCAGTCATCTATGAAGTTGATGGATTAACAAATGTCAATGGTTTTTTTTATTTTTTTTTATTTTTTTTATTGTATATGCATGTATATATATACACACATACATATGGAATATGTCTAAGAGTATTATATGTGTTCTTAAAGTTAGATCTTATTAAAATCATAACAGAATTGTGACAAAATAAAAAAAAATGTAATATTGATAGAATGTGATACAAGTTTAACTATTAAATACGGAATCTTATAAATATAATAAGTTTCTTTTAAATTTTATAAAATGGAGTCTAAGATGGATAAATTTTTCCACGATCTTATATATCATGAGTGTCTATGTTATCACGCGATACAAAACTGCTCTTATATTACATCAGATTGATCCAGCAACTAAAATTGTGCTTCATACTATAGTAATGAAAAAAGATAATTCTCATGGCAATTTTCATATAAAAAAAGTGTGAGAAAAAGAGAGAGAGTAAAACATGAAGAAACCTTGGTTCTAGCACAGTGGGTTAAAAGAAAAGATTCAAAGTCTTAGCACATGTTTAGTTGGTTTACTCTAATCAAACAATTCTAAACTTAGTTTCCTATTCACATCTTAAACTTAACTTAAAAACACGAATTTTAAAACCCATAACTTTGTTATTTTAGGTCAAAATGAGAAGTTTTATTATTATTTTTTTTTGGGATAAATTGTATATAAATTCAAGAATAACGAAATAAAATCTATACTGATTTTTTTTTTCGGAGCACATTTTAATTCCAAACAATTCATTTTTAATCAAACACATAAGTTTAATACTCAACTCAACTCCGATTTAAATAACTTTAAAACTTTAACTCAAGCGGACCGACCCAAACGATCTCTTATCTTCTAAATTCAAAACTTAAAAAGTTTTTTTTCTTATTCTTTTTTTCAAATTAATAAAGTTTCTTTTTTCTTTTTAAATTAATAAAGCGGGCGAGCTCGGATCAATACCGAAGGGGAAAGAGAGAGAGAGAGAGAGAAAAGAAAAAAGAATAAGAAGAAAAATGTTGTAGGACCTATCACAAGACATCATGGGCGATAAGAAGTACACTGAAGCACTCTACGATTCCCAAAACCATGTTATCATGGGACTTGCCATTCTAGCTCTGACAACACCCGGGGGTGATGAATGACACGGTCGCCATCATAGTATTTGGCTTAGCTTCTTCTTCTTCTCTTCTTCTTCTTTTTTTTTTTTTTTTTTTTTGAATAAATTTGTGTATTTAAATTTGGGTACATCTTACTTAAATGTTCCATGTGGAGTGCACTGTGGCTAGCAACACTGCTCTCCGCAAATAGTTACGGCACTGCCATCTTTTTGTTCGAGAGAGGCCATTCTACGGCACTGCTTAGCACCAGATCCGACAAACAGTTACTAGCTAGTGCGCATATATCTATATGTGTATATTTATATACGCTTTTACTATGTCCCAATATTATTCGCCAGTTGTACTAATAGATAAGACATTTAGGCCGGAGTTAAAAATATATTCTAGTAGGGTGTATATCAAAAAAAAATTTTAAGATAAAATAAATTTTAGTGAAGTTATGTGAGAATTTTTAATTTTAGTAGATTTATGTGAGAATTTTTAATTCTAATGGGGAAAACAGTAAAATTATAAACATAAAATTAATTTTAGTAGTGGATTACGTGAGAATTTTTTTCATTTTCAATGGGACAAAATAGGGATTATATGAGAATTTTTTATTTTTAATGAAGGAAAATTGTAAAAATCATAAAAAAGTTTTAGGCAAATTTAAAATAACAAAAAATTTAATGGGAGCTACCATCCCAACTCGCACTCCTTGCCTCCGTCACTGTAAGACATAACATATGCAGAGCCCACTTATTGTTTTAGTAGGACATATATTAAATGATAAAGCTTTTAGGAGAAGGTAAAGTTAATCAATTTTCAGTTGAGGTAAAATGAGAAAAATATGATACTTTTAAAGGTAAAATAAAAAAAATCGGAAGCTTCCTACTCAATCATAGGTGACTCTGTTTTTGTATGCGAATAATTAGTTTGAGAAGCATATTTTCAAACTATAATATGATTTTTTATGGCTTATCTTTCATCATTTGAAGGGGGGAGAAAAAGCTATTAATTTTAGGTACAAGCTAGGAGTCATGAAGAATTATAGATTTCCTTGTGTTTGGGTTATGAGTATTCTTTTACACTACTTACCTACATCTGTCGAGTAAAAAGATTATTAATTTAATTAAACAAAGTTTAGGAATACATGAGATATGAATTAATTTTTTATTTTTTAAACTTGGAGAGAGTTAAAGTCATATGTAGATTTTTCGTTAAGCTATATGCCTATACTAACTAGACTTAATTGATCAAGTACAAATCTATTGGATTCACATTTACTTAATAAAATTTATTGTTTTCCTTGAAGCGATTGATCACATTACAATTAATCCAAGAGTTTTTACCCTAGTATCAGGAGTTTTCAAAATAAAAATAAATTAAAAAAAAGAGAAAGAAATATCATACTCGGCCTCATATGGCACTAATTAACTTGTTATAATTCTTAGAAGCTTAATGAAATCTAAGATGAAAACATGGAGATTTTGACCATATTACGATAAGCCACAATTTTAAATATCATCAGATCACCTAAATTATGGCAGATTAAAAATAAAAATTGACAATTTAATGATTGAGTTTGATAAAAATCTGACGTTAATGTATCAGTAGAGTTTATTTTAAATGCTCACAAGAAAAGAAAAAAAAAAAAAAATTATCTATTTTCGTCTTCTACATCATGGAAAAAAGACTAGATAGACATTCCATTATTTAGTAGTCAACTTATTCCCCTTGAAAGACAAGGGACAAGGGGAAATAAAACAAATCCCTTAATTATTTGTAAAAGATTAGTAGTACTAGACGTGCTATACGGCAGTCATCAGTACACTGATCAGTTATATAATTTAATTAATTAATTAGAGCTATGGATTAAGTTCTTCACCCCTAATGATCAAACTTAATTGTTTATGTACAAAGAAATACATTTAAGCCAGAACTTGTCGAGACAAAACCGTGAAAATGATTCTTAATTTGCTTCCCCTCTGTATACATAACGTATATACATATAGGTACATTATTATTTTAGTCATTAAATTAATAACTTTTTAATTATCTATTATGTGAATATTTACACTAAAAATTTACAGCGTGATATAAAATTACTTCTATAGTCATATTAGATCAGATCATTGAAATGTTGATAAGTAATTAAAAGCACTAGTACTTGCTGGTATGGTAAAGGATAGTTCTATTATATATAGAGAAAATATCTCATATACATAATCGCATACAGGTATTTGTACCTTTATATTTATGAATTTGTAATAATTAGTTGATTGTACATGTAATTTTTTATTAGAATTTTATCACATATTACTACTTATATAATAGTATAAAGAATAATATTACTGAAAAATGCTACGTTTAAACCATCTTATTAATATATTATAACTTAAATCTTGTTATAAACATGTATATGAGGGGTGTTAAACCGTACCCCCTTCCTATGTATATATTCATATATACACATACAAACATATATTTGTGTTCTCATAATTGAATTGAAATCTTCAACAATGGAAATAAAGAACTCAAAAGGCTCAAAAAACAAAGAAGCTTGTGTCTTTGGTCAGGCTGACATTGAGCTGTGTTGTATGGGTTCACTGTTACAAGACTACTGAGAGACAGTAGTCCTGATTTGCCATGGTGGTTCACTGCACCACACACGATAAAAAAAGAAATTAAAAAAAATAAAAAAATCTTCACCAATTAATTTAATAATTAATTAATAATTAAGTCACCCCACTATCATGTTGCCTGTTTAGACTAGTTAAGATTAGTTTATGTTGTTTGGCATTTAATACTGGTAATGGGAAGTGGATAATTATTTTACATTGGTGACGTGATGTCAACACCTTCTTAAGGACAGAATATGATTTGGACCCATCATTAGATGAGTACTTACAAAAAAAGCAGATACAATATTATTTAAACTAATTAATTATATTATATTATATTTAAAATAGCCTACACATATTTTGTATTCTTCCTACTTTCTCTATGCAATTTGAAAATTGGTTCACATATATTATTGTTTTCACTAGCTAGCTAGTGACAAAGAGTATAGAGTTTTATCTATTTCAAAATTTTTTTTATATAAAATTATGGTCATATCATAGAAGCCATATGTTTAGTGAATGTTAACAGTGATCTAGTTTACTGAAAAATGCCTTGTCGGTTCTAAATATTTTTGAATTTTAAATTTTCAAACGAAAGAATAAAGAAAACTTAAAAATTTTTTTTTTGAGGAAAGGAGAATTCAAGCTCTATTTGTTATGATAAAATTAAGGTCCTGTTTAGTTCGCCAGTAAAAGTTAAAATTTTTATATTGGAGTTGGTTAACTTTTTAATAACTAATAACATATTTTTGTTTACTTTTCAAAAAAAAAAAAAATTGAGTTAAAAATGGAGAATCAAATATAAATAAATATAAAATTACTGACTAATGCCTAACACAATTTCATGATCAATTACACACTTGCATTAATCTTGTATATATAAGGCACATACATATATAAAGTTTCATTACATAATAATGTGTTTGAAAAAAAAAATTTATTAATCAATTTTGAAATAGGAAATACATACTTCTTCTTAATTATCAAGTAGCTAAAAACCTGTTATAGTTTTTAACTTCCATGCACCACATTTATTTTTACAAAGAAGGTCTCTAGATGTTTGTTCAAATTATTATTTTCTCTCATATATACATACATACATATATAAATATATTGTTTATCAATGGACCGACAAGGGATTCTAATGCTGCCATTAATGGGGGCGACAACATATGGATTCCCTGTTGATCTTTTGCAGCTATCTGTCTCTCCCTTCCTCTCTCTCTCTCTCTCTCTCTCTCTCTCTCTTTCTCTCCATATTACTATTTCTAGTCTCAAGAAAACAGTGCTTCACTTTCACAACTCCATATAATGCTCTCCCACCCCCCACTTTATACACATATTCATCGTCATAACTCCCAATATATCTGACATTCTTCTCTCTTTCTCTCTCTCCCCTCCCTCCTAGTTAGTACTTTCTCTCTCCTCCTCAAAAAAAAAAAAAAAAAGAAAAAAACATGGATTTCCAACCCCCCAACACTTCTCTCTACCTGAGCCTACCCACCACTAACCAATTTCTCAACCTAGATCTTGTCCTCGACCACTCCTCTTCCTCTTCGTCTTCACCTTCCTCTCCTTCCCAAAGCCCTTCCGAGCCCACCAAGGTCTTCTCCTGCAACTACTGCCAGCGCAAGTTCTACAGCTCCCAAGCCCTCGGCGGCCACCAAAACGCCCACAAGCTCGAGCGGACCTTGGCCAAGAAGAGCCAGGAACTCTCCTCCTCCCACGTCGCCGTCTCCCGAGGCCCGAACGCACCCTCGAACCCGAGCCATCGCCCCGTCGGCCCGGTTACTAACGGGTTCTTTGTCGACCGTAGGTTTGGTTCTTGGCCGAGTGTGGATAATGGATTCACATCTGTTCATCTTCTTCATGACCAGAATGTTCTTCATCAGGATCAGGAGAACAATAATAATAATATTAATAATTCCCAGATTGACTTGTCTTTGAGGCTTTGATATCATGAAAATAATACCGATTTTTACATCCAATAATATTAGCCCTTTGACATATGTTCTCCCATGGTTTTGATGGATACCATTTTCAGCATCTCAATTTCTGGTTCACCTTTTTTTTTTTTTTTTTTTTCTCCTTTTCTTTATTCATAAATATATATATATATATATGTATGTGTGTGTGTGTGTGTTTATGTAATTTGATATGAAAATACATATCATGATTATTAATTTTTCTCTGCAGTAGATATTCCTCTTCAGTTTTTTGTTATGTATGGAAGTTGAGTAATGTTTTCTAATTCATATTACCAGAAAGCATACTCAAATCTCAGTCTATTCTCAGTGTCTTAAATAATATTTAATCACAATTTCAAAATATTTTTAATGCTTTTTAGTTGACTTGATTAAAATCATGAATTGTAAACACTATTAGAATATTAATAATTAAAAAGAGATCTGAATCTATATATATATATATATAAGAGTATTCTTATCGCAAAATTAAAGGGGGCAAAAAACAAAAAAAGCTCTCATCATAGTGGTATTCAAATCGCCGCCGTATTAATCTAACAATTGATAAAATAAAGTGATAATAAGTATTTCACCACCAAGAATTTATCAATTCTAGTTTAAATGTATTAAACTCTTAATTTTACTATGAGTTAAAAAATTCAGAAACATGTATACATTATCTTTTCACGACAAAGTCATTCTCGTGGAATGAGTATGCATGGGCAACCCATCACAGTCTCGGCGAATTATTGTTTGATTTCTGAAGTTAAATTTGGGACCTTGAAACAGTACATGTGTATATCAGAAATATGCATGGAAAATTACACTGTATTTTAAATTAAAAATTACCCAAAATTTTTATTTTGTTTTTTTTTTAAATATAATTTTCCACGAATCCAAAAACAAATGGTGACCATACACTCAGCATTCATTGCCTGCCTACTTTGAAAATTTGTTCCCATAGTCTATCATTTCAGCGTAACTTGGTACTGTTGTATCTTGATTGATATTTTTCTTCCGAGTGAGAAAGAAAACGACCCTTATTTTGTTTTTCACCCTCCTTCCAGGCATAATTTCCCACCATCCAAACAAAAGGTTAAGGGCGCAATAAAATCTTTTGTAACTTTTTGTTTTTGTCTTTTTTTTTTTTTGTTTTTTGGTTTTTTTTTTTCCTGAATATGAGACATTAGAATTCATATTCTAAACTTTGATTTTTTTTTTTGAACTTGGAAATGAATGAATTTGAATATTATACCTTGTGATAAAGTCAAATATGAAATTATACTTTTAAATTATACTTGCAATTGATCACATATTTTCAATGTTTTGTGCGTGCGTATACATATGTGATTCAAGAAATTGTTTTGTAATTGATTAATTGATATCAATTATTCTCTTTTTCAGTTTATTATTCTGTATTTTGTATTTTGTTTTTTTGCGCCAATTGGATCAGATTCTATCATAGTTGAGTTATATATATATATTTTTATATATTTTGGCTTATATAAGCATCTTAAAATGTATCCATTTATTTTTCCCTTTTTCTTTCCCCCCTCAAAACTTGTATCGTTTGCTTGAATCTCATACCTAAAATAAAAAGCACTAGATTTGGATATAATGATTCTTCAGAATACTCCAAAGAATTACTACAGTTTTTTTTTTGAAGGGGAAATTTCATTCGATTCATAATAGAAATTATAAACATATATGACTGACCTTGCATTGTAGAGATAAAACTCCAATAAAAACCAATATCAACGGTATATTCAGATGACCACAAAAGGAAAAACGGATGTCTGAGGCCTAGAAACAGGATAGTACCTTGACATACCACCATCGAGCATGCATAAGGCTCTTGTTCCTCTACAATTGATGGAAATTTCGGATCAATTGAAAGGCTATCAACTGTAGCATAAATGTCACCACTAAATCCGTATAGATTCATATCTAACAGAACTAAAATATCACACAGACTCATATCTGGTGTGTAACAAACTAATTTGGAAGGTGGGGAAACCACCACCATTATTACAAACCATAATATAAAAGAAAACACTAAAACATTAAACCTAAAAGGCGAGGACAACGAAGCCATTATTAAAATTAAAATCCTAAAAAAAAAAAAGGAAAACTACAGCTTTTATTAGTATGCAAAAATATTCAAAAAGAAAAAAAACTCTTACAAAATTAAAAATTTATATAAAAAGCAATTTATAAAAAGAAAAGAAAAAAATTAAATTAAACAACAAAGAAGCAACCTACAAACAAAATCAAAGGATTTTTTTATTTATGTATTTTTTTTAATTTTAAAACCTCCAATCACGAGTTATTAGTAGAAGTGATTGAATGAAAAAAAAAAAGGCTCGAATAAGAGTTCATATATTATTTATAGAATACATTACTCCACTAGAATCCAATACATATAACTTCGAAATGAAAATATTTTCAAATTTAATTTTGAAATTGAAATAGTAAATTAAAAAATAGTCTTTGCAAACGATTATAAAAAAATTGATACATTTGATTCTTAAACTCAATTAGTAGTACTTCTAGAGTCCATTTCTTCCTCATCGTCTCCACCCGTAGGAACTACGAGATCACCCCAAGGAGTGATTCCTTTACTAACGCACCGCAGATAACTCCATTAGTTAGAACAGCTTCCATTGAGTCTCTGCACCTATCCTTTTTCTGAAACAGCTCATGGCAATCCTGAGCTAATCCGTTTTCTGAAACAGCTTCCATTTGAACCCTTGTTTTTTTCAGAAAACCGGATTTAGCTCAGGATTGCCCATTTTTAATTCCAGGGTTTCTCTGAATTTGAAAGTTATCACTTGGTAGGTTTCCATACCAACGCTCAATTCAATTTCCCCAAATTTCATCTTTGGACCAAAAACATCCAAGAGGAAAAAAGGCGGAGGCGGAATAATTTGAGTAAATTAATATCTTCATTCCCCCCCCCCACAACAAAAAAAATTGGGAAATGAATTTATATAGAAAACCGTAAGATAGAAATTAGGAGTCCAGATCTAATATCTCATTTTCATATCTCAATAGTTATCCTCTTAATAGTACTATAACACTCATCAATTTATTCAAAAATTTTAATATTTAGCACTTTTTATATGATAAAATTTTTAAATTAAGATGATTTGACATAACATTATTGGTGGGACAGCTAATGAGACATGAAATTCATAATAACAGACCTTGACTCATAAATTAGTCGTTAGATTTTTTAAACATATATTTTTTTATTTAATATAATTTTAATCAGGTTTAACATTAAAAAGTGCGCAACTAATAAAGAAACCTTATCATAAAGAGCACCACATATAGTTATATATGTTAAATGAAAATAAAAGACAACTAGCATTTAGGTAAGATTAATATATCCCAACTAGTTTGGAACTTGAATCTTTGAAATTCTCCTAAAGTAAATCATAGAATATCTGAAATACTCCCGAGGCATAAACATAATCTTAAATAATTCTTATAGATATAATATTTATAACTTTAAATTTGTAATATTAAAATAAACTAAAGTCTAATACTATTTCACATCGGAGGCAGTCTTTGAAGACAAGATTTATTTCATGGTATTCTGCAGAAGCATTCATTTGGGTGCCTATGAAAGGAATTAATCGGTTAAACAATGGCAAAATACCTGACGTATAGTCGGAATTTGGCCTAACTTTTTGAAAGTTTGGTATTTCCTGGTCATTCTCCTAGGTTTTTGTGGGATTATCTCATAGGTTTATTCTTTTTTTTATTTTATCTCAAATAATATTGAGTTGGGAGTTTGGTATGAGGATTTGTTATTGAGTACCAATCTAAATCGATTATTTTAATCTTTTTCGATACTTATTGCTCTTTCTCTTCATTAAAAAAAATTATTATTTACACACGTAGGAAATTTGGCTTTTCAAATTTCGATAAACAAAAGAACACCTTAATGCTTATCCTTGCATTAATTCTTGGCATTCTACACAGTACAAAATTAACATTAGGCTAAGTGAGACTGAAATATGATGGGTATATTTTCCATCACTTTCACTGCCCATTTTAGTTCACCTACCCTCACCCCGTATCAGTTAGCTTAGTATCAAACTAATTATCTTGTCACTCTAGTAATTGTAATGCAACATCTTACAGAGATTATACTTCATATATTCAAACTTAGTGGACTACAGAAATAATTTCTATTCATATATTCATATATTCAAAAATTTATTTTCACATCAAGTACGATATTTATATTGGAGGCAAACTGTGCTCGAGACTTATTACCCATTAAACTTTTCATATAATATGAATAGACTCTGGGTATGTTTGACAGAGCGTTTCAGAGTCTATTTTTGATCTTTTTAGTTTAAAAATTACTTCTGATAGTGTCTAGATGATTTGTCAGATTAAGAAAACTTTTTGTCAATCTCAAAAAATATTCCGAAAAAAAGACTATTCTGAATAGACTTTACAACTTGTATCATAATTTAAGTTAAATAATATAATTTTTATTTAAATATTTAATTATTTATTATAAAACTTTATAATCATTTTGACTTTAAAATCTCTTTTAAAAATATTATTTCCAAATATTTATTAAAAAACCATAGTTTTTATTTATCTTTTTTAATTGATTAAAAGTAAAAATAAAAACTCTACCAGGCGTATTTACTACCTTATTTGAGCCGTCCTTTTATATCAAAATTTATAGAATGTCATAACAATTAATAAAGTCAGTGTAACTTTATCCTCCACCGTTGAAATTCCATATTTCGAATAGATTATTCTCCCTTTAGAACATCTTTAGTATAGTGTTAAATTTATGTGTCATTGATAAATTTTTAACATTTGGATGAAAAAATGCTCTCCAATAAAGTAAAATCTTTGATGTCAAATTTATCATATATAAAATTTGAAGACAAGTTTTTCACCAAATATATATAGCCAATGTTAAGTTTTGACGTTTGATTCTATAATTGGTATCTCAATTTTTTCATTTAGTAATTAGAGCTTTATCCTTTTTAAATTATTTAAGTACTAAATTAACTTTACTTGTATGGAATTTAAAACTTGATGATAACAAAAATGTAGATATAACATTATAAACCGTGTTATACATTAGAGCACAAATCTCAAATATATATTTTTTCTTTTTCCTTTTTTTAACACTTTTTTATAATAAATTTAGTATAGACATGAATATATACAGTGGAGAGGGTCTAAGAGAGAGATTAAAAAAAAATGATTATAGATTTTTCGGTGAACTGAAGATTATAATTATAATTTCGTAAACAGGCTTAGGCCTTCCTTTTTTTTTTTTTTTTTTTCCTTCTTTCTTTATTTGGTCTTTATAAAGAGCTTACATTTTTGTTCACTTTTGCATGTTTTTCTTAAGTTTCTAAGATTAAATTATAAATGAGACTTAACATATAGCTGAGGAAGCTCTGTCTTTATTTTTTTTTTTTATGTAGCATTACATGTCATAATTGCACAATGGACCATAGTGGACATGGTAAGAGGCATGTAAATTGTAATCCATGTGGTCAGCTTTAGGCTTCAATATCATATAACCAATAGATTCAAGATTCAAAACCTATCTACCATTTATTGATCCAAAGGATTAAATGTAACCTCGTTATGTTAAAGGTGGAAGCTTAGCATTGGAGGGAGTTGCTGGAGAATATTAACTTAGTTCGAGTTTGCTCTCTCTTGTCATATATATATATATTAAAAAAGACCTTGCTCTTTTAATGCTCTAGAAATCTAAGCGGAATCCAATTGCGTTGAGATGTTTTAGTTTTAGTTTTATTTTAGTTTAGTTTAGTTTAGGTTTTTTTTTATATATAAAAATATTAATTACTCTCTTATCATTTATATAGACCAGTTTAGTTTATCATATATAAAAGTACGAATATGTACTTTTGTCCTTACTTCAGAACTCGTTATGTGATGCTTTCAGTACTCATCGTGGGGTGCTTCCAATGCTTGTCACGTGACGATTTTTTTTACTTTTGTTTTGCTTGCTTTTTTTTCCTTTTCTTTTCCATAATTAAAAAGTTTTCAAAAATATTCACATTTAAACATTCTTTTCTTACAACCCCTAACTAATAATTTAAACAATAAACTATTTCACACGCATTTTCTGTGTGTGCTCCAACTAATATATATATATATATTAGCATGTATAAAGACTCTGTTTGTTAAAGTTCTAGAAGTCCAACCTCAATGCAGCCGTGGAGCTTGGACAATAGTAGGGGGGAAAAAAAGTGCAAACTAATTGAACCCCTTGTCATTATCACGTATTGTTTGTACAATTTTACCTTTAAACACTTGAGTGTAATTACTTATCAAAATTTTTCTGTTTTAGACAAGTCATAGCAATTATCCCCTTGGGATAATGTTTCATCTCTTCGAATTCTCCTCTACTTCGAACATAAATAAATCTTTGCAAATATTCTAGGATGTTTGAAGCTTTAAATTAAAGTAAGAGTGAAACCATAAGCTAGTTAATAAGTGGCTCAATTTCACACGTAATAACGTACTACCTTAATTGCATTGGTGGGGCCCAATTAATGCCCTTTCAACTAGTTAATGTCCAAACAAACAATGTCTAATCACCAGCTTATCAAATGTGTTTTCACGAGCACTTTTCATCCTATCATTACTCAATATCTTAGTGCAATTCAGTATAGGAGTTCATCTTTTTCGTGTTTTGGATCTTAAGCTTTAAGTATATGATTTTATTGTTGTCCATGTATGAGATCAACTAAAGATTCTTTTGTCCCTCTAAGTAGCACTACTTGCTCTAACTTTATATTCAAATCTGCTTTTTAATTTTGCACGCAGTGTTGTCATTGTCATATATATATGAAACAAAGTATTGTTTTTTTTTTTGGGGGGGTATTATTAGTACTCCCTAACTTAAATAGTCCAACTTTCTGACTAATTTTTTTTCCCAACAAAATTAATATTATAATTTTCTAAAAAATTTTAGTTATAGAAATTTGGAAAAAGGCTATGCATATAATATATATTTTCTCCACAGAATAGTGGGGAACAGGAAGACTAATTAATGGTGTTTTCTTTTACTCTGAAAGTTCAAGATTCAATTACTGTGTCCACTTCACATCTTTTAATAAAATCATCACACGTCAATTAAAAATATATATTTAATTATAATATTATATTATATTTATTAGAAAATGGTGATAGTTAAATGTATGCTATAATATTATTAAAATGACAGAAATAATAATATAAATAACGGAACATGTGCACCGAATTCAATAGTACGAATATACGTCATAAGTGGAGGATTTAGTATACATGTAGTGAATTGATATTTTAGATATTTATCGCTATCTTAGTTATGATGTCCGTAGAAATTTATGATGTAGACTTCTTATTATATTTATTTGTATAAATGGTGTGAGAAAATAATTAATATCAGGGGAAAATTTGAATATTTCAACTTAGTTGGTGTCCCCTAATAATAATATTTCATGCTAAACTCTCACCTTCATATTATTAAAAAAAAAAAAAGAATGAAAAAGAATGCAAAGAGTTGGAAAATGAAAAAGAAAAAGGAAAAAGCAAATTTAAAACCGTAAACAGATAAAATTTCTGAAAATACATGTACAATCTAAAAATAGAGGAAAATACATGGACAATCTAATACAAGATTCTATAACTTTCTGAGCGTTGTTACGAGATTTATTTAGATATTATCCCTTTTTTTTTTTTTTTTTTTTTAAATGTAAGAGAGAATAGTTAATATCAAATTAACTTATTCCAATTTAGTTGGTACTCAAACTTATTATTTTTATTAATCCCCAAACTCGATATTATTAATAGAAAAAAGAAAATTAACATAGTGTCTCGAAGAAAAGTAAGATAAATAATTCAGATATTATCACAGATGAATTAAAGGAGATTGCTAAAGTTTTGTGGCCGATCTAGAGGAAAAAGAGGTGCCTAAAATAACCATATGTAATTGCTTAAAAAACCAAACGATGATATATAGTGGTTGCCTCTAATCGAATTATTATGAAAAACAATCTTAAGAATATTAGTAATGTTCGACATTATATATATATATATATATTAAAAAAAATGTCCCATAACATATTATCCATAGATAAAACTCATCATATGTTATCAATTTCAGTGTTCCAATTCATTGATGTTTCAAAACATTTTTCCTCTTGATAATTGAAAAAGGCCTTTGAATAATGACTTTGGAAAAAAAAAAAAAAAACTATCCTCTCTGAGTTCTGGTTTTTGTAAGTGTTGAAATGTTGTATCGCTTTTCTTTAAGGTCACCGATCCTTCTTAGATTCATTAATTGCTTTTGTGTAAAATTTGAGAGAGCTGCGGTGGATGATCATTTTTTAAAGTCTACTTTAAGTCCACGTCACTAATTTTATTAAAACAAAAAAATTTGAAAAATGTCTTTTAAAAACAAGTGATTCTTATAGTTGAGCTAAGGTAAATTATTGAAATTTTTAAATCCGAACTTTTCAGTATCAACTCATTTAGTATATGAGTTATATATTTTTTTTATTAACAAGTGTTTTGAAGATTATTTCATTTATTAAAATTAAGATATTGTTTCTATGGGTAGAAAGACAACAATTCAATATCATATAAAGTGGCTCAAAAACTAGAATTATACTTAAACTCGTTAAATTCCATAAAGCTAGTCTTTCCTTTTTCAAAAAAAAAAAAAAAAAAACTATTTTTATTTGAAATGGATTGTGGTTGTCTGTATATACTAATGGTATAATTTCACATTTAACTCCGTCATAAGATATAGAGTTCGAATCCCCCACCTCCAAATTCAAAAGAAAAAGGAACTAGTATCCCTAAAAAAGACATCTCTAGATTATTATCTGAGTTATAATAATTCAGCTTTTTAACTACCAATTAGATAATATGAAGGCCAAAATCCAAATAAGAGAGTTAAAAATACGAATGTCTCTATTCCAATCGTGTTTCTTTAGTTTTTTTAGGGAGAAGTAGGGAAATAGGTCAAAAACCTTTAGCACTAAAAATAGTTAGCTTTAAACTTTATGAGTAGCTGTAAATAATACATTTAAGATGAATAATGTATTTGTGAAGCATCATTCGCGAAATATTTATCTTAAAAATATTCTTGTAAATAAAATATTTATAGTAAATATCATAATATATAATAAATAATTTATTAATGAAGCATAATTATGATAAAACTATCGTTAAAAAATCTTGTAAATAATTAATTTACCATAAATATGATATTTACCTTAAATATTTGTAAAATATATTATGTACATAATTTCTCTTTAAAAGCTTGCAATCTACTAGTCCGTCCTGCTGCCAGAAACAATTCTAGCCCAGTTGTAGACTTGGCTGTCATACAACTGAAACATAAATGGGATTGCTTAAAACTGCAAGTTGCGATGGAAGATAAATTTGTGGATGATTTTGAGGAATGCCTTAAATTTGTGGACTATTTATCTTTAAATATTACCTTATCTATGATGATTTCAGAATTTTTTCCCTTTTTACAAGCTAAATGAAGCGGCAACCTAATGTGTTTTTTTTTTTTTTCCAAAAATACAATTAAATGTTTGATATTTAAAGAAGCTTCTTACCTAGTCCCAACTCCATTGCTAACTTCTTATCTCCTGCAACATCATGAGCTACGATGAAAATTGTCGTGATCTAACATAATAAATTAATAAAGAAGAGATTTGGATAAAATTGGCGTTCACCAAAATGAAGACGTGAAGTGTGAGTGTGAAATAATACAAAACTATCAGAACATTTTAACTTGTAACAACATTTTAAGATGATATCAGAACATTTGAAGACCGCATTGGGTATTATAATAAAATACTACATATATGGTAATCTATCATAATCCTTTTTATTAGATTACAAAAATACTTCTCTTAAACAGTGTCTTCGTACACTAACGTAAGTCTCCAGTTGCTGGGGAGTATTCTGATAGAATATTTTTTTGATATTTTATCAGAATACATTTGGTAGTCATCAATATGGTTTCCAATCATTGATGTCGGTCTCCAATAACTGGAGAGTATTGGTAGAATACTTTTTGGTCTTCTTCCAGATATATTGTTTGTATTGTTAATTTATTGACTTAATTTATTATTTCATCATATTATTTATAAAAAATGTAAGAAATCATATTTAATTAAAAATAAGATTACAAGAAATACTTTACATTTTTAAAAACTAAACCCAGAAATTAAAAAAAATCCTCTTTAAAATTTTAAAAACTAAGCCCAGAAATTAAAAAAAGTCCCCAGTTTATCTTAAAAAAATAAAAACGCTAATTTTGATATCATCTTCCCCTCCCTCACCAACCCATGCCGCAACATCCCACAACTTCCATCGGCCGATGGCACGGGCTGAGATCACGATAGCACAGAGGACACATCAGGCCAATTGTCAAGGCCATAACGCCAAAATCACTCCATCAAAATCGCAAGGCCGAGATCCGAACAACGACTCCATCTGTACTTTGTTCTTCTATTCATATTGAGAAAGTCATAGCACTCCTGTAATTATAAGATGACGTATCTCTTTTGTTAAGAGCGAACCTCTATAAATTTTGTCATAATAACTTATTTTTATCATTTATTAGAATAGTCTCACTCTAGATCAATACTAGGGTCGGTTTCAAAATAATTTTAGGTGCTCCCTTCGGATTGAATTTGTTGAGGACAAATAAATCAGCAAACATGCAACCATTAAAAAAAAAAGCCCTTTGGGACCCCAAAACGGATACAAGAGGTAGCAATTTGAACACTAGTCCTCATATTCTTGGAGACAGAAAGATTCCTAATGCATAGTCGAAATCCATAAGCCGTATAATTGCTTCCTAAGTTTATGTAGAAGTACGACCTACCATAGTGTTGGTTGGCAATTAGAAAAATACAAACGCAAAACGCAATAAGAAATATAAATTTCAATTGAGACCTTGATATTGGTGTCGCTAATTGTAATCATCGTTATATCATAACGCAAGACAAGGTCATCATACTAGTTAGAAAATATACTACAACGCAATATTCTCAAAATTTTAAATTAATTATTCTCGATTTATACTAAGTCCTTCATCATTTCTTCTATATGCGCAAATACTTCATCATTTTTTATTAATGCAAAAATGTTTTTTTTAATATATATTATCCGAACTATAGGATATAATACCTGCAACTATATATCATCCGATATCAAACTACATCTTTGTATAAGCAAATGCAGTTGTATACTTTATTTTCGAACAACGTCATAATATTGAAAAAAAGAAATTACATAAAGCCGCTCAATCCCAATTTATAGCCCTACAAGTCAATTGGATTCCCAAATTTACATGGGATAAAATTAAATATTGATAATGCTTCAAACCTTTTTCTTGTTTGAATGTGGTTCCACTTACGTGGTGAACCTCTATATATATAAATATAAATAAATAAATAAATATATATATATATATATATATATAGTGTTGCTTGTTGCATAATCTTTGGAAATTTTTTAAGCTTGTTGGTCAAATGTCATTGATTAACTTTTGAACATTAGCTACACAGTGTCTTATGTCTACCAACAGTGGCCGAGCCAGAAAATAATTTTAGTAGGGACCCTTTAAAAAAAATTGTTGATAAAATTTTTTTTTCTAGAAGATGACATAATTATTTATTTAAAAATTTGAAAGTGGGTAAATATGTGCATAAATATATAATTCTATATAAATTTAAGTGGGGCAAAGTTATAATTTTTCTTATAAAATGAGGACACAATAGAAATTTTATAAAAAAAAAAAACTAAGGCTAAGAATCAATTTTTAAAAGCACGAGTGGGGGAGCTTGCCTAAACTGATTTGAATGTGGCAGCCACCGAGAAGAAAATTCTATTGCATACAAGTCATCAACGTATACAATTCAGGCATATAGATGTTTCACGAAGTGGCTTATTAAAAAATTTTGTCTACTGCAGTGAGGCTGATTGTAACCCAAAAACTTATCAAAGAAAACGAGCAACCTAACCATCCGATCAAATCACTACTACTTATGTTAGCTAGGTTTTATTGTAGTGCATTAGGTTCGCGTTATGATCAAAAGTAGGTGTAACATATATATATATATATATATGTATGTAAATATATATATACCGTATAGGCCAGCTATAGTTCTTTAGGGTTAATTATTTACTACAACTGCGCGTTTCTTTCAAAATGGGAACATTAGGCAGATCGGCAATAAATAGGCTATTTAGGAACATTAGGTCTGATGTTCGTTTTTCTCCTTTTTTTTTTTTTTTTGCTTTTGTTTTTATTTTTTTTATTTTTTTTATATTGAATTTATCGTAAAGAAAATTAAAAGAGGATGGAGACATAACGTGATAAACGAACATCCCGTGTGAGGACTGAGGAGAAATATGGGGAGTAATCAATTGGGCAGATAAACTTCCTTTTCCTAGTTTCTTTAGCCAAAAACAGAGGGGAAAAAAAAAAAACATTTTCCTAGCATTTTTTTTAAGGACTTTCTTTTCCCTGAAAACTTCTTCTTTTTTTGTTTTTTGTTTTTTGTTTTTTGTGTGTGTGTGTGTGGAAGGGCTTAAGGCTAGGTTTTGGTGGCCTCTATTCTTCTACTTCGCCAGTACATTTTACAAATATAGGGACTGTTTGAGAATGCCTTACCAAAGATTTCATTCACTCATTTTTTAAGGCTTCTTATATTTCATGTTTACTCTATTATTCTTTTGAAGTAAATCTTTTTTCTTTAGGTGTGTTTCTATCTATTGTCAATTAGAAAACACAATGATAGCTAAAATTGTATGAAAAAAAATGATAGCTAAAATTGTACAAATGGTCATTATTAAAAAAAAAAAAAAAAAGGACCTGCATATGATAGAATAAGCTTACTGAAAACTATTTTTCAGTCCAAAAAAAAAAAAAAATATATATATATATATTTTTGACTTTCTAAATTCAAAAGTTATTTCTAAAAATATTTAGATGATTTATCAAATGAGTTTTCAGCCAAATCTACAAAATGTGCCATCTAAAAATAGCTCATATAAACAAACTTTAAGGCTTATACAAGAGTTTTAATAAGACATTACTTAACTTCATTTTAATATTTTCATTGGTTGTTAAAAACTTTTGAATCATTTTAACCAATTAAGCTTATTTAAAAACGTCATTCCAAATTACACTTAAAAACTACAGTAAACTTTTATTCTAGTATTTTTTATTCACAAGTTTCTTTTTTAAAGGCGCCTTATAAATTTTATTTTATTATTATTTGTCTTTATAAATCATTCCTTTAACGTTTCTATTGACAAGAAAAAAATTGATTGCCAAAATTGTATAAAGTACTTTTATTTGCTCCACGATTTAAAACACGGAAACAACAGTAACCAGTATTTTTAAAAAAAAATTAAGTTAATATCAATATTTTAATATGTTTAAAATGATTGCCAGTACATAGAACATTTTCTTTATAAAAAGTTATTTACTATATGCATATTTCGGGAGTTTACATTTATTAAGGTAAATGCTAAGCTGGTTCCTAAATTTTTAAGTTTGAGTCATTTTGGTTCATGTTCTTTTTTTTTTTTTTTTTTTTTGGTAGCTGAAGTGTTATTAAATTATTAAAAATATTGCTATAGCAGTCATTTCAATTAATTTTTGAACGGAATTTACTAGTTAGTATCACTTTTTTAACTAAATTATTAATGGATCAACTAAAAATTAACGGATTGGATATTGTAGCAACATTTTAATAGTTTAGGGATATTTCAACTACAAAAAGAAAGAAAGAAAGAAAGAAAAAAAAAGATCATGGACTAAAGCTGCACAAAATTTAGTAAGCGTTTGGTTCACGGGTTGAAATTGAATTTTTTGAAATTGAGTTGAATTGAATGTGCATTTGATAAGGTATTTGAACTATTAAAATTAAAAAACATATAAACTTGAAATGTGTTGGAAAAAAAAATCACTATGGAGCTTGTTTCATTCGTCACGAAATTCTATGCAAGAAAAAAAATTATTTCCTTTGGATTTGTATATGCAAAGTTATGGACTTTAAAGTTTGAGTTACAAAAATTATAAATAATGAAACTAATGTTGACTTTTCAAAAAAAAGATGAAAATTTGGTTGAATTTTTTAGATTTAGATTGAATTAGACCTTAGTCCGAACACATGCTAAAGTTTAATAACAAAATAAGTAATTTACCTTATATATTAACTCACAGGATAATATATATCCACCAAAAAAAAAAAAAAAAGAAAAAAAAACTTACAGGACAATGTATAACAGATTGACAATTTAAGTCAAATATCACGTTAATTTTTTCATTTGCCCTTTAAGAGAAGGAATCGTTTTGGGGAATAAAGCCTAAACAAATTGAAAGCAGAAAGGCAAGAGACCAAAAACATCACAATGCATGCCACGTAGCCACATACCAAAGCCCCACCCACATGGAAGCAAAATCTTGTAAATTTATTGCATAACTTCATCCATTGGAAGTCGTTTTGCCCTATTATTGCCATAAACGATCCCTGAACCGCAGCCGAGTTTGATGCAAATGTTACATAAACTGCCACCTGTTAATTAATTAGGGGAAAGTAAATAAGTGAGCAAAGATCATTACAAAGCGATTATCGATCTAATTGCGATTATATCCCGATTATCACATTGACACGGTAAACTAAAAATCATGTCAAAAAGAAGAATCGGCCTTGACAAGAATGCTTGTAATTAAGATTTATCAACATTTGTTTAATTTATTAATTTCAATCATGCAAAATCAAAAATCGTCCGGGTCGTCTTTTTTTTTTTTTAATACTCTAATATCATATTAGTATTTCAATTAATCTCAAAATTTTGAACTCAAAGGAACAGTATGGTCCATTTAATATAATAGATTCTAGTCGCACATCATATAAAACTATAATAATAATAATAGATAGACATCAAATTTTAGGATATTTTAACAGATTGATTTTGTAAGATAAAAAGAAAATTTCTTAAAACTATCATATTTAACATAGTATTAGAAGTTAGAGATAAATGTGAAAAAGTTTAAAAATTAAGAAGAACGGATGCTATAAAATAAAATTCGGAGAGATTTTATGATTTAATCTAAAATTCGTTAAAAAATGTGAGACTTGTCCGATTAATTAATATCGAGGAGCCTAATTTGTGTCCAGAAAGTCACGAACATAAGAAATGCTAAAAAACGGTTTAAATTTTTCAGCATATTTTTCTCAAACGACTTTATAAGACAGTCTGTCAAAAAAATTTTTTTTTTTTTTGGTTTCAATTTTACAATAAATTATGGGCCAAATCCATTGCGTCTCCATCATGCATCAGATGAGGGAAAATTCTGCACTTATGAGTAAGAAAGGTATCTAGAAAATATTAGAAATATTGTGCAAAAAGTTTTATTTTATTATTATTATTATTATTTAGGTCTGCGCCGACAAAAGAAATGCTAGAAAAACAAGTTTCAAAATATGAGCTTATTTCCCCATTAACCACTACTTAATGATATCCTTTTGTTTTCTCAAATCGTTTTTTCTCAATGGGTTATTCAAATTGTAGACCTCTCCTTACCCATAAAATCGAACTTTTTAGTCTTTTAAATTCTTAAGGGTTCATTTGGTGAAACGGTTTGAGTTGAAATTTTTAAGTTTGAGTTGGTTGACTTTTTAAAAACTAGTTATAATTTTTGTTGACTTTTCAGAAAAAGACAAAAACTGATATGAAAATGTATAGTTTAGTTTAAGTTGAGCCGTTTCACCAAACAAACCCTTAGTCTTTAATAATACCCTAATTAATACTGAAATTAGCTCTATTTTGATTTTATTTTTTAAACTTTTTTATAATATTTTTTCTCATAAAAGTTTGACCTATTATTCAAACGGATCAGTTATCTTAATCATACTAATTATCTTTAATATTCAACAATCCTCCTTTTTGTCTAATCATATTTGTAATTGTTACATGAGACACTTCAAAAAAAAAAAAAAAAAACCTTTTTTGTTACATTAGTTTTGATTATGATGGATGGATGTATCATGTATATCAATATATGTATGTGTGTGTGTATATATATATATATGTGTGTATATGTTTGTATGTCTGTATATATCTTTGTGAAGGTAAATAGTAAATACCTGATCAAACAAAAAATCAATCCAAGCTAGACCAACTTTAAACCCTTGCAATTTTCCTCCACACCAAGTTGAGAGAAACCCAACAATGCAAAGCCGTAGCAAATTGTAACCGGCAGCGAAAGAAAAAACGTACACCGATGCACTACACCAAAATTAACAAAGAAAACACACACAAACAACTTTATAGTGATCCATATATATACATATACTTTTAATAAGCAAATTCATAACATCATTTAAATTTCGATTTCGACAAAAAATATTTTTGCACCATTTTTTTTTAAAAAATAAATGAGAGTAACATAAATCAGAATGTGTAATAAGACATCCAGATTAGGTCACTATCATTTTAGCAACTTCATTGATCATCTGTGCCCGAAACAAGTACCTCGAAAGTTGAAGAGAGAGAGAGGGCGAAAGAGAGATGAGAGAGAGAGAGAGAGAGAGAGAGAGAGAGAGAGAGAGAGAGAGAGAGAGCTTACTAGAGACAATTTAAGTCCCTGAAAGTAGCTTTCTTCCGGATAATTATAAATTTCTTGGTCTGAGAATTGAAGCCCAGCCAACAAGCTACAAGGACAAGAAGCAAAACGGCTAAAATTCTTAACAGATTATGAATTTTCTGCGTCCCAAACTCCATATTTCTGCAGTACTAAAACGACCAGATAAAGCTAAATATAATCAGTTTCCTTGAGAAGATGGCTCAAACGACACTCTTTTTATACATTAAAAGTATCAATTTTTGGTTGGGGATAATATGGAGTTGCAAGTTGAGGTGAATATGACAGGCTTAGAAAAGTCCACGTAATGTTGAGTTATGTCGACGTACCAATCAAATTAATGTTGATTCCCAACTACGCCCGTGGTCCCTCCCACCGTGGTTCAGGTACTAGTAGTGTTATTTTTGCAAGTTGCCCATAATTTATACACTCAGTCTTACGTTGGTCTTTTAATTTCTAATTTTGCAAGTCACATTCCCTGGAATTTTTCTACTATTACACAAATGATTCTTATATTTATATTCCGTAAAAAACTAAATGGAAATGGAATATGTTCAGATCATGTTAGTTGTAATTCAAACTAAAATCATAATTAACGTTTTTTTTTAAGGAAACTGTATCTACAAAATATACTTAATGAAATTACAGTTTATTTTAAAAATATCTCTGATAAAGATACAATTTTTCTCAAAAAAATGTTTAATTATGACTATACTTATGAAAATAGCTCACGTAATCAGAATGTTTTCAACTTCTGCCAAATTTTTTTAAAATTTTATTTTAAGGACTTTGACATAGCAGTTGAAAAATTCAAGACTGTGATGTGTAAGATTAAAATGCAAGGATCAACATAAAAGATTGTGTACAATATAATGGAAGGGCCATTTAAAAAAAAAAAAAAACCCTTACCATTATTTTATAATTACGTTATTTTCTTCTTCATTCTTCATTTGATCTTGTAATTATCCTTTTTCTTCTTTTTGAGGGATCCTTTTTCTTCTTTTTTAAATAACACATTTCATTAAACCAAAATAAATATTACATTTATAGATTTTAAAGAAAGACCATGATTAGCAATTTATTACATTAGCTAATCATTTACACCATTGCTTTATCCCCAAAAAAAAAAAAAAAAAGAATGAAGAAAATTTTTTTTCCCCCTCAATATATATACACTTTGATTGGTACGTACATGCATGTAACTCAAAGGGAGACAAATTCGAATTCATAATAATTAAAGTTTTAGCTTTTCAAAATACCCCCCCGCCTCCGGTATTGGTTCTATTCTATGGGCGGGACGTAGACAACTTGTACCTAAGGGTGGTTTGAGCCCCTCAACTTTTTTATTTATTTTATTTTATTTACCTATTTATATATAAGTGTGTGCGTGCGTGTGTGTGTGTGTGTATATATATATATATATATATTATTGCATAAAGCCCTCATAAAAATACTAAAAATCTAATTTATAGTCTAAAAACTTTACCTATGTAGTTATTAGCTCTTTTTAATAAATTTTTTTTTGACTCAATCACTGATTGTAAACATCGATTTCCGTTCATTTAAAATCTTCGAGATCTAACACTTCATAGATCTGATAAGAGACTGTAGTACAAAAACACATAAATTAAAACCAGAGAGGTCCGAGTAAACCAAACCCATCAGAATTATTAAAGAATTGGATCAAAGTGGATATAATTATTCAGTAGAAAAACAAAACAATGGAAAAAAAAAAAAAAAAAAAAGGAAAAACAAAAATCTTATCGCAGAGAGATTCTCTGGAGAGGACTAGATTCCAGAGTTTGAAATAGAGATGAGAATTGAAGAAGAAAAGGAAGAGATCGAATTCAATGGCTGCATATAACAAACTGTCTAATCATATAATTGTCTGCATTCCTTTCTTCTCAAACTCTTCTAGCAGCCGGTATGTTGATCATTCAATGACCTTTAATTTATGATTGACTCCATATAATTAGTGACGGGATTCGAATTTTACATGGCACGATTATAGAGGAATTTTATGATAGAATATCCCTATTCGAAGGGTGTTATAAGATCACTTTTTTAAATCGTAAGAAAGATAAAAGTCAACATTATATGTTTTATGAGACTGAATGCTGTGATATTTTTTAAATATTATCAGTACACTTTTTCATAAATGTCGTCCACTCAAAACAGGTTGGATGCATTATATACATATTATATACCTATATATATTTATGTGTATATATATATACACACACGAATGCATTTTATAATGAGGTGTCTCATTGTAGAAGTTATCCAAATTAAGAAAATTTTTGTAGATGAAATTAAATATAACATTTATAACTAAAAGAATTTAAAAAGTTGAAAATTTCTTTAAAAAAAAAGTTGAAAACGAAAAAGGAGAAGGAAATAAATTTGTAACTGTTACATGGTACAGGAGTAAATTTATAGGGGGAAAAAAAAAGTAAGAGTAAACACACAGCACACCCCCACCCCGCGCCCGCTTTCCAAAAAAAAGAAAAAAGAAAAAGACAAAGTACAAAATACAAAATACCTAAAAAATATTAAAAATAAAAAGAAAAAAAGGTGTAACGTATACGTGAGAGAAGAAAGGGGCACAATCATAAATTTATGGATTTTATGAGAGTTTTATAAAAATTTTGTATTAATTCCTTAAAAAAAAAAAAAAAAACTTTTGCGACTGCACCCCTAGCTAGTAGTTTAATTTTATGTAACTCTATATTTGGATGGAATAAGATTTTGAATTACAATTACTAGTCTACATTTATAATCGCTGGGCATTTGTATTTGTTGATCATAGATCATTAATATGGAAAATCTTATAGAGGTTTTTTAGGATTATAATTGTTTTCAGGAAATTTAGTGAAAACTCGTTAACAGTTGTGTCTACAGGAGGGGGAATTTGTCGGCAGCTAATTTTTTTCTATTAAAAAATTTGCTTTACAAATCCCGGCCCTGCATGCTTGCCAAAGTGCTGAACTTTCTAGTTTCTATACAATAGTTTCCTTATTTATTTGTTTCTGTGAATGTATGAGAATAATGTAATTCAGGAAATCTTTATATTATTAGTTTATTATGAAGGAAGACCTTCTCATTCAAACGACACTTAAAAAAATTGGCTAAAAAAAAGGTATTTCATTAGATTTTATTTACAAATCTCTCCTGAATTTTTGAATTTTTTTAATTTAGTCTCCAAACCTTTTTTCTTAACAATTAATGCCTTGAATTTATAATTTGTATTACCGTCAGTCTTTTTGTTTACATCTGTTAACATTTTGACACTTTTTTAAACATGACTTACACGTAACAACCTAAGAATGTGAGCAAATTAGAAACCTTTCAAATTTTAATGAATGTGAGCAAAAAGGACTGATGATCCCATTAAAAATTGAAAGTTCAGAGGATAAATTTCAATCTTTTTATTATGTGTTCTTCAACTTTCAAGGAAAAGTATCTGAATGATACAAATTTAAGGATCATTACACTAATATGATATAAAATAGTAATATTAGATTAATACGACATAAAATTGAACTAGTTTATATTATGTTAGTCAAGATGGAGGAGTTTCTGTTATGTTGATCAATAGATAAAAAAAAAAAACGGTAGGTATTTGAATAATTTTCTCTATTTTTGGAGAGGAATAATCTATTCATTTGTCAAGGAAAATGAGATGCAATTAAACGAAAATTCAGGAATATGCGTGTAATTTCGTTGTCCATCTTAGCAAAGATTTGAACGTTCAAAATTGATTTGAAAGTAGTGGTGATAGACATAGGTTAATGATAACTTCATATCTAACTCCATTATAAGGTGAAGAGTTCGAACCTCTCATTCTCAAATTTAAAAAAAAAAAATTTAAGGATCAGAATTATATTTGTCGAAAAAAAAAATCGAAAATAGCATTGCAGTAGAGCAAACTACCAGGCATAAGACGTCAAACAAAAAAACATTAGCCGAAGATAAAACTGAAAAACTTCTTTTCTCTATTTTTCTAAGACTAGAAAGATGAAATATACTTTTCTTTATTTTCCATATAAAGCAATAAATGAATAAATGGCAACCAACGAATTTAATTCGACCACTTATTGTTTTTGTACATGAATTGATAGTTGTCAACGTGAAAACCATAAGTGGTGTCAGACCCGGTAAGAAATAACTGTCTCATATCATTGATTTATAAATGTGTGTTTATATATACCTATATACAATCATGAATATCCGATTTAAAACAACAATTAAAAGGAACAAAATATCCTTCCAAAAGCATAATGGTAAGATCCCCAACACTTGTTTTAGAATGATTAAGATTTTTACTAATCGCTGCTTAACTCAATAAGTGAGAGATAAGTGATTTGGATAAAATTTTTTAAAAAAATTCATATATTAAATTTTAAGATTGTTTTCGTTTATTTTTAAAAAGTAAGAATAGTCTTGTAGCAGAAGCAAAATGTTCGCAAATTATTTGAGGTAGCAATTCATATATGTGCGTGTATTTAATGTATCATTTTCATTATTTATTTAAAACTCAAAGTTAAGAATTCAACCACAATAATTTCACAACCATACCCATTAATTTCAAAGTAAATCGTGGTTCTTATGCCTGAAAATTTCAGCTGAATATTGATCCCTCCATAAAATGCACAACTGCCTCAATTAATGTTATTTGGCGTTGACAAGATTGATACATAGGATAGGATTGGATTAATTGTGATGTGTTTATTGGTTCTGATATCAGTCATCTTCACTCTTTATTTATTAAAAAAAAAAAAAGGAAAAAAAAATATGCAGAATGCAAAACATTTGGTTCGTTTTTTTTTTTTTTTTTTTCTTTTTGAAATAAACGGTGATTACATGAATTAATAAGTATATTAAGACATCTTGATTAGGTCGACATTTATTTAGCACCAACATATCTACCCATTCAATATGATTTCAATAATAAAAGCAAACACATGGAATTTGTTAAAAGGAGAGAAAATACAAAAGTTACCATTACACTACTGTCTTATAGGATCTACCTCGACAAGCCCATTACTTCTTTAAAATCCTTTAATTACCACAAAAACCCCAAAGGGGGAGAAAAAAAGAAGAAGCTTATGGATGGAAAAAGAATGCATGAATTAAGACAACAAAATAACTCAAAACGCGAGGAAATCTATTTAAAAAAAAAAAAAAAAAGAAGACTGTTCATATCCCCGTAAAAGCTAAATGAAAATAAATTCAGGAGCCTAGAACCACCATTGAAAGTGCTGCTATTGAATCTTTTTTTTTTTTTTTTTTTTTTTTTTTTTTTTTTTTTTTTTTGGCACCACCATTGGCGTCACGAAAATTGTAAGAAACCCCTTGATGGAGACACGTGATAGTCTCTTGTGGTGTTAGTCCAATACGAGGCCCATTGTGACTAAATCTGTATCCCTTAGTTTATATATCCTTCCCTTAAACATTTCAATCATGAATCGTAATTTGTAACTCCGGTATCACCCCCTATCATCAAGTTCTCCGCATAGCGTAAAGCATGAAACTGTATTGTAGGAAACTTCTGAAGAACTTTATCTAATTTAATCTTGAAAAGATTGACCACATAAATAGAATCACATTCGATCCACAAACTATACCATTGAATCTCCGAAACTTTTTTAGCCGCCAAAATAAAAGCACCAAGTTTCCATCCCGAAAGCAAAGGAAATATCTTGAGAAACAACAAAACAACCATTAACGAAAACCATTCTAGTCCTAAACATAACTCCATAACCTGCAATACTATGAGCACCAGACACAGCACCATCTGTATTCAATTTACTCCAACCCTGAGGAGGATCAGCGGTCTTACCATTGCGATATCCAAAGTCATAGGGCATTTACAGATAACGCAGGGTTTATGAAAAATTATTATATCACTTTGCGAATTATTCATGCAAATGCGATATAGAGACTTAGTGTCTTTAACTACTATCTAGATCGTGGCTTTACCGAATTATTTGTGATATGATTCTTTCTCCAAAAAAAAAAAAAAAAAGATTTAGCAGGGTAATAAGTTTTTGATATTCAGTAACTCTATTAAAAAACAATTGCAAAAAATTAAATATTTATCTATACAGTCGTGAGATAAATCAGCCACTACTCTTCTTATACGAAAATAATTATGCATCATTTTCATACCGATGATATCTTCATATACTAATTATCTTTCTCTAAAAATATAGAAAACAAGCTTATTGTCACTAGGAGCAACTATGCTAAGAATATCATTGGTAATGTCAGAGATGGCCGCTTTCGCGTGCCCAACCTAATCCAGTGTAGGTTGGTTCCTTTTTACCAAGTCCTTCAAGTAATTCTACGATTTCCAGCTTATCTTGTAGTTGGAGAATTTTTATGATTCGCTTATTTGATATTTTTATGAGTTAGTAAAGGGACTCGATAAACATATGTTCAAGCTATATTAGTATTACAAATAAGTTAATCATTAAATTAGTTTTTCCTCCAATGTCTTTTTAGTTTTATTATTATTATTATTTTGTTCTGGTGAGCAAACCAAAGAGAGCACAGTAGGTACCGCCGTTAGCTAGATTTTAAAAGACAACGATGGACTACTTTTAGTATCACAGTAGGATACCATCGGTCACTTGTGGAAGACTGTCAGTATTGTGGTAATATTTTTAGTATTTTATTTATTTATTTATTTATAACTTGGGTCGGGGATTTGAGCTCTGCATCTTAAGGTAGAGTCAAGTATGGAATTATCGCTAAATTATATCTGCAACCATGCATTTTTAGTACTCTAATGTGTTGGTGTGACATTATTTCGAAAGATCTTTTTGGAATATTTGTCAAAATGACAATCTTTGAAATTAAAATCAACAAAAAAACCTTCTTTCATTATTATGTGAGAAAGACCATATTAAAAACCAGTCATTCTCGATCGTTCCAAAGTCCTTTTATTAATAAAAAATTTTGGAAGATTTTTTAACCTCAAAAAAAAAAAAAAAAAAAGGAAGAACATACACGAAGAAGAAAGAAAGTGTTCTAAGTCATTTTGTTAATTGACTCAAAATTTTCTTTTAGTCATAATCAGGCATCCAAAGTTGTGTTTGTGAATTTTATTTAAAGTTTTTATTTTTTATTTTTTAAAATATCGTCCTATCTTTTAAGAGGAAAAAGGAGAGTTAGTGGAAGTATCATGATGAATCACTTAAGTTCGAATTCGATTAACACGCAAAAGAGTCTAGATCCAATTCGAATCTACAATATATATATATATATATATATATATATATATACTGAAATGCAAAGAGTCAAAATTGTTAAAACAAAAGCAAGACATAGTTAAGATAACTCTATCCAAGTGAGAATTAAGGTGACACAAATGACCAACGTGATTTAGATAGATACTCAGCAAGAAGTTTTGAAATATTCAAGTCATCTTTAGCACACGTTGATCCGATTACTTTTATGATGTCAATAAATCATGTAAAATGATATGGGATTATGTAGAAATACCAACCTATCCCTTTACCCCATTTTGTACTTAAAAAATAAGGGTGACACTAATGAATTTAAGCTCTTGAGTAAGTATCAAGCGATGTTTGGAGCAACAACTCCAAATAAGGGGGGCAAAAAAAAAACTCAATTCATTTTCATCTTATTCTGAAGAGTCAACAAAATTTTTTTTTTTTTCATTTATTGAAAAGTCAAACAACTCTATCCAAAAAAATTCAACCTATGTAACAAATACACGCTTAGAATTTAATTACAAACGGACATTGTGCACCCTTAAAACGAGGGGAAAAACTTCAAAAATATATCTGTCGTAAGTGGCATTTCTCATGCCTCTTCATTTTCAGCACCGTTGACCAAAATCGGTCCGCGCCTTCTAGCTTGTGTGAACGTAAACCTTGTAAAGGATCTACCATTTTTTTTTTTTTTTTTCCAAACAAGTGCACACGTTATGTGGAAAGAATATAATTATATGCCCTTTTGCTTTGTGCATTTCACCAGATACAATCTCTTGGTTGTACAAAAATATTATCTAATTAAGAACCAAATAAATTAACTATAAAGGTCCCTTCCACACGACGTATTAACTAAAATAATATAATATTTGTAATGTTGACGTCATTGAACATGATAGAACGTGGATGGCATGTGGCTCAAGCTAGATTACAAAATCGAAAGGTCACTTAAGCCATTTGTCTTTAACAGAAAGCATTTAGTTAACCTTATTTCTATCAGCAAATGTTTCACAAGGGACGTACATAAAAAATGATAAAGTTCAAGAGTGAATTATATGGGGATATTCAATTTTAATGAGGGCAAAAAATGAAAAACGTTACGTCTATTAAGGTGAAATGGAAAAAAAATAAAAAATAAAAAATCGCTAAAAACAAAAGCCCTCACTTAATCATAAGTAGTTTTGCCCCTTTTTATACGTAAATTGACTTAGTTATATTTATATAAGAAAACAAAAATAAATAAATAAATTGCTGCAGTTAATTTGACACATTTACTTGCACAGAATGGGTATAAGTTTTCGCTTTCTTTTTTAATTTATTAGTTTTAATTTTCAGAATAAGACAATTGTATAGCTTATTTAAAGTATAAATTATATGGCTTTTAAATGTGGAGGAATCAGGGTGATCCAAATATCTCTGAGATAACTAACAGTAGTTTCTGTATGGGTAGTTTTCGAAGCCTTGAAGCGGATCATATATGGATCGACAATCAACATTCGTAGAATTTTTTTGTAAAGAAGTCGAAGATTGTGGCCTCAAATTCTTGAGATAAATCGACGGAACTACATGATACTGAAAACGTTTAACACATTTTGTATTTGAAATGGAAAGAGACTTTAATTGAACAATCTATTTTTGTGTGTGTGTGTATATACATTTATTTTTGCCTTTCGTTATTGTTCTTTTCCATTTATTTTTTGATATTTTTAAAAATGTTCTTACTAATTATTTTTTCTTTCATTACAAAAAATCCTCATTTTGATACTTATTTTACTAAATTTTAGGGAGAGCTCGACTTTTATTCTGACCCTTTATTGCAGTACGATTTATCTTATTGCTACTCCATTACAATCACTCTCTTTTTTCAATTAAAAAAAAACTAGCTAGAAGATTATGTCCGTTCAACAATATTTGAACCATTTTGGCCACTATTAATTCGTCACATGTATAAACACACACATATATATTAATTAGGGAGCGTGCGAAAGCGCGTACGGAATAGATAAACAAAGCATATCAAAGCAAAAAAAAAAAAAAAAAAAAGGCATGTGACGAGTCCTAAAAGCACCACATGACGGCTTGATAAGTATGTACGAAGGCACTGTAAAAGTGCATTCACATAAAAGATCAAAAAGATAAAAGGACTATTCGAGATTGGCTAGGGATAAAAATAATTTTGTGAGACTAAATATTTAAACCAATAAAAAATTAAATATAGATCAAAATGAAAAAAAAATGACTAAAATGAAAAAAAAAAAAAACTTAAGACCAAAAAAAAAAAGATCAATGGATAAAAAAAAAGTTTTTTCCTTTCTTATATGTTAATAGATATTTAAATAATATTTATAACAGAAATCGTTATGTGTATCAAAATATACGGATTAGACCGCTATTCTTTTAGAACCCATATCATTAACGTATCCCATGTTATATTAAAATAATTCCTCACATATATTTCTTTTGTTTACAAACATTTGGAGTTTGCAGGCCATTTAACCATACGTTCATAGATAAAATCCCATGACGCAATGTTTTTAAGAACCCTATATATGGCAGCATGAGGCAGCACGCTTAGCTGACCAAGAAGATTTCTTCGGATCACATCAACATCAAGTAGTATCATTATTGCGTACTAAAATATACTCCACGGTTCTAAATTCAAATCTCTTCAATCTATAAATACCTGAAAAACCTATGCATTTCAACACACATCGAAAACAAGCACAAAAACCCTTCTACCTATATAGCTAACACAACCTCCACCAATGGCTTCTCTCCAAATCTCCGACATCGAAACCGAGATTCCCTCCGACATTCTAGCAGCTCGCGTCATGCAACTATACGCGAGCATATCGAAACTCGAGTCCCTTCGACCTTCGAAGCAAGTGAACACGCTCTTCACTCAGCTCGTCAACTTGTGCATTCTTCCTTGTTCAATAGACGTTAGGGACTTGCCCGAAGAGCTCCAAGTCAAGCGCGAGAGTCTCATAAGCCTATGCGGCGAAGCCGAGGGCCTTTTGGAGCTCGAATTCTCAACATTCCTAGCCAAAAGTCCCAAAGCCATAAGCAACCTCAACCTCTTCCCTTACTACAACAACTACCTCAAGCTAGCCAAATTAGAGCATGATATTTTGGTTCGAAACGGAGTTTTGAAGCCCAAGAAGGTGGCTTTTGTTGGCTCAGGCCCATTGCCCCTTACCTCCCTTGTCTTTGCCATGAACCACTTGAAATCAACTCACTTTGACAACTATGACTTTGATGAGAAGGCCAACACCTTGGCTCGACAAATCGTTGCATCGGACGTCGAACTCGAGAAGAGGATGAAATTTGTGACAAAAGATGTTATGGAAGTGAGAGAGAAGCTAGGGGAATATGACTTCATATTTTTGGCTGCTCTTGTGGGGATGAACAAAGAAGAGAAGGTGAAGGTTCTTGAGCATGTGAGGAAGTACATGAAGGAAGGAGGGATTTTGCTTGTTAGGAGTGTCAAAGGGCCTAGGGCTTTTTTGTACCCAGTCGTAGAGGAGCATGAGTTGGTTGGATTTGAGATTCTTGACATCTTTCATCCCACAGATGAAGTGGTCAACTCGGTTATTTTGATGAGAAAACCCGTGTTTTAAGTTGTGTTCTACATCTGATTTCACTACAAGGTATAGAGTGAGTAACTACCACCTCTAAGTTAAAAAAAAAAAAAAAAAAAAGTGATCCATATTTACGATGGTAGGATAAAGATCTTGATTTAAGTGTTTTCCTAATTAATTAGCTTCATTCCTCTGTATAAGGGGGATTCTGAGCCTATATGGGCGTTTATTTAGTTTGTGCTATGTGAGCTATGTACTTCTTTTTCTAGTTGTGGCCTGTTCTATTTATACCTACGTGTTTGTTTCCTACAATATGAATAAAAATGTCTTTGTATTCTATACACGTGCAAGTTTGGAAATCTTGCTTTATGGTTTAAGTACGCATTTAGATTGTATTTCATTGGTTATTAACATTTTTATGTCCACTATTTTGTTTTTATTCCGAAAGTGTAATAATCTATGTCTTGAAATTTAATATTTTTATATCATCAAATTATATTTAATTAACAAATCATACCTTTTCTTGGTGAATATATTATTTTGACATAAAAATACCCATCAAAAGAAAAACTACAGTTTGGATTATTCATCGTTTTATAACATGTATTTTTATTTTTATTTTTTTCGGAGTCATGCATTTGTATCATTAGGTTACATTGGGTTCTTTACATTTTCTACGCTATATTTTATTTTAATTCAGAAATTATATCCGATATTTTGAACTTTTACATTTGTATATCATCATATGATACTTATTATACAAATTTACACCATTTCTCAGTCAAATTACCTTTAAAAAGAAAGATTAGAATTATGTTTTGTTATTTACATTTTTTCCTAAGCATTTTGTTTTATTTATAAAGTATACAATGTATTTTAAAATTTTAAAATTTTATGTTATTAGATTACATTTAATACATAAATTTACACATTTTCTTGATCAACACTTAATTTTTATATTTAAAATATCCAAAATATTCTTGAATTTAAAATTAAAAACAATCAAAGAAATTCTAATTGCCAAATGAGAAAAGAGAAATTTAACTTTGTAATTTAAATTAGAACTTCTCCGATTTATCTGCACGATAATTTTTTTCCATGTAGGTGTTAGCTTCCGTTAGCTCTTAAAATATTACAAATTAGAAAATAAACTAACTCTTATAAAGTATAATATGATTACTTATGAAAAACTTTAACATCTGTGGATCTGTAAATTTTGTTAAAAAAAAATAATAAATAGTCCACACGTGCTTACAATTAGTATTGATTAAATAGGAAAATTACATAACCAAAAAAGTCATCCATAGAAGGCAAAAATCCTAAATAAAATAAATTAAATAAATAAACTAAAAGCAACATAAAAGGCGGGAAAGGTCGAAAGTTCTTCTCAGCTTTGTGTGAAGCCTATTCTAATATGAGAATCGATGTGAAGTCCACATATTTTCGGGCTCGATCACATGAGAGATGTAGAGTTGGCTTCATACGGAACAAGATAACCATACTCGTTCGAGAAAGAAACTTCATAATGAAAGCACAAAAAAACTATCCCTGGAGATCATCACTAGGCACCATTAGAAACTGGTCTACAAGTAATTGTGTCCCAACTTCAGTTATGTCAACTCCTCCTGAATCCATTGTAACCGGACCTTGCATTTGAGAAGGATTCGAGAAATCCGGCATTTGAGAGGCATGCTGCGAAAATGAATTCCTCGGCCGGCCAGCTGTTGAATCATCTCTAAGCATTACTGGTGAAGGATATGAAAAACAAGCCTTGTAGTTATTTGTACCAACTTGATCATCTTCTTGAATACCATTGTTAGATGATGAAAATTTAGGAGCAACAATTCCGGGTGGGGTAACATTTTTCAAATTCGCTGCGGGATGAAAAGTACTCGGAAACTCGAGTTCTTGCATTGGAAAAGGATTTGGCATGATCATATTGGGAGGAGTCATGGAAATCTCTTGGAGATGAGACATTTGTTTGTTTGGACCAATGAAACTGTTTGGATAATGGACCTTTGATGGAAACTTAGATGTGACGAGTTGTGTGTATTGCGAGGGAAGAGAAAGGGAATTTTGTGCTTTATGGAGATCACTTTCACCAGAGCTGGCTGTACTTGGAGTAGAAGTAGTCCTAGTTGAACAAACTTCTAAAATATTGTTTGCCTTTTCGCTTGTAGTTCCATTATGCTTCTTCAATGTAATTCTGTACTTCTACATCCATACAATAGGAGTAGAAATTTAGTAAGGAGTACTTCCTTCAGGGATTTACATATATACATAAATATTTGCGCATGTGGATGCATATGCAACTATATATATATATATATATATATATTTCTTTTAAAGAGGAAATTTCATTAAATACAATAAAAAAAATACAAAGACACGAACATGACAAATGCACAAACATAACCCTTTAATAAGAATGGATCTATTGATAAAGTTTAATGACGTTCAAAGGAAAAACAGTATACATACTTTTATATATCTATATATATTAATGTAAACGTAATCTATATAATTAAACTTCTTTTTAACGTTAATGAAAAGAAAAGAGATAACGGGTATGCATTCCAATTAGGATAGCATTCAAAATCTAACAAAATGTTCTATTTGCACCCATAAAATTAATGAATAACCCCAATTAATGCATGTTTCTTAACATTAATTTTGAAATCTATCATTTTATAGACATTTTTAATTTAAAGCCAAATTTAACCCTCATATGTACCCACATTCATTTTAAATTATTTTTTATTTACTTCAAAAAAATTTTTTTATTAAAAATAAATTAACAAATCTAAATCAAAATAATTAAAAAATATATACTTTTTTCATTCGCTAATTGAAAACAATTTTTTTTTGATGACTTATAATTTATTACATAAAATTCTTCAAATGCTTAAATAAAAGGGAAAAAATAATTTAATAAATTAAAAAGTTAAAAATACATATTTAATAGTTATTGGCTCTTCAAAAGACATGTTTTTTTTTTCCCCGCTTAAAACCTCCATTGAGATTTTCATGTAATTATACAGATTTTTTAAGAAAGAATTTGATGAGAACAATTCAAGGTTTATAAAATAAAATTAAAGTTAATGAAATTGTGGGGGAATCTTTTTTATTTGTTCAAAAAATACTATTTCCATTTATAGTGAATGTGGGGTATGTATTTTTAAGTATATTATAAAAAAGATTATTTCTATTTATAGCTAGTTATGTTAGAGTATGGGCATTCTTAATAGGTTTTAATGTAACTTTATTATAGATTAAAATTGTGGGGGATTTTTATTAATATTCTGGGTGCAAATAGAACCATTAAAATCTAATCTTTTGTTTTGGTTGATAAGCAGCATATATATGTGTATCTCTCCTCTGCTAACCTAAACTATTAATTTTATAAGCCAATTCAGAATTTATGACTCCAAATCCCAAACCCCGTGGCTTTTCAAAATCTGGTCCTTTTTGGTGAACTCTCAAAATCTAGTCCTAATCCACACCAAGCTCAGTCGATGTTTTTAGAAGAAATGGGAAATTTTAAAAAATAAAAAAGATTAATTCTATAAATTTTCTCTTAGTTGTGACTCTTGTATCAATTTTGCCCACCTATCTTTAAAACGTAATGTTGAGTCCCGTTGACAAAAATTCTCCAACTGTTAGTTTAAAGGACATAAAGAACATGTTATGTTATAGGAAGTGGTTGTTGAGATTCTAAATTGTTATTATTATTTTGCATTCCAAATGACGGTGATGACTATTAAAAAAAAAAACACAACGAATAAAAAAATAATTCGATATCTTTTTTTTTTAATATTTTAAAGTTTTTGGCTTTCTCTGAATTATAGAAATAGACTTTTTTTTAAAAATAAATTTCCATTTCAAAGTTTTTCATTTCTCTATCCTAGAGCGTTAAAATTCCTCTTTTTAAAAAAAATTTAACTTTTTTTAAATTTTCTCCTTAATTGATATTAGATCTCCTTATTATCAAATTAATTCAATGTTGAAAAAGAGATTACCCTATTATCGTCAGATTGTGTACTAAAAAGCCAATTTCCATTCAAATCCGAATAGGAATGTTTGTTAACTGATCCTACGACCACCCTGAATTAAATTTGACCCTTTCAGTAACCACCAAGTAACTGACTTTGAAAATCAGTTTTCATGATTAGCCTTTGTTTTTTGTTTTTGTTTTTTGTTTTTGGAATAAAATGTTTAGCCTTTTAAATCTGATTAGCAAATTCCAGAATGAAAAACCTCCCTTAAAAATATTGTATCTTATGTCCCCAACAAATGCAAATATAAAATACTTAGAACCTCACCATTTTCACAGTTTCACCTTAGGTTTTTTTTTTTTTTTTTTTTGGTATGGTCTACAAGTTACCTGAAGATGACTGGCAACATTTTCCCGAGTTACTCCTGGTACATTCATAATTTTGAGTATCTCATTTGGTTTTGCCTCTGTTGAAATAGAAAAACAAATTTAGAAATGAATAAGAAGAATCTAAACGATATTGAGAACTTAAATCTGCAGCTTATTTTTCTGTTTCATCAATAACTAAACTATATATATATATATATATATATATATATATTTTAAACAACTGGTACGTACACCAAAGCCCCCTCTAAATTATTTAAAATAAGAAAGAACAAATGAAAACTAAAAAAATAAAATAAAATAAAAGAATTCTTCAACTAATGTAACAAGCCAAAAAAGACTTTATAGTAGACATTTTTACACCGAGCAACTTGAATTTATTGCTCAATTGTAATTTACACCCTAATGTTACAAAATTGTAGTAATTTAGTCTCATTGATAACAATATTAACCATTTAAAAGAAATTAATAACATATGATTTGTATATTAGTGGTTAATTAATACCATGAATATATATTGGACAATGTACGCAATGTAATATTGTATTTTAGGTATTTTTTATAATTAGCTTGTTTCAGGTTTAGATTTTTTTTTATTTCGTTTGATTTGTAAAATCATTGATTTTAGGAAAGTCAGTAAAGTTGAATTTTGTAATTAGGAAAGATTGTTTTGTAATCTGTGTATAAATATTTGATCACATCAATGGAAAGGCGATGACATAATTTCCTAAAATGTGTATTTTATGTATTTTCTCGAATAGAATTGTCAGTTTCATCTATTGGTAAAAAATTACTTTTGAAGGAAATTAACAACTTGTGATTTGCATATTGTTTTATTAAAATAAACAAAATTCTGAATTATTTATTTTAGATATAAATTTGGACTACCATTGACTAAAAAAGACATTTATGCTTTTATTTACTGATCTATGTGTAGATCAAGTGTCACTTTTCATTTAAAAAAAAATCAACATTATTATCAATCAATAGGAGAAAAATTAATACAAATTTGTAAATTCTTAATATAAAATGTCGAAATTAAAAATTTAAGATATAAATGATAACTATATTGTAAGTTTAGGTGTACTGATGAGGGGAAACAAAAACAAAAAAAAGTGTCCCTGAAATTTACCTGCATCACCCCCCAACTGCTGAACAGCTTTCTGAAACATGCTATGAAGCTCTGGAGACCAATTAAGTCTTGATTTTTTCCATGTAGTCTTAGAAGGGTTCAAACTCGACTCAGAGTCACCAGCTTCTTCATCTCTCATTTTCTTTGTTTCCTCTTCTCCATCCAAATTCACAGGACTTTCGGCTGCTTTTTCTTCTACATTTCTGTTCAATGATCTCTGAGAATTATCAGAGAGATTTTTCCTAACCACATGCTGCCAAATGTTCATAATCTCTAGTAATCTGACAGGTTTTAGTAGAAAGTCTTTTGCTCCATTCCTTATGCCCCTCATTATGTTGGCTTGGTCATCGTTTGTGGACACCACTAAGGAAACAAATGGGTTACGATTAAATTAAATATGAAGAAAGAAGTATTTAGTATACATATTTTAATACAATTATTTGTCATTAAATGCATATTTTTACTATATTTCATATATTTCTAATTTAATAATTTGTGGGTGGTTAGTAATGTTCATATAAGTTTTTTTTAATAATTATATTTACATTACAGAAAAAAAAAAAAAGTTTCGAAACTTTCACAAGAGATGAATGTGCGATTAAAAAAGGTAGAAGAAGGAAGAAGAAGAAAAAGAATCGATAGCTTAAATAAATCTAGAATTTGAATCGAGATGGATATGTAATTTATCAAAAATAAAAAAGTAATAAATTAAAATTACGATAGATCACAAAAATTTTATGACACAAATAATATTAGGTTGGATTTTCATCCAAAAAAAAAAAAAAGGAAAGATTTGGGGCGAGCTTAGAGATACTCACAAACTACAGGTAAACCCATTTCATGGCTTATGATCTCCAAAAGCTTGAAACCATCAATGTCAAGCCTAACTACATTAGTGAGAACAATATCGAATTTTTCCTTTGTTCTCAATATCTCAAGAGCTTCTGCCGCTTTAGTTGTCGCCGTAACTGCATGCATAAGAAATTTGAATTTATGTAAACATTTCAAATGCTCGAATGCCAACGGCATTCATGTTTTTCAACCATAACACAAGATGTAGAGTTCAAATCCCCAATCAAATTGATTAAAAAAAAAAAAAAAAGGTGGTGCTAAGACATTTCCCTTTTATTAAAAAAAAATCAAAAATAGGATTAAGAAAAATGGTATAGAAATTGAAAGTGCAAAAACGAAAAAGAAAAAGAAAAAGAAAAAAACCTTGGTAATGACACTTTCGGAGTAAAGTAACGAGATAAGTGAGGCAAACAATGTTGGCATCAATTGCAAGGACTTGCATGCCGATGGGAAATTGGTCAGATTGATATCCATTGACCTCCGGTGATGGAATCTTTTCAAGAAGATTTTTGCTCTCTGACATGTTAAATCTCTAATATAATCTTCCCAGAGATTTCCAGAGCCAATAATATCTGATTTTCTTGGGAGATCACCACACTTTTCTCGGGAAATTTTTGAATTTCAAATTAACGAGGTTTCGGGAAAAGATAGGATTTTTTCTGTTTTGTTTTGTTTTGTTTTTTTTAGAAGGGCTAAAAGATTAGCAATAAAAGCGAGAATCAGATATTTTACCCTGCAAAGGATGCAGAGTTAGTTCAACTTTCCTTTTTTATTGTTTTTCTTTTATGGACGAGATCTTAAAGAGAGTACTAACTTTCTCATTTTAGTTGTTTAAAATTTAAATTCCTTAGTAACCGGAGACTTTCCATCAAAACACATTTAAAAAAAAAATAGAGACGGGATATTTTTCCAAGCGGCTTTCAAAAAAAAAAAAAAAATCATTCTCTTCATAATGAATATGCATTGTTGAATTTTTTTTTATCAAAGAAAAAATTCAAGGAGCATCGTCGATTTATTGATTGTTATATTTGTTTTTGTGAGTTTTTACGTAATTAAGATAATTTTTTTAAGACTTTGGTTTGGAATCCATTTAGGGCATGTTTACTTCTAATGAAAGGAAAAAGGAGAACAAGTAGTGTTTTTGTTTCCATCTAATTATGTGCATAGCAAAATGAATAATGAGAATTTAGAGATTTGGCTAAAATGTCCCATTTTTTGTGTCCCTTAAATAATATTAAGTGGATGGCCTTTAATTGATATGACAGGATTTTTGAATTGATTGAGATATTATTTAAGGTGTTATAATATTATTAAAAGGATATAAGGTAAAAATGAGGTGACGTTAATGGACATTCAAGCAGCCTTCCTCGATTGCCAATGCCGGAGCCAATAATTCTTATTGATATGAAAAATAACAACAATAATAAAGGAATTAAGATATCCTCATCTTTATTCATTCATTTTTTTTTCTTTTCCTATTACTTTTGTACGTATTAATCAATAAAGACAACAGTTTCACTTCAAAAAATAAAAAAATTACTTTTTTACGTATTACACTGCTGGTTACATAAATGGTACTTAATTCGTTGACAACCAGTAGGAATTCCAATTGTATGATCTACTACTTTTCCCATATTAAAAGGCAATTATATGATCCCAATTAGAAAAGAAAAAAGAAAAGAAAAGAAAAAAGATAACAACTTATCCACATTCATGATTTAAAAACTTTGGGTCCCTAAGTTATTGGGATTTACAAATTCTCTTTTAAAAATTAGGTAAATAATAGTTTTTGAATACTTTTTTTTAATGGCAAAACTATTTTACTTTGGAAATTGTCCATAGCTATTAGAATGCTTATTAAATCATTCAATCAATCAGTAATTTATTATGGTCAATGAATGATTGAGCACTATTTAAAAGAAATCGGTTATTTTCCTAATTTAATAAAATTTCATACATTTATTTAAAAACTGCTTAAAAAATGTCATTTATCCACATATCTCAATTATCTTTGATGCTAATTTACTCCTCAATATCTCTCCAAAAAAATTTAAATAAAAATAAAAAATTTACTCCTCAATACTATAAACGTATGCAATATGCAGTTGTAGTCATGATCTAATGTAATTTCATTATTTGACTATTTAAAATATAGAGTTTAAATAGCCCTAATCCTAAATTGAAATAAATAAATTAATAAAAATCCAATGTCCCATGGACATTTTTTTTCCCCAATAGCACTCTCCTTAATGGAGTATTTTTATAGTACATATTGATGTTTTTTGCCTTTTTGAAAAACTAATAACTTATGAGCACCTATACTCTCGACTCTCATTTGACAAATTAGCATTTTAATAATATGAAATTTGAACCAACAGATGTGCATAAATATTTTCCAAAAGATACAGAAAGGAACACATACCATTATATTCGTGTATAAAAATAAGGCAAAGCACGAATCGAATATATAGCAAATCACCTTGTAAAGACGATCCTTGTGCCTTATTATATTTTGTCACAAAATAGACAGTTGATCAAAGGGAACAAAAAAATCAAAGACAGAAAAAAAAAAAAAAACAAAAAAACAAAAAAAGAGAGGAAATTTTATGGAAACAAAATGAATGGAAGAACCAACAACAATGGAAATGGACAGTGTTGGTTCCTTCTAGTACTTTGTATCATTGTTTAGGTAGCATTCCTTAGGGAGGCCTTGAGGGAACCGCTTCGGGTCTTTGCAGTAATCATAAACCATGTATTTTTTCTGCATCCACTTCATTTTCCCCTCGGCTCCATAATTGAGCGTTTCCCAGAGCCACTGGTTGTTCTTGAACCGAGAAAATAAGGAGTTTGATGTGCAAGAAGTAGCACCACCGCCATACCAAATGCAAGCATTTTGGTCGTTGTACTTCTTGAAGTAGGCATTGAAAGGCGCTTTGGACCAATCCGTCTTGACCAAACCGCCTCTCGTCGCCCATTGGTCGGCATTCCAAAGACTCGCGTACAACTTCATTGGCTGGTAAGTGGGAAACGGAATTCCGTACTTCTCCCAGTTCTTGAATTCCCTAATAGCGATGCCATCGACCAAAAACCTAAATTGGACAGAAAAAGAGTGATCACAAATAAGTACTGGTTAATATTTCAACTAAATTTGAAGCACAAGTTATGAGCACCCTCTAAAATGCGTCCCAATTTATTTGTAATTTATAACTCACTTTATGATATAAAGTATAATATGCCTTATTACAACAAATTAAGAACGGATTAATTAGATGGAAAGATTTTATAATTAGTCGTGAATGTTAAAGGCCAGATTTTTATATCAAACGTTTGTATAGAAACATTCTTTTTTTTTTTTTTTGTAAGACAAAATAAGGAACTATATGATACTTACACAATGTGTTTAGGATTCCATAGGATGGTGTAAGTGTGGAAATCGGTAGTCGGGTCGAACCAAAGGCGGAATTGTTGCTCTCTGTTGCCCTTGCCTTGGCAGAAAACGTTAGTATGAAGAGTGTAAGGTTGACCGGTTTCGTTTCCCAAGAATTCGAAGTCTATCTCATCATGGTAATTTCCTTTGGAGGATAACTAATTACCAAATTTATGCATAGCAATGTACAAGTTAGAAGTAGAATTATCGCCATAATCATACAATTATAAGGACCATAAAAATTCTATAAGAAAAGCCACAAACTCGAATAAATCTTATGGTTTAAAACTCACATAAAATGTAGTAACAGTGCCAGCAGAGTTTCCGGGGACAAGCTTGATTTGCATATCTATCTTTACATATAGATATGATTTCTTTGACTCAAAGCCCGAACCCGAAACTTTGTCAAGTGTGACCTTCAGAAGCTCCCCATTGTTGAGTATCTTACAGCGACCGTTACCCCATCCTAGGTTAACATAATCGTAGAGGCCACCGGCAGAGACGACTGTGGAAGTGGCAAGAAGAAGAGAGAAAAGCAGAAAAATGGATGACACATTAGCATTGCTGAGAGGTTGGTTCTTCATGGTTGGGAAGTAGAACATGCATATAGACAAATATTAGACACTTAATTTTGTTGTTGTTGTTGTTGGTTTTTCGTCTTTGTTTTTGTTTTTGTTTTTGTTTTTTCTTTCCTCTCTATATCTTCGAGCTTGTTTTGTGTATATTTATAGGTGTAGAATTTTAGCAAGAGAAGAATGTGTAGGAGTTTAACTTTGGAGTGTCCATTTGGTTGGTGAGCATAAAATGGGACCAACAAAAATTATTGACTTTCTTTATTTTATTGTCTTCTAAATTTATTGTCTCCCTATTTGGCTTAATTCCCTTAATATCCAGCTGTGATTTTCTCTTAGAATCAAATTCGTGAGTTAAGATAGGCCACCACTAGGCAACAAAGATCATAAGAAATTCCATTTAAAAATAATTAATAAGACCGAATTTAAATTTTCACTTAATATATATTTTGTCCCCAAGCCAAGTGTCAACAAGAAAAACATAAACAAATGTTTGACTTGATTTCACAAATTCATGTATGCGTAAACTCAAATAATAAAAGTATAAAACCCTCAACGTGGGAGACACCAAAACTCAAGAGTAGGAAGACACAACTTCCACCTTGCTAGGAAGCTGCCTACTAGTTTCCATATAACAGCTAATATGAAAGTGCAACAACAACTATATGGGTTTTTGTTTTTTGTTTTTTTTTGGATAATTAACTACAACTTTATTGTTACTTGGTCTTTATTTCCTTTCTGGGCCTAAATTTGCTATTTGGGTCTTGTGATTTGTTTATATTTGTGGAGGGAAAATTAAAATAGTAAAGGTTTTATAAGTCATCGTTTAAAACCCTAAGGTGATCCTTTTAAGAGGGAGTTTGTAACAATCAACTTGTTACTCATGATGAGCGCCTCATTTGCCCATTTCCTTCTGTTTTTTTATTGTGAAACTTCTGGAAAAATACCTTACTTAAAAATTTTTTTTTCCCCACAAAATTTGAAGGTTAAGATTTCTACAACATAAATAAACTTGATTAACGTCATAAATATGTTTTAATATGAATCTGAAGATAAAATTTATGTACATAAATTTGAGGCTTAAGCCTCAAAAAGCACCAAGGTGCGCAGCCTTACTCACCTGGTGGGTACTCTAACATGTTAAAAAAATACCCGGGGTGCCTTTTTAAATTTTCTTGGACTCCTTATAAAGCTTAAGCTTAGTTCTCAAAGTGGCAACACAAAACACTAGTACAGAGAATAGGGATTTTACGACAGTTAAATACCATGATGCTTTAAAATCTTCGTGAAAAAATACAACAACAGTAAAAAGATTTCACGACAGCTACCGTCATGGAATCCACCATTGTGAAAAGACATGAGGATTCCATAATGATTTCACAATTGCCGTGGAAATAAAAGATAGGCGGATAAGGCTTAGATATTACTATAATGTGATTTGAAACCTAGCTAGCATTAGTTGCTCTCATAGCAATCTAGGGTTTTAGAAGATGTAGATATTTCTTTATGTATGCCGGTTACATAAACTGGCATGTCAGTATAGTGCCTCAAGGCTTCGTATTAGAAATTGTATGTTTATCCTTTCCCTCCGTTGATAGGTAGCCAAGACGAAGTTTGTGGTGCCTTGACCGGTTCAAGCGTTATGTTCATCACGGCACCGTTCCTTATGCAAATGCAATATTATGGTCCTAGAGTGATCTAGCCTCGCGGATTCATGATAAGGTCAAACCCTCTTTAAAATCACGATAATGGCTCCGCCCCCAGATCGAGGGCATGGAATAATACCTATTTAAATTATATATTTAAACAGGCTTGTATTTAATTTCATATGTTATAAGGATCATCTCTTAGAAGGTTAAACGTGTAAGCCTCTAGAACTCTAAGGTAATTACAGCCCCAAGTGTAATTGTTGTACATAGTAAAATCTTCTCTCAACACCAAAGAGAATGTAGACATTATTAAGGAAAGACGAACCACTTTAAATCTCTATGTTCTTTATATTTTATAAAATTCTGAACTGCATACATCTTGTTAAGTCGATATCGACCATTATTACATTAACACTCAATTTGGAGATATTATCCAGTAGAATGAAAATGTTGGAGTTTAATTCTCTTATTTAGCGGAGAGTTTATTTTTCTCTTTGATTTGATAATTCTTTTCATCTTTTTAGCCTCTCGATGAACTAATTTATTGTAATAACATATATTAAATGTGTCCGAATAATGACGGAATGCCTTTTGATCTTCCTTCTTGACCATACCATTTGTGTTTCTACCAATACTTTTCCGATCTTTAATATGTTCTGTCCGGTACTGTACTAAGAAATATTGAAATTAAGACCTTATAAATGATACAAATGGTGGTCATACAGATCTTGGTGCGTGATATGGAACTTAGTTCTATTATTACGGACCTTATGGTGGTACGGACTTGGTGATACGGATCTTAGTGGTATGGATTCGAACCCATGGTAATGTATATTGCCCCGATGACCCGGACTGTTCCGGATGCTCCACATGTTCTGGAATCTGAAAATTCCTTGTCCAAAATCAAAGGTGTCTTATTTTACTATGTAGGTAAAAATTCACCCAAACACATCCAGGGGTCAAGTTTTGTAAAAATGTTTTTCATTACTCTCTAACAAGTCTTCTGAGTTTATCAAAATTAGTCACCAACTGTATATTAAAAAAAAATGGTAACAAACTGCCTATATTCCAAACTATTTCTTGGTTAACTGTTACAAATATCCGTTATATTTAAGAAGGGAGAAGAAAAACCAATAAAAAAAAAAAGGGAAGAAAAAATTAGAAGCAACTCCAGAATCACCAAGGAAAACCATGTGAAGATTCCTTTGTTATATCCCGTGAGCAAGCTCTGGCTAACAATCTCCTGGGTGACGATGGAAGCCGACAGGTGAAGCCGAAATCTAGAAAGTGAATAATTGTTGTACACATCCGCCGTGTGGCATGAATGGAATGGCTATCACGGATAGTGGGCCACATGGCGTTCTTCAATTTGCTGCTTAATTGGCTGGTTTGGGAGCTGATGTGACTTAAAGGAATGCAGTCTATGGCTCATGTCACAGGGTCAAACTTTTTCCTCAAGTTTTCGGCCCTACGATGGCCTAAGACGCCCACTTAGTCAGCCACTCACTCAAAACTCACAAGCAAAATAGAATACACACAAAGGTTAAATCAAGTAAATAATCACGACACAACAGGCTTACGGGAAAATCCCAACCTTTCTATTAATCACTAACAAAAAGGATTACAAAGTCTCTGCAAGGATCACACAAATGCTCAACGTTCATGTCCTTTGCCTTTCACAACTTAGTAAATTTAAAACAATACAAGGTGGTTGACACCCCCAACCACGTAGGCACTAACTAGGCAGCTAACTTCGTGCTTGGCTATATGGCATCGCTCTGTCAAGCCACTTGGTCCTCGCACGCATGAGTTCCTCAAACTGGGCAAGAACCGACCACATGGTGGCAACACACACCAGCCACTTGGCCCACTCACTGAGCCCTCAATCTTGACTGAATACACTGGATGAACCTGGTCTCAATTACGGTCCAGGGCAGCACCAACGGCTATCTGGGTCATGGACCACGTGTAAGCGTCTAGCAGCCCATGCCCCAGATTTCTCGGCCACTGATTAAACCACTCGCCCACTTGCACCGCATTTCACGCCCACCAGCTTTGCACACTAACCAACCGCATCTGAACTTGCACCACATCCGCCCGCCTGCTTGGCCACGCCTCCGGGCCTTATCTCGGCCATGCTGGCCCCAAGTCTGCAAAACCCACACACTTGTCTGAGACCCGCTGGCTAGGCCGCCCAAGCCGATGTATGCTTGCCTTAGTCTTCCCGCGCGCCTAACTTCTTGCCGCCATCATGCTTGTCCACGAATCCTTCGAACAAGACTTCACTAACCAAGGCTACTCGCCTTGGTTTCGCCATGCCTATGTCGAGGCTTGGCACTGCTCAGCCCGCGCTGGTCCCCATGCAGGCCGCATGCCACATTTATAAGGTCTGACAAACCCACCCCCACCGGATGAAGCCGACGTCCTCATCGGGAAGGTCTCCAAGTATTCATTGATCCGATCCTCAAATTGCCACAGCGTCACATCACGTTCCCAAGTAGCATCCTCCTCACTATTGCCTTCCCATTGCACTAAGTAATCTGTACACCGATTCTTCCGACTCACCCCCATGGTTCGATGGTCAAGTATCTTAACCATCTACTTCTCAAAATACTTCCGTACATTGGGTGGGGCTCGCCTCACATGTTGCCTATTCTGGTCAACATCCTCAAAGTAGGGCTTGAGAAAATTACATGGAAAGTTGGGTGGATCTTCATCCTCTCCGACAATTGGACTCGGTAGGCCACATTGCCCACCTGTTTGATCACTTCAAAAGGCCCGTCATACCGCTGAACTAGACCTTTATAAAACCGTTTGTCCGTCACCTTCTTTCAAATCTGGGGTGTGAGTTTCAATAAGACCTTGTCACCCACTTGAAACTCTAACGGCCGCCTAGTTCGCATACTTCTCCATCCTCCGTTGTGCCTTCGCCAAGCTTTCTCGAGCCTGCTCAAGGAGTTCTTGCTTATCAAGAGCAAAATGATTAGGCTGCAGGACATTCTCCTTGTGACTTCGTCTTGGCAACATCAAGAGGGGTCAAAAGCTGATGTCTCATCACAAGTTCAGCGGGACTTAAACCTGTGGATGAAGATTTATGTATGTTGTAGCAAAATTGGGCCGTATCAAGTAAACTCACCCAATTTCTTTGATTGGCCGTCACATAATGCCTCAGGTATTCCTCCAACAATGCATTGATCCACTCTATTTGGCCATCGGTTTGCGGATGATTTGTTGTGGAAAATTTCAAATCTGAACCCATCAATTTGAACAAAAAAGTCCAAAATTTACCTGTAAACCGAGCATCACGATCGCTGACTATGTCTTTGGGGACTCCAAACAACTTAACCACATGCTTAAAAAAAAAACTCCGCTGCTGTGTCGGCAGTGCATGCATGAGGTGCACCCAAAAAGATCACAAACTTAGAGAAGCGATTAACCACCACCATCACCGATCTTAGACCATCCATCGTCGGGAAACCCGATATGAAGTTCATGGAAACAGACTCCCATTGTCTCTCCGGTATAGGCAATGGCTGAAGCAACCCCGCTTGCTTCTTCCTCTCGGTCTTGTTAATCTGGCAGGTTCGACAAGTGTGAACGTACATCTCGATATCATCTTCCATCCTTGGCCAAAAGTACGTCCTAGACAGCAACACCACCATCCTTTCCACGCCTAGATGTCCGGCCCACTAAGGGTCGTGAGTCTCTCTAAGCAACTCCCGTCTAAGTCCACCACCCACTGGAACATATGGCCTGCTGCCTCGTGCATAGAGTAGGTCACCCTCAATAAAATATTTACGAACCAACCCTTCCTTGACCCGTTGTCTGAGCTGTTCATACATCTTGTCCACCAATGCCTGATTCTTGACTCTATCAATAAAATCAGATTACACAGTAGTTAGCGAAGCAACAAAAGTTTTTACCTCCTTTCGACTAAGGGCATCCGCCACTTGGTTCTGACTTCCTAGTCTGTGCAGCCAATTGAAGTTGAACTCCGCAAGGAATTCTTGTCATCGGGCTTGCTTGGGTGTCAGCTTCTTCTGCGTTTTGAAGTATGTGTTAGCGACATTATCAGTCACTACCATGAACTTGGTTCCCAGCAAATAATGCCTCTAAATTTCCAAACAATGAACCACGACCGCCATCTCCTTCTCATGGGCCGAATACTGCTGTTCTGCCTCCTTGAGCTTGCGGCTCTCAAAGGCAATGGGGTGTCCCTCCTGGACCAATACCCCATCAATGGCTCTATCCGAGGCATCCGTATGCACTTCAAACGGCAGTTCAAAGTCAGGTAGGCGCAGCACCGATTCAGAGGTCACTGCACACTTGATCCCATCAAATGCATCCTGACAATCCTGCGTCCATTCCCAATACTTATCTTTCTTCAATAGATCCAAGAGAGGGCTGGCCTTCTTCGAGTACCCCTCAATAAACCGTCGATAATAGTTCGTCAATCCAAGGAATGACCGCAACTCCGAGACTTTGGTTGGGGCTGCCCACTCAAGAATGGCCTGAACTTTCCTCTCATCCATGAGGATCTGGCCTTTGCTCACTCTGTGGCCCAAAAACATTATCTCCTGCTGGCAAAACTCACATTTTTCCTTCCTCACATAGAGCTTGTTTCTCCTTAATGCCGAGAAAACCAACTTCAGATGCTCCACGTGATTTGCAAGAGTCGGACTGTACACAACAATATCGTCCAAGTAGACGACTACAAAGTGGTCGAGAAACTCATAGAGTACATCATTCATGAGATTACAAAAAGTAGCAGGGGCATTAGTTAAACCGAAAGGCATAACTAGGAATTCAAATGAGCCATACCGTGTCACACACGCTGTCTTTGCTTCATCACCTTCGGCAATTCTCACTTGCCAATATCCCGACCTTAAATCAAGCTTCGTGAAGAACGCCGCCTTCGATAACCGATCGAACAAGTCTGCAACGTTGGGGACATGATATTTATTCTTCACTGTGATTTTGTTCAAGGCACGATAGTTAACACACATCCGTAGCGTGCCATCTTACTTTCTTTGGAACAACACCGGAGCTCTATAAGGGGCCTTCGAGGGCTGAATATAATCGGTTGCAAGCAACTCCCGGAGCTGCTTCCTTAATTCTGCAAGTTCCAAAGGTGCCATTCGATAGGGGCCTCGTGCCGGGGGTCGAGCTCCAGGTTCAAGCTTAATCCGATGATCAATAACACGTCTAGGGGGAAGAACCCTAGGCAGCTCAGTTGGCATCATATCGCTATAATCCTCCAAAACAGCCGCGACTTGATCCGGGACCTCAACAACTTGATCCGGTTTCACCTCCACTAGGGCAGCAATCATGGTCATTTCGCCTCTTTTAAGTCCTGTTGTTACTTGGGAAGCCGATTGCCATTAAGGCTTCTCCGTAACCTATCCATGCTCAACAGGAACAAAACTACGGCAAAACTCGTCAGTGATTAATAAGCCACCCAAATATGGCATGGCAATGGCTTTGACTTGCACAAAGAACTCAACACCAAGTAAGGTCAAAATCATCCAAGGGTAGAGCCATAAATCGACACTCTTGCTGCCACTTACCCATTTTAGGCACAGAAGTAATGGTACATTGGATATTTTGAGCCCTCGAATTCACTGCCTTCACTTGATTTGGGCTCTTTGAGACTTCCAACCCGAGATGATCCATCACAGCTTGCGACACAAAATTGTTGGTAGCACCCGTATCCAACATGGCCCGCACCTGTCTTCCATTCACAGTCACTGTCACGTACATAAGGTCTTTAGGAGGGTCCTTAGACTCCACCGTGATAGCATTCAGCAACTGGATTGGATTCACTCGTGGGGCGTAATCTCCCGACTCTCCACTACCGCTAGGTTCATCATCAGTCACGAGGGCAGTAAGCCTATTCTTCTTGGGGTAATCCCTAATCTTGTGATTGCCATTATACAAGAAACAGCCTAAGTTAGCATTACCTTGGCTTTGGGGTGGATCCGAATCCCACTGCTTAGATGAGTCCCCGGTCTTTTTGTTTTTGCCCTTCTTATGCTCCTTCCCCTTTTTGTTTTTGCCATCGCCGCCCTTCTTCTTGTCTGCACTAGTTGAAGAAGGGTTAATCTTGTAATCAACTAGAATATCTGCTGCCGCTATAGCCGTGGGTAAATCCTTCACATTCTGCCGCCTCAATTCCGCTTGAGCCCATGGCTGTAGTCCCGAGAAAAAGTTGAAGAGCTTGTCGTCCTCTAACATATTCTTCACGTCAAGCATCAAGGAGCTAAACTCCTTCACATAATCTCTCACCGTACCAGTGTGCTTCAACTTCTTGAGAGCTTCCCTTGCTACCCATGCGGTGTTCAAGGGTCTCAATTCCTTCTTAAGTGTCTCACACGTCTCAATACGCGGACGACCCGCGCTAGCATCATCATCTAATCAGGTCCGCCACCAAAGCTTCGCGTCTCCCTCAAGGTACATGCTGGTAATGGTGACTTGGTCTCTTTCCACCACACGAGTGGCTCTTAAGTACTGCTCCATGTCCCATAAGAAATTCTCCAATTCCTTCGCATTTCGGCTTCCACCGAATTGCTTTGGTTCCGGAACCTTCAGTTTTGAACCTTCGCCACTCCCCGCACTACTAGATGCACCGACAGCAATCACTTTCAGTAAAGCAACATCGTTCTCAATGGCTGAGAACCGCACCTTTACTCGCTCCGCAATGGCTAACAACTGTTAAAGACAATTGTGGTAGTGATCTACCATGTCCTTCTGGTCGTCCGAGATCAACTTGTGAATCTCCACTATCCTTGCCGAATGTAACTCCGGTTGCTCGGACAAGGTTCCGGCCTCATGTGCCGGGGCACCGATTAAATCCTCCAAGACACCAACACGCTCGCCAAGATCACCGTCCACCATGACGACAACCTAGGCTCTAATACCAACTGTCACAGGGTCAAACTTTTTTCTCAAGTTTTCAGCCCTACGATGGCCTAAGACGCCCACTTAGTTAGCCACTCACTCAAAACTCACAAGCAAAACAGAACACACACAAAGGCTAAATCAAATAAATAATCACGATACAACAGGCTTACGGGAAAATCTCAACCTTTCTATTAATCACTAACAAAAAGGATTACAAAGTCTGCTGCAAGGATTACACAAATGCTCAACGTTCATGTCCTTTGCCTTTCACAACTTAGTAAATTTAAAACAATACAAGGTGGTTGACACCCCCAACCACGTAGGCACTAACTAGGCAGCTAACTTCGTGCTTGGCTATGTGGCATCGCTCCGTTGAGCCACTTGGTCCACGCACGCAAGAGTTCCTCAAACTGGGCAAGAATCGACCACATGGCGGTCGCACACACCAGCTACTTGGCCCACTCGCTGAGCCCTCAATCTTGGCTGAATGCACTGGATGAACCTGGTCTCAGTTACGGTCCAGGGCAGTACCAACGGCTATCTGGGTCATGGACCACGTGTAAGCGTCTAGTAGCCCATGCCCCAGATTTCTCGGCCATTGATTAAACCACTCGCCCACTTGCACCGCATTTCACGCCCACCAGCTTCGCACACTAACCAACCGCATCTGAACTTGCACCATGTCCGCCCGCCTGATTGGCCACGCCTCCCGGGCCTTGTCTCGGCCATGCTGGCCCCAAGTCCGCAAAACTCGCACACTTGTCCGATACCCGCTGGCTAGGCCGCCCAAGCTGATGTACGCTTGCCTTAGTCTTCCCGCGTGCCTAACTTCTTGCCGCCATCATGCTTGTCCGCGAACCCTTCGAACAAGACTTCACCAACCAAGGTCACTCGCCTTGGCTTCGCCACGCCTATGCCGAGGCTTGGCACTGCTCAGCCCGCGCTGGTCCCCACACAGGCCGCATGCCACATTTATAAGGGTCTGACAGCTCAATTGCATAGCTTTTTGTCCATAATTTTTGGACTCCTTATAAATATGCAAATAAATAAACTAAAACTAGACATTTTCCAATTAAATTATTTTGAATAAAAATTATAAAAATGTATAATTAAAACTCAAATATTTTAGCATTTATTCAACAAGTAATAATCATCATAAAAAAGTGCACTATCGTGTACTAATCAGCAGGCTGTGTTGCAAGAAGGTGCGCGCAACGGTGGCGACATCAAGGAGAGAAAAACAGAGAAGGGAAAAAAAGGAAGAGAAGAGAATAAAAAAAATAAAATAAAATAAAAAAGAGGAAAGACATTTTATAATTCCAGTTTTGCTCCGTCATAATTAAATGGGAAACGTGCAAACAACCATCTAACTTGGATTGCCTTATTGACCAATAGAAATTTGTAGCAAATTTTCAAAAAAAAAAAAATCAAAATTAATGGAATTAATCTTCATCATCTTTTTTTAGAATCTGAGCAGCCGAGCCAACCGCGCAATTCAATTATGTAAGTACAAAAATGGATGCAAAATGAAAACAAAAACAAGGGGGAAAACGAATTGGAAATTTCTTCAAAATTAAATTCAATGACAAATTATCAAGGTCAGAATTATCTTTCTAGTAGTTAATTTGGATTCTTAAAAAGGTAGCATTCCTTAGGAAGGCCTTCAGGGAATCTATCAATGTCTGTGCAGTAATTGTAGACCATATATTTCCTTTGGACCCATTTCATATTTCCTTCCGCTCCGTAATCGAGCTTGTCCCAGAGCCAAGCATTATTGCTTGAAGGAGAATACATAGAATTCGATCTGCAAGAAGACGCCCCGTGGGACCAAACGCAAGCATCCTCTTCATTGAAGTTCTTGAAGTAGGCGTTGAAGGGTCCTTCAGACCAATCCGTCTTGACAAGACCGCCTCTCGTAGCCCAGTCGTCTGCGTTCCAAAGACTAGAGTATACCTTCATAGGCTGGCTGTTGGGGTAAGGTACCCCCTCTTCCTCCATGTTCTCGAATTCTCTAATCGCAATGCCATCAACCAAAAACCTAAAAGTTTGCGGCGGGCGGGAGATCAAGAATTGATTAGAACTAATGATTAGTGAAAGCATAGTCCCTAATTTGTGACATAATAAAAATCTCTAGCTATGAAAATGTCATGTATTTATTAGGTTGTACATATTTAAGGCATGCCACATCTAAGTCGGAGTCGCATTTTTAGTTGTATGTTTCTGATTTTTTGTGTTTATTCATACAAATTTTAGCTTGTACTCAAGTTAATGTTGACAATAAATTCCGTATCTTGTGATCCTTACACAATGTGTTTTGGAGTCCAGTGGATTGAGTAGGTGTGGAAATCGGCGGTGGGGTCGAACCAGAGTCGGAATTGCATCTCTCTGTTGCCTTTGCCTTGGCAGAAGACATTGGTGTGAAGAGTGTAAGGTTGACCGGTTTCATTCCCCAAGAATTCGAAGTCTATCTCGTCATGGTAATTTCCTTTGGAGGACAACTGATCATCAAAAAAAAAAAAAAAAATATATATATATATATATATGTATATACGAATCGATAATTAGAGAGAAAAAAAATGTGTATATTGCAATAAAAATTCTAGGTACGAAATTAAATTGTTGATAACATTGATGTTATGAACTCACATAAAATGCAGTGACAGTGCCAGCAGAATTCCCAGAGACAAGCTTGATTTGCATTTCTATATTAGCATACAAATATTCGTTTTTCGACTGAAAGCCCGAGCCTGAAATTTCGTCGAGGGTAACGGTTAGAAGCTCTCCATTGTTGAGTATCTTGCAGCGGTCCTTTCCCCATGTTAGGTCAAGGTAATCGTAGAGGTCTTTGGCGAAGACGACGGTGGACGAGCCGAGCATAAGAGGGAAAATTAGCAGCAAAATAGTCGAAACATTGACGGAAGGAATAGTAGGAAATCTGCAGAGAGGTTTGTTCTTCATCATGATTCGTTATGTACTAGAAAGTACAAGAAATATGTATGATCTTGATTTAGTGTTTCTATAAATGATTGAAATTTGTGCAAATATTAGCCTGTAAAGTAGCATACTTATATACGTGTGTGAAGATAAACTACCAAACGAAACAAACATGAGTAGTAGGTTTTCTCCAGATTTTATTATATTATTCTTTTTTTTTTAAATGTTATTTCTAGCGTGGCAAGCATAAAGTGGCAACAACCAAGATTTCTTCTTCTTCTTCTTCTTCTTCTTTAATAGATTTTTATTAACAAGATTGACGTTAGCTATTGCTTTTGAATAAGTTTTATTCCCAAAAATTTCATAACTCCTTAGGCTTTCTTGTTTTAATATATATGTCCAGCATACAGGGTAACGGTGGTCGTTGGTAACAAATAAATTATTTATTTTAAAAAGGACACCTTTCGGATTCGTCAACTGAAATTTTAGTGTTGTATTATACAGTTGTCTTTAACAATAATTGAATTTGTTTGTTTTTATTTTCATTTATAAAATCTTTTGTTTATTTTAGCATATTTGTTTCTGCATTATATAATAATTTGTATTTATCTAAAGCGCGTTAATAGTGCACTAATCCCGATTAATGGATGTTAAGTACATTACTGAACCACATTAAAATTGTGTTCTCTTGTTTTTATTATCTTCTCTACTTTTTAACAAAATTGTCATTTTGATTTGTGGACAAAAACCAATTCAACAGACGGAAGAGGGGGGAAAAAAAAGCGCAATTTTTTTTTTTTTGTTTGACTTGCTTTCATAACTTGATGATGATACCCTCGTACTAAAATCCTAAACAACGTGATCAATTTCTCTATTTAAAAAAAAAAAAAAAAAAAAAAGTCCTCAACGTGATAGACACAAATTAAGAGTTGGAGAGGACGAATTCAACCTAGGAAATCACCTACTTTTCTCCCCTACCAACTCATCTGAAAACACAAGTTCATCTATATGTGATTATCACTTAAATAGTTTCAACAGTTGATGGCCGGCCTTAGGAAAATAATAATCCATCGTGAAGAATAATTTGTTTGCATTGACGCCCCTGAATTTCTCGTTTGTTGGCAATGTATCCTCCCGACTTTTTTTTTTTTGACAATTAATAACTGTTTTAAATTAAAACAAAAACGTGACAAAACCACCGATTGATAGTAGTTTTAATTTGTTGATGGAAATTAACATGTTACTTGCAACTTGCTAATTAATCATATGAATGGTCATTTTTAGTTATTTGAACCAAAATAATTGTTGTCAAGGTCTTTAATTAAGTTAATTTATATCAATATAGAACATTCTGAATTTTTTTTTTCAAATTTGGTTTGGAATTAAAAAAAAAAAAAAAGATCTCTGAAGTCCTTAATTAAACGATATTTGTGCTAATCACATATCAATTTTTGTCAAAAAAAAAAAAAAAAAAAAACTGGGAGTGCTGTGACATATTTTTAAATTAAAGGATTGATTTGGTGTGCTTTTTGAACCTTGTAATTTGGTATGAAGTCTAATTAGTATTTAAACACAGGTTGCGGTTTAATTTGGGAATTGAAAATTTTTCACTATTGCAATTTTTTTTTAAATTGCTAGTTGTAATTTTTAGAATATTCTAAATATGTTAATTTTTGGTGACTATTATGGCCACCGTCTTGTTTTACCTTTTTTTATCAGATAAAAACCTAAATTACATCTTATCAAGAAAAAACTATAGTCAAATAGAAACTAATGAACTTTTTATACGGTCGTATGTTTATAATTATATGATGATTTTTTAATAATGAAATTTAAATAAATATGCTAAGTTAGTTGCTTACTAGGAGTGTTCATTGGATCCAATCAACCGATCAATCCAATCCAATCCTTTTTTGTGCATAATGATCTCTATTGTATTGAATCAGATGTTAATTCTTGAAAGTCAACCTAGATTGAATCGGATGCACTTTTTACTATTAAAACTCCCAATCAAATCCAATCCCATTCAACCTTTATTATATATATATATATATATATATATTTTAAACACATATAAGTAATATTAATGATTTATATAATTCCTCAAATTTAGTATTTTTTTTATACAACTTCACAATAAAAAAAAAACTTCAAAGCTGACATATTATGATATTAATACAAGAAAAACCCTTATATCACTTTCTAATTTTCTAACATATTATTTACACCTTTGTACGTCCTCTAATTTTTGCTTGTTTTGTTTAAACTTTGGTACGATAAATGTCAAAAAAACTTAATAGATTATTTATTAAAGACAGGTCAGACAAGAAAATGGACTAAGGAAAAAATGCAAAGTCTAATAGAAGGATCCAAGCTTAACAGGTCAATTCAATCCAAACGACAATAATAGATTGGATTGGATATTACACTATTAATGAATTAGATTGGATAAGATTTTGAAAAATCGACCTTTAATTGGATCTAATATTATATAACTAAACTAGGATGGATCCCATACAATGAACACCTCTATTGCTTACTCTAAACTGTTAGGATTTGTTATTTGAATTATTTATACGAATATATGTTACTTCAATATTTTGAATGAATTTTTGTTATTTTATATTTATTAAATTATTATTATTATTATTATTTGTAAAATCACTGAATACATTGTTATCATTGAATAATAAAAAGTACAAAAGTAAGTGGGGATGTGATTTTTTCATCCACAACTCACGATCGAATTTCCGATTGTCGGAGGCATGCAATTTTTCTATTGTCGTAAGGCCTATGTCTAATTATTTTCTTGCAGTTTGTCAAATGGGAGGGGTAATTTGTCCAGTTAGTCCCCGAATTATGAACATTCTTTTATTTTGGTTCCTGAATTTTTGATTTTAATAAATTAGTTCTTAAATTTTTTATTTTTGACAAAGTACCTCAAGAACACTAAAATTAACAAATGATTTCTAAAATTTAACATAGATAATTTTGTCTATGTCGCATAATAACTAAAATTTTTAAAGAAATCATTACATTAAGTTTGAAAATATTGTAGTTTTTAAGGGTTTTAAGAAGAATAAGGAGGAAATTTTTTTTACTTAGTATAATTATTTTAATAAATTTTCATGTTAATACGGAGTTAGAACATGATTGTATACACTAATTTAAACAATATTTCATCAATTTCAATGTCAGGGACTAAACGGGCCAAAATTCAAAAGTTCAAGAATTAATTTACCAAAATAAAAATTCAAGGAACATGACAAAATATTTATAGTCCAGAGACTAAAGGATAATTACTCAGAGCGGAGAGATGAATAGTGAGAGTAGTATAATTGACCACTAAGGATTTTTAACCGAGACATGTCAAATTGAGGTTATTTATTATCTTGTGTTGTATGATAAATTTTGATGTTATTGACTAGAATTTTCTAAAGTTTCTATCGTTAACTTTTGTCACATGCTTAAAAGATGAAAGTGTAAAAACCCCCTCAAAAAAACTAGGACGGATCTAATATTAAGACTTGACGAGTATGAACATGAATGAATGTGCAGTGAATGTTTATATAAATAGGTTGAGAGACACAGTTATGATTCTCTTTCAATGTGGTACTTGTACACATTTAAAGTTTTAAAATAAGTAGGTACATAATAAATTATACTTGAAGTCAACTATATCTCGCAACAACATCTGTGGGTTTGCGACTAAAGCTGCTCAAATCAATTCTCGAGACAAGGGTTTTAGTACATTACGAACATCTAGGGCTTTTTTTTTTTTTTTTTTTTTTTTAGTCTTTCTGGTGAATTTAAATTTTTTTTCATTTTATACTTCGGGTTTTGGATTTTGGTGCCAGTTTGACCGATTCTCTCAGTAGAAAAATTATGGAAATGAACAACTACTATTATACTTAGGCCCGTTTGAAACCACAGCTGACATCTAGTTTCAAGATTTTTATTTTTTACTCAAAATTACTTTTTACTATTCACATCTCAAATGTATATAATAAATGAAATTTTAAAAGTTCATAACTTTATTATTTCAAGTTCAATGAGATAAATTTTTTTTAAATTGCATAGAATTTCGAAATGAACGAAACAAGATTCATATGGATATTTTTTTAAAATATATTTTAAGATTTTATACTTTTTACTTCAAACAGTTTTTTCCTCCAAACACACATGTCCAAAAATACATCTCATTTTCAATCCAAAGCTATATCTCCAAAATCTCTCCCAAACGGGTCCTTAGTGTTATTTTGCCAGATACTAAGAAATTTAGTAACCGGTGGTAGCTGGTCGATAACCGCGGACATCCTACATGATTGTTAGAGGTAGTCTGATACTAAAAATTCCGGTAACCGAAGACACCCAGCCGGTGACCATTGATATCCAACTGTATTACCCTTTAGTTGCTAGCCGGGGACTTTTGGTACTAATGAAAGCAAACTGGCTACTACTAGTTTTATTACAATAAGACCTAAAAAAACACTACAAAAAACCAATTGCAAACTTTCAATATTTAATTTATGTATGATAACTAAGGGGTTTGTTGATTTTGGCGTGGTATTTATCGATTTTATAAGTTAAATCGGTTATTATTACAATCCACTTTTGCGTAGAGGTACTGTGCTATGATTCCGGGGGAAATATTTTTTCTAGTAATACGTGGCTGCAATTTCATAACATGATACGTAAAGGTAACCTCTCATGATACTAAAAGATCCAGTAACCAGGCCGACAACCACCAGTATACTAACATTAAAATGAATGTCACTACTATACTAAAATTCTGGCAACCAAAGACATCCGGCCGGCGACCGCCTATGGCCATTGCGATACATTCCTATCACCGACAAGAGATTGTGGCTGGCCGGTACTAGCAGCGACTAAATCTTGTTTACCAAAAAAGACTTGAACAATTCAAGGAAAAAAAAAAAAAAAAGGACAAAACTGGTTACGTGGCTTGTAAAATTCCAAAAAAAAAATTTTTTTTTTTTTTTTTTCAAAACTAAGGCGTAAGTTGAATTTTGGTTGGTTTTCATCAGTTAATTCGATTGGGTCGATTATTTTTGTACAACCTTGATACTTAGAGAGGTGATATTATAAAAATTTCCATTAATGGTCAAATGCCAATTTGCGATAGAGAGAGGGAGAAAAGAGAGAAAAAGAGTGAAAGATCTAAAGGATAAAATCATTTCAACAGTGCGGGAAAAAAAAATTTAATGCATGGCCTAATTTTCAAGAGTTTTGCTTTCGATGGCATAAAGCGTTCGACAAGGTTTTGGGAGGAACACTGCCTCATTCTCTCATATCTTCGAAAATTGTATACAAATAATTGTCTCTTTCCTTAAAAAAGGGGGAAAATTATGTTACATGGGATTTTTATTGTGAAATTGAAATACAATAATTTACAAAAAAAATGTTCAAATAGCATAATTATATGATAATTCTTTACAATGATTTTTGGTTTGTAAATTACAAAATTGGAGTATTATACTGATGTGAACTTTTCCTATTTATTCAAATGCAAAATTCTTGCACTGTATGTCAATAATAATTAATAATTGTGGTAAATAAGATTTTAACTAAACAAAAAAATAAAAATAAAATAAAAACAGTAAAATATCGATAAATGAAATGTTTGGTATAATAATAACCTTGTTTAAATAATAAAATTTTCCGGTCCTGATTTGGATTAATATAAAATTATTAAAAAAAAATAGGTGGAGAGTCATATTTTGTGTATATCTTTTTATCTATATCCACAGTAACACTAATATTGATAATTTTGTCATTTCATTTTTTTTAATTAATTGATTTCTTTTTCCAATTCCCTTTTTTGATAAATGAAGAAACAACTAAATTTGTTTATTAATTAGTACATGTACTACTTTCTTCTTTGAATTGAAATTAAATTCAAAGTGAATTCCACTACGAGCTCCTAAAAATGTAAAAACACAATACATATTAATTTAACCAGCATCTCTATGTTTCCATTCGAATTATATATCATAAAAATTTACGTATATCATTTCAAAGTTCAACTTTACTAGAGACGAGCACTTTATGTTTATATGGAGAGATTGAGAGAACGACATATAGCGACAACGACAACGACATATATACAACGACATGTAGCACTGTATTAATTTAACTAACATCTATATGTTTATATGTAGATATTAAATTGCTCTTGAACTCAACAATAAATATAGTGACAACGACATATGTGGGGTTGTGACTAAAGCTGCTCGAATCCATTCTCCGGACAAAGGTTCAAGCACTATTGTAATATTGTAATATTTGAATGAAAATATTTAAAAAAAAAGACATTTAAATTGTCATCCGAATTGATATTTAGATGTTAATATTTAAAAAAAAAATACAGTTAAATCAAAAACATCTGAATTTATATTTGGATAGTCGTTGAAAACTATCATTTGGAATATAAAAAAACTTGAATGGATATTCGAATGAAAAACGATTTAGAATGCTCCATTTTAATTGTAGAAAGACCAAACACTTATTGTGAAGGACCATTCAAATGAAATAGCCCAAATGGAGGTAAATGGTTGCCCCAAAAAAAAGGTTAGCTTCTTTTTCTTTCTTTCTTTCTTTCTTTCTTTCTTTCTTTCTTGTATTTTTTAATTTAATTTAATTTTATTTTATTTTTTTGGGTACTATGTGGTTTGTTGGATTTAGGCTCAAGTTTGACCGATTCACTCAGTTGAAAAATTATGTAAACAAGCAACTAACAGTATGATACCCTGACATATAGTTAGAGCCATCCTACTAGATACTGAAGAATCCGGTAGCCGGTGACAGCTGGCCGATAATGTAATATTATACCATCTGTGCTAGTTGAGTAATCTTAGAAAGATATTGAACATGGCAAATAGTGCTAAAGCACAACTATTATCTATATACATACATACACACATACACGCACGCGCGTGTGTTATATATATATATATATATATATATAAGGATTCTTCATGATATTTAAAGAGGATTATCCTTTTAAAAATTATTAATATATTGTGAAAAGCGTGCCATGAATATTTATAATGTTATATTCAATAAATCTCATATTAAGCTTTTTAATTTTATAATTAAAGTTAATAGATGATAGCAAAACCTAAAATAATGGATGTATATCTTAGATATGATCCTACTCACACATATGCAGTAAAGGAGTCGTAAAATTTTATAGGGGGGTGTGAATTAATTAAAAAAAATTGAACCAAAACTAAGATGATAAAATCTTATATCATTTTTTTTATCGATTTATATCTTTGAGTTTTTTTTTTTCTAAACAATCTAAGCGTATAATAGATTTTAATTTAATTTTAAACGTTGGAATTTAAAAAATCATGAATTTATTTAGTGGTGTAATTGATTTTGATTCATTTGAGGTATTAAAGTTTAAATTTATATTTAAAATATTATACAAATGTTGAAATTAAAATTTTGAAATATTTTTCATAGCGAAAAAAAATTATAAAAATCCTTAATTTTATATGCCCCTCGCCCCCACCTCCCTCCGTCCATGCACAAGTGCTAGATTATTATTCGACAGAATTAAAGCCAACAACATAATAATTGAATGATATATCAAAGTTTTTGTCAATGGTGCTGGAATTTTCGAGCTGAATTAAGAAGCATTCATGACACAGGGACCTAATTTACAAATATAATTTAAAAAGAAAACGACCTAAAGGCTGAAAGCTTATTGGTAGCTAATAGAGAAAGGCCGAAAGGAATAAGGACAAGAAAATGTTCCCAAGGTTCCCCTTTAATCTGGAGTTGGTCGGTGTAACGAAAATGTTGGGAATAAACAGCTGGGAAAATGGAACACAAAAAGAACCATATAGTAATGACCCACTCACACATATATTTTTGTTGCAAACTTTAGGACGATATTTGTTGGGGTTTGGTGCCGTCCTCTCATTATTTATGATTATTTTCTTGAGTGATTGACACGAATATTGATCCCTCATCTTTTAAGTTTTTGATATATCAGTACTCGATATTTTAATTTTGGTTAATCGATCCCTAATCTCTTGACTCAATAGTAGATTTGGTCGGATTAATAATGAGCGTCCAAAATTGAATGCAATGGAGGTTAGTTTGAAGGTAATTAATGTTCTTTTTTTTTTTTTTTTTGGGTATTGGTCGATGAGAGTGAAAATAAAAGGGATTTTCGGCAAAAAAAAATTACGATTTATTTAATAAAATGGTGGGAAAACTGTCTACAAGATTTTGGATGAAATAGACATAAGAAAATAAAAGTTAACATCTATAGACACACAATGTTATATTCCTCCTACACTGGTTGCCACAGTAGCAAACGACATTTCTGGTCCTATAATAGAGATGTTTGTTATCAATTTTATCAAATCTACTAATAAATCAAGGATCAGAGACTGATTTGTTAAAGATAAATCATTGAGGATCAATTTGCCAAAAACTTTAAAAATCAAGGACCGATTGTGCTAATTACTCTATCTTATGTTTTTTTTTTTGGTTCCCCCTAATAGAATAAATTTGCTATGGTTATCTAAACTTAGAGAATTATTTATAAAGAACACATATTCTCCACGTAAAAGCCTCCAATAAAACCATCAAAAGGTGCTGGTTTTCAAGCAAATGGTTTGACCATTTCAAATAAAGAATTAGGACCTAACCTTCCTCAATAAGGATAAAAAGGCTTTATTTCAGTCCCATGTTTTCTATTTTATTTCACGTCCTCATAATAATATCGTATCATGTCAATTAACATACATATAATATAAATATTCATGTGATATTTTCATTTGTTACATTGCATGATTTCGTCTAATTATGTGATATATTGACATGACTTTTCCTTTTGCCGTGGGTTTGTGTTGTACCCTATTCCTTCTTTAATCATTTCAAAACTAATTTCTTAGGCTAATTGATTTTGATTATGTGATATTTTATTTGGTTACTAATTTTTCAAGTAAAAAAATTTGTTCCTTTCAGTTTTCACGCGCTTAATTTTTAACTTTATGACGTTGTCAGCAATTTCATTTCTTGTTGCATTGCCGTGTCAAGGTGCACTATTGACTGTCTTGGTTAGTTATAAACCATGCATATTTGCTTTGACACCAATATATGAATTTTGGAATTCCTTTTTCCCCCTTTTATCATTTAAGATAAGAATTGAGACAACGCGTATATCATTTCAGCAAAAGATAAAAAGTTGATCAAATTTTTCCATTAAAACAAAAAGTTGATCGAGTAGGTGGATTAATTACGATTAGGATTAAAATTAATCGAATTTAGATTTGTTAGTTTTCCTTACGAATAGGCTAATTAATTATGTCACTTTTAGTTGTTCAATCGAAATCAACTTCACTTTTATTTGTCCTACTGTAGTTGTATTCTTTTTCTCTGACCAAGTTTTTTCTTGGCAATAGTAATATTTTCCTAACACGAAAAGCTAATTTTCAAGCCATCCTTTTCAGAAAAACTTCTTTTTCCTTCCCTTTCTTTTTTAGGGATGAATCTATCCCTTGTAAAAATTTTGCCTTTAAATTAGATAAGAGTATCCCATTTGAGGTTTTTTTGTTTGTCCTCAATTATGGACTCTATTTTCTTCATTGGATTTTTTCCTACAGCATTTTTTTTTTCCTTTTTTTTGGAATAGGGATTTAACAAGACACCAGATTTATCTTAATAGATCCTACAAGAAGCTTTTCTTTTTTCTTTTTCTTTTTTTTGCCCCTCCTGTTTGAGACGGTTTTCTTTTGTTTTGTTTTTGTTTTTGTTTTTTTAATTTTTGACAAACTTCATGGTATGCAATTTAGCTGGTTAAGTCAACATAGTGCTGACATTTGGTTGATCAAATACCACCAACATTCTAATAGCCGGTGGTTGATAGTATATTATATGTGGAGTATTCCTCAAGGAAAAATATGCACACATGGTTTTCTGAATGAATAAAATTAAGGAGTTACTAGTGATATTTAACATCGCACATTAATAAAAGACGGTCCTATAATACGGAATCATAGATAAGACTCACCTTTTATTAATTGTGATGTTCGATAATTATAAATGTTTAAGCATTTCTCTTTCGGAATTTCATAAAATTCAACATAAAATACCATGACTAATAAGAATGATTTTGTTTTTTATTGTTCTATTGTTTTGTTTAGTCGAGAGTACTTTACGAGAGTCATTGCTGGACGCAACTAAAAATAAAAAATAAAAATAATATTAATACGTCACAGGGTTAAGCAATATAATTTAATAGTTGTCAAGGTACGTAGAAAGCCAAAAATTAAAAAAAATTTAAAAAAAATCGATATTTAGACAACTTCTAATGTAATACTAATGCTACGAATATATTATTCTAAATGGAAGTCGGTGCTGAGTCTCGAATCTCTCTATAACTTATTAAAGACAAAAACACTCCAATAATTTTTTTTTTTTTTTTTGCAAATGTTAGACCATCTTCAATGTAAATATCAATTGCATTGCTACATTTGTCATAAAAAGTGTGGAAAAAGAAATTATTCCACTTTGTATTTTAATATGCAATGCTATCTAACACTACATTTACATTTTTATCGTTATATTAATATGTTTTGAAACTCGTAAAGTGAATTTTTAGGATTTAAATAATTTTAAATGAGAAAATCATAATGGGTATATGAAAATTAATCCAAACACTAATCAATAAGAATCATATATATATATATAACATTGACTATATATTGTAATAAATTTGTCATAAAATTAAACACCAATCAATAAGAATTATATATAAATATGATATTGACTATATATTGTGATAAATTTGTCATAAAATTTAACATATGATGAATTTGATATTAATGACAACACTCCATTAGAAAATACTTTTTTCACATAAATACTAAAATTTATCACATATCAATTTAACATTGTATTGAAGATGCTCTTACCTACTCACTTGTGTTTTCGGAAATGTAGCAAATCATGTTAAACCTTTCTAATTGGCTGGTACCTGTTAATAGACAACCCAACAAATTCTCTAATGGCCGAAATGGTGTCATAATAATTTAGATTTTTTTTTCTTTTATTTTATTTAATGAATGGAGAAAGGAAAAATAATGTTAAAGAAAATTATCACATATCAATTATAGGTTGACACTCATAAACTTTCTAATTCTTTATCAAATTGCTCTCTAAAATAGTACTTGTTATTAACCAAAAAAAAAAAAAAAAAAAAGGTTCTCTCCCAAGGAGGGAAAAAATTAAAGCTAAAAACAAAAAAGCTAAATTATAGAAAAGGTAGTAGAAACGACTCCTGTAAAGAAGTATGGCAAGCATCTCCATCCAGTACCACCACCCGATTAAGAGATTCATAATACGATTTATTTTCCATATAGACGGCCACCTTAAACCTTATTTAGTAAAACCTAATGAGAAAAACTTAAAAAAGGGGGGAAAAAAGTGTTCGACTCGTATTTAAAAACCATATGTACCGAGCTAAGGACGGAATTTGTACGCGAGCAGTTCCTCCATGTCACAAGAGATGGTCCTTAAAAAAAATTTTGGAGCATTGAACAATCAAACAACCTCATGTCCGTGAACTCCATTTCATAACGTGACTCTCCATGTCCTCCAAATGCTAGGTGCTGCTGCGATTTTTCAGAATGCCCACCAAATTTCGAAAGAAGATTCAAATAATTGTAATTCACAAATTAAAATAGTACAATATTAAGCTAATAGAAGAGTAATAAAAGGAAAAAAAAAAAAAAAAAAGGGAAAGCAATCATATTTAACTGAAACCTTTTAATAAATCTAATTATTTTGTTCACATCTAAATTATGAAATTATCACAAAACAGTAACTAATGAATAATCAATCACTTAATCAATTACCCAAAATCTCAACAAATATTTCTCATGCAGTCTCCACCAACCTTAACCGCCTCCTTAACAAATGCAAAATGATAGCACTAAACGAAATTTTCGAGTACTGGCTCCATAAAATAACAGTTTGATTTCGAAAAATTCCGTATCACCCAGAAAGCTGAAAGAATCGTTGCCAGCCTAAGATTCTAAACCTAACTACTCATCTTAACATTTTTGGTAGAGATATGTATATATATATATATATATATATGTATTTATGTATTGAAATATCTTTAGGCATACCTAAACTATCCAATCCACAACTAAACAACTTCGAGCATCATCCAAACGTACTAGGCTTTAAAACAGTGGATGAAAATGTGGGTCTTTAGTTTCAGCCTCATGACACAAATTTTATGTTACTTTTATTTAAATTAAATTATATTCAAATGCTATGATCAGTGGATAGAAAAAAGTTTGTGCGAGATTCTCACTCCGAATGAAGTCCATTCTTGTGTGCCATCGACTCTCTCTCCTATAAACTTGAGCTAGTTGTTTTTGTTGTTCCCTCTCTCTTCTCTCTCTTTTTAATCTATTATTCTATTTTATATAATTATTAATTTTTTTCTTCTAGTTTTTAAAAGAACAGAGAATTAAACGCTTGTTTGGTTGATTTCTCCAATATTTTGCCTTGTACGAGAATTTTTATTCCTAATGATATTTAATTACGTTTATGAGGAAGGTCAAAATTCCTTTTCTCATTAGTATTTTGATCAAAATACGTCAATGTTGTATTCTTTTATAATTTGTAACACTCAGATGGTAGCTATAGTATTCTTAAAACAAAAGTACACATTTCGATAAACCAACAATAAAAAAAAAAAGAAAATGTCTTTATCGGCCCTTAACATGATGACATCACTCTGCATTCTAAATTATTTCTCATTAGCTTATGTCATGCATGCCTTAATGGTAGTATTTTTTTTTCTTACCAAGCTCTACCTATTAATTAATGCAAATTAGCTAGGCACTACCACTATTTACTACAATATTTAACTAGAGTTTTTTTTTTTTAATTATCTAACTTTCCATTGGAACCAATCATCAAATATAATTATTGGCAGTCACATCTAAATAAAGTTGCACCTAACTGGAAGCGAAATTCTACGTGAAATTTAAATAAATATCATAAAAACAAAAAAACAAAAAAAGAAAAAAGCAAAAAATTCGTAGACATCTAAAAAGGCTAAAGCCAGCCTAAAGGAAAATAAATGATAAAAGATTAAAAAAAAAATTCCTTTACTAAACAGATAGGTTGGTTAACCACAATATTATTCCTCTGAAACAAAGGATGTCCCATAAACAGATGCAAAAATTTAACTTTCTTTATGTGTTTGTATCTTTGATATCTCTCTCTCTCTCTCTTTTTCTTTTTCTTTTTTTTTTTTTTGAAAATAAACTAGTTTAAATAGAATTTGATTCAACTATTAAGTTTAGAGATCAAGAAATTAGTAATTTATATAAAATAATGTGTTTTCTTTATTTGTTTGAGATGTTACGACTAAAATGTGAAATTTAAAAATAAAACTTGGGTTATCATTAAATTAAAAAAATTGTGTAAATTTTGTAATTAAAGAATCTCCTAGGGGCAAACAAGAAAAAAAAAAGCCAAATTTTAAACTTTAGGGCCAAAATTGAAAGAAGCCCTTGACCAGGGCGCGGCTGTCCCCATTGGGCCTAAGGCAGCTCCACCACCGCAGAAAATCATGCCCAAAAAAAAAAAAAAACTGAAGAATAAATAAATCCAATAAAAATATAGGAGTGCATTATGTTTTTATCAATTAATGAATCAATGAATTCATTAATTTCTACTTTTGACTATTTGCTTTTTTTTATTATTATTAGTATTAATTAATTATTTCTATTGGTTCGAACTGTTGACTAATTTAAAGATTAGAAGTCAAACTTAATTCAGATGACCTGCTCTTTGGTACCTCAGTACAACCAATACTTTAACTAAAAAGCATAATATTTATTTATTAATCCACAACATAAGTACAAAACTTATTCTAATATTACATTACATATCCTTTTTTTTTTTTTTTTTTTACTTTGATAACAAACTAAATTTAAGAAAACAAATAAAATTAACAAATCGGCTCTTCAGAATGTTGAGTATAATATTATTTCAATCCTAGGATTTGTTGGTCGCTGTGCATTCTGGTGGGAGGCCTTGTGGGAAACGTTTTGTGTCCGTACAATAATTGTAAATCATGTAATTTTTTTGAACCCATTTGAGCCTTTCTTGGCTTGCGGAGTCCAATTCTTGCGAGAGCAAGACAGAGCTGGAATTGGAGTTGTTATTTTTTGAGCCGCAAGACGAGGAACCGGAGGACCAGACACACGCCTGATCGGCGTTGAAGTTCCGGTAGGAGGCGGTGAAAGGCGCTTGGCTCCAATCCGTCTTCACAAGACCGCCTCTCGTCGCCCAGTCGTCGGCGTTCCAAAGGCTCGAATATATCCTCATCGGTTGGTTCTTCGGGTAAGGGACGCCGAGAGACTCGTAGTTCTTGAACTCTCTAATTGGCGTTCCATCTACGTACAAGCTGGACAACGCCAAAGCAAAATGAATTTCTCATACGTTTGGATCATTGATTAAAATTCCGACAGTCAATTCAAATTTTCATGAGAGAAAACACCGTAAAAAAAAGTTTAAAAAATGAGTTTAGAACGGATCGAAACAGGAGCTAGCATAGAAACTTAGAAACTTACACAATATGTTTAGGATTCCAAAGGATAGAGTAGGTGTGAAAATCGGCCGTTGGATCAAACCACACGTAAAACTGTTGCTCTCTGTTGCCTTTGCCTTGGCTGAAAATGTTTGTATGAACAATATAAGGGTCGCCGCTAAGGTTTCCCAAGAACTCGAAATCTATCTCGTCCCAGCTCGACCCCTCTGATCGTAACTGCAACAAAATCAAGATATTAAACAAACATATATATAAAAGAACAAAAATATACGTAAAAATAACAAGTATTTACAATGTTATAATTTTTATAACTGATGAAGAGAAAACAACTGAAATCAGTAATTTCTAACGCAGTATTTTTAAACTAACTTACATAATATGCTGTAACTGTGCCAGCGGAATTTCCAGGAACAAGTTTGATTTGCATGTCAATCTTTCCATACAAATATTGGTTGTTGGATTGAAATCCGGAGCCGGAGGATTTATCCAAGGAAAGAGTAAGAACCTGTCCATTATTGACGATCTTACCCCGGCCATCGCCCCACGTTATGTCGAAGTCTTGGTACAAGTTAGCGGCAAAGGCGACAAGAGCCGAGGAGCTAAAAGCAACAAAAATAGAAACCAAACATGGTGAAAGCAGGAAGGAAGAAGAAGCAGCCATTGAAAGGGGTGGGTTTTGCTACGTTCTTAGGAGAAAAAGCTTTAATTTCTACGTAAAGCTATTAAATGAAAGATAAGTAGCTTTTTTTGACGAGGTCATATTTATGAAAATTGTTACGTTTATATAGGCAAGAGAAAGCGGTCTAGGAAGGTTGCTGACTTTGATTGGAAACGGAGTTGGTGAATTAGCGTGTGGGGAAAAAGTAAATATGATATTAGATGTAAACAGCTGGATTCCAAAGTATAACTGTGCAACAAATAATTGCGTTCGCAAATGTGTCTATTTATATGTGGACAAACTCGAGACCCATTTGAGTAACAGGTTGGAGTTGGATTTTTAAAATTTTATTTGGAAATAATATGTTTAATTGAAATATGAATTGAAAAAAAAAACTGTGATTTTTAAATAGTGTAAAAATCTAAAATATGTTTGGATTTTAGTGGGTAATATAAATCTTGTTTCACTTTGTTTGTCGCAATGAGAGTTCAGCAAATAAATAAAAAATATCATAGACTTTTTAAAGTTTGAACTTAATGAAAATGTAAGAGAGAATAAGATAAATGTAGATATATACTGTAGCTAATTTGAGTAGAAGTTTTTTGAGATCAACATCAAAAACAAAGATTATAAATAGAGACGGCGGTCAAAACGACATCTTATAATAAGAATTGTACTTTTATTTTTTTTTTAACAGTTTGATATATAAATGCTTATATCAAAATTTACAGCGTGACACAGTACTATTTATAATTATTGATTAAACAGTTGGAATTAAGTTAATTTAATTATTTGGACAATATTATCTATTGATAAGATTAACTTTCCTATCATTAATTTTCTAATATATATATATATATATATATATGTGTATGTATGTATGTATGTATCGTTTTCATGGCACTAAGGGATGTTCAAGTGATTTCTCTAGAGCCTCTTATTGCTTTAATGATTATTAATTTCCGGGGCTAGGTCCACTTCTTCTTCTTCTTCTTCTTCTTTTTTATTTAATTTTATTTTACTATTGACGTATTATGTGATAATAATGTATGGTTAGGAAGATGGAATCTATAGCTATGTCCACATTTATCCAAGCATGGGTCAAAGGTTCATTATACAAGAAATCTCTAGTAACTTCTAAAGAGGTGGACAGTTTTGCAATATATTTATTGCCCAATAATAGTTTCTTCTGTTTGGTTGCTCCAACGAATGTTTCGATTGGGTTTGAAAACTTCTGTGCAGGTAATAGAGTGGCATTTGTTAAAGGGGAGAAAAGAGGAGAATATTTGAACCAAATTATTATAGAATATGTTTGCTTTGGATTAAATAAAGTTTGTTACTATTAACGCTTGCAAAATTGATTGGGTTATAAAAGGAGCTCCTTTTATATTCCCACGTAAAGTCTTTAACTTTAAGATTATTCACACTTTATCCCTAAATTTTTAAAAAACATTACTCTTTATGCTTCAAGTTTTGAAATAATCATGTTGAACCACTTTGCCCTTCTAATAGAATTATTTTACTAAAAGCCAAAAGAAAAAGAGAGTGTTAAGTATAGTCATATGAACTTTTTTATATTTGTTTTCAATGGAAATTGGAATATAAGGGATAAAAGTATACTAATTCATATATTTCCAATTTGTTTTAAAGTGATATTAATTCAAAATTTAAAAAGTAAAATGAAAATTTTTAAAATATAAAAAAGTAAAGTGAGAACAACCTCAAAATTCAAGGGCTACAAGAGAGATTGTTATTTTTATGTTAATCCTAATATTTCAATGATATAGGTAACTAAATCCAAAAAAAAAAAAGAAGGTAATTAAAGTGATCTTTAAATTCTCAAAAAAGTGATCTTTATATCGGTGAAAACCTTATTGCGTAAAAATAAAAATAAAAAATAAAAAGGTGAAAATGATAATGGGAGAATTCAAAAGGCAAAAATGACGTAGATGGAGTGAAGCCAAACATAACGCGTCGCGTATAAATAATTAGAAAACTGGAATTTACAGCATAAAAAAGACGGTCATTCTTTTTTTTTTTTTTTTTATTGTTTTCACAAAGATGGGAACTTTGGATGAGTACACATCCACATTCAATATACATTTATTTTTCAGCAATTTAGGATAGACGAAAAAATAAAAAAGAACAAAAAATACGGTCACTTCTTCGTTTTATTTTTGTTTAAAATAAGTGACAATTAATTAGTTATATCATGCTTATCATCTCTTAATATCTCTTTCGTCTATAAAAGAAATCTAGATGTGCCCCCCCAATGGAATGTAATGGAACTGAAAGACCTTGAAGAGGGTATATATAGACCTTAAAGTGAGTACAGACAAGCCGAACCAGAAGCCCAATTTCAGTTTCCCTCCAACCAAACACAAGCCTACTTCCACTTGATAAACTTGGCCAAGACCTTAAAGTGTGGCCATATTTATTAGGCCTATCGGTGAGAAAGATATGCATTATAACCACTCCAAATGGTCTCCCCTTACTATTGGTGATTCTCGATTCTGAAATTTATCTTCCTCGTATTTTTTAGGTGTTTTATTTGTTTTGGATCATGCATTTTTTTTTCTTTTATCCAGCTTTTTCGTTTTTTTTTTTTTTAATGAAAGATTCTATTTATATACTTGGGTTGTCCAGATCGATTTATCTCATAGGATGGTTGTGTAGTGGTTGTTACTGTGTTTTTTCTTTAAGTCTTTGGAATGGTTTTGTTTATTTTGTCAAACTTTGTTGTATTCTCCTTTAATTATTAATTTGATATAAGATAGATAAATGACGAAGGTCCTAAAGAGATGCTGATTTATTCAAGATGTCTTGGTGCAATTATTGATTTTTGTCGTCACTGTTTATTTTTAAGAAAGAAAAATGAATCATAATCACTAAACCAACCTATTAATGGTAAAAGAGGGCCACTTACCCTTGCATGAGTTTGGCTCCTAATCGTATGCAAACTATTGAACAAGACTCAGAGCAATTACATTTAACTAGACACTGTAAACCTTTGTGCTACTCCAATATTATTGGTGTTATCATGCTAGGCTACAGACGGTAACTTGAAGGGCTACTGTCGCCACCGACATTGATGCCAAGTTACCGATGATAACCTGTAAGCTTATTGCATTGTTGATGGTACTCTACCATATTAGTAATAGTATCCTGATGTGATACCGCAGGTATCTGACAATTAAAAAAATAATAACACAAAAAAAAAATTAAAAAAAAAGAAGCAAAACAGAAGCGCACATGAATACACAAGATTTCAGAAACTAGGAAGCATGAGAAAGAGATATAGATATTAAACCAAAACCAAAAAGGAAATTAATCTAAACAATCTAACAAAAATCATGACCAAAAAAAAAAACAAAAACAAAAACAAAAACAAAATGAAAATGAAAATGAAACTCAAATTTCGAAAATATCATCAAAATCCCTATTTCTCTAATGGTTCCATTCATCTCTGTAGCTAGTGGCCGCTCCGACGTGGAATCCACCTTTGTCAAGTTGCTCTTCATCTCCGACCTCCAATCTTCATGTTATCCTCCATAAGGCCTCAAATATCGTAAGTGTATGATGGCGGGGCGGGGCTTGTTTGAACTTACTTAATCCGCACGCCTCATCCTCGCTACCCGCTAGTCCGCAGGCGACAACGCCGACGTAATGTTCGTGTGAGGTTGATCGCTTGCCTGAGCTGATTCGATCGCCTTAAGAACGATAGGCATATTGAAAGAGAGGAAAGAAGATGGGAGAAATAAAAGAAGATAGAGGAAATTAGAAGAGAGGAAGGGTTATTGAAAAAAGATGTCAGGTAATATAAACTTTTTGCCTGATAAAGGTGGTGTTCCTTAAAAATTTATTTAAAAAAAAAAAAAAAAAACCTTCACATTAAAACGTTTGTGCTTTTTTCAACCAAATATTCAAATTGCATAATTCCAATGAGAAATTTTTAAATACAAACATAGTAGTTTCATAAATATCTCTAAATATAAATATAAATATAAATATATGTATTTATTCAAACAATAGACAGATACTTTTCGTCTTCTGTTACATTATTGCCTGCTCATGGTACCAGTACTAGTCTTATCTATGCAGTCCTAATTTTAAAAACTCCTCATTTTTTTTTTCTTTTATAAACCAAATATCAAATTACCTAATTGGAGAAATTTTGAAATAAAAACACAGTAGTTTCATATTATACGTCTGTACGAATGTATATACCACTTATTTTCGAACAATATATAGGCCTGTACTGCTCTTCTTCCGTTATTACAGTTACATTTTGTTTAATCCTTTCACATCGAAAAAACAAAAACAAACATAAGTTAGAAGTACAGATATGTATTAATCACTAGACTAAACTTGCAAATATCAAGAAAGAGCTAAGGATAGGACTTTTCGTGAGCATTTATAATTAAATAGAGGATCACAGAAAACTCCATTATGTTCAACTTTATGCAAAAAAAAATTGCAATGTGATCTATGTCAATCACTCGAGCAACGGAATTGGATCTTTATAGGAGGAAACTTTCTTGAACAATCCTTGTTTAAGCACCCTGAGGTTTGGGTATTTCTGAGGTAGGTTGTTTCTCTCTTCTCCAACATTAATTAGGAGGATTAGGTATCCTCTTGTTTTTACGAACAATAGATACATAATATACTTATATATATTATAATATAATCCTTAGATTATTCATTTCTTATTATATCTTCATATTTTTTATCACTTACCTTAGTGATATATATTTAGTTTTTTTCTTTAATATAAATTTTGTCATGCAATCAAAAAATTTTTTTTTTTTTTTTTTTTATGAATATTAAATGTACGACTTAGGACTTGATTTCCCAATAATCCTAATATTCACTCTCTCTTACCTTACAAGAGTTTCTTTTTATTCATTTGCAGGAGCTTGCATCAAGATTGTTTTAAGTCCTCACTTTCCCCACTTGACAATGGAGCATGATTGTTTTAAGATATTGGTTTTGATGCTCTCCCGACTTTCTAATATTGTTTGCATTGACCCCTATTTTAGTTGATGATAATTTTTGGAGTTTCTCATTAAGAAAGTATTATAATATTGTCAATAAATGAAAAATCAATTTAAATAGTTTGTAAACATGAAGACGAACATTTTAGAACTTAAAAGGTTATTTGTTTCAAAGGATCTAATATTTACGGTGTACTGGATGCGGATTAAAATGCTAGATGATGAACATGAAATTAAAGAAAGTGGTGAAAAAGAAAAATCAAATCATAAAGCATGAAAGTGCCATAGGCACTTCCCCGTGCTAGTTTATAACATAAGCAACAAAGGAAAAAAAAAAAAAAAAGGAAACGTGATTCTCTTACGTACTATAGAAAAAAACAATAATCAATTAAATTGAAATTCTAAAAAACGTGATCCTCTTACTATAGAAAAAAACATTTTCTTTCAAATGTTATCTATATGTCGCCACTAAAAATCGATTTTCTTGTCGTGCGTCCATTCTTTTTCTCACTGGAAAAAGGAGTGGCTCTTATTGATTGATATGAATGTATAGTGATACATTTTTCGTCCTCAAAAACTTAAGTCGAGAATGAATGGATGTTTGTGAGAAAGAAAAAAAATGAGAGTGATATGTATTTTAAAAAAGAGATTTGAATATTTTGAATTCGAAATAATGGTATGTCGGAGTCAAAAAGTTGCAAGGAAAAAAAAAAAGCAATTATATCCATTCAAACCCCATCACAATGGATCCATATTATTCACAAAATGGTATATCACACCGGTGGAGTCCACTTTCTGCCAGTAAGGGGGATTAGACCCCTTTTTTATTTTTTATTTTTAATTTAAAAAAAACGTGACTAATTAAAGAATCATATTCTCATCATATATTACACCTCTTAAAGATTAAGTGAATCCGATTCATGCATGTGGAAGACAACAGGGTTTGGGAAATATCTAAACGTGAAATGCCATGTCTGTTGTCTTGTGCAGAGAGAGAGATAGAGAGAGAGGTAAGAGAGAGAGAGAGAAATATATCTTAACTTGAAATTCCTTATATAATTATAGGCAGTGTAAGAAAAAGGGCAAAAGTGAAGAAAAATAAATTGAGTGAGATAGAGAGAGAGGGGTTTCCCTATATAATTAGAGGCAGCGAAAAAACGAAGGGCAAAAGTGAAAAACAAATATATACATATATATATATATATAGAGAGAGAGAGAGAGAGCTAGAGAGAACATGGAATATGTTCTTTGGAGTTGCAGTTTCTTGTGTGTTTATCTCATCCTCCGGCTCTTAATCCAAACTTTGTCCATTTCTTGGGCAAGAAGTAGCAAAATATTGCCACCGGGACCAAGACCATATCCCATCATAGGAAGCCTCTTGGCTTTGGGAGACAAACCTCACAAATCCTTGGCCACACTTTCCCACACTTTTGGCCCCATCATGCATTTGAAGCTCGGCCAAATCACCACAATAGTAATTTCCTCCTCATCCACGGCCAAACAAGTTCTCCAAACCGACGAGAAGTTCTTCGCCAACCGACCGTCATGCGATGCAGCCAACGCCTGCAACCATAGCCAGTTCGGCATGCCTTGGTTGCCCGCTTCATCCTTGTGGAGAAATCTTCGAAAAATAAGTAACTCCCACTTGTTTTCCGCCAGGGTTCTCGATGCCAACATGAACTTGAGGCACAACAAGGTCCGAGACCTCCTAGACCGTGTCCAAAAAAGCGCCGAAACCGGTGAGGCAGTTGACATCGGGAGGGCCGCTTTCGAAACGATCTTGAATCTGTTGTCCACCGCCTTTTTCTCCGTCCATTTGGCTGATTCAACTTCCGACATCGCCAGAGAGCTCAAGGAGACCGTGTGGAATATAATGGAAGAGGTGGGGAAACCGAACTTGGCGGATTATTTCCCATTGCTTAGGAAGCTTGACCCGCAAGGAATAAGGAGACGCGCCGCTATTCATGTCCAGAAATTCATGGATTTATTTGATCGAATCATCGACGAAAGAGTACGACTTAGATCGGAAATTAATACTTCCGATTCGACAAAAGATGATGATATGTTAGACACTCTTCTCAACATGATGCCGATCAGTGAATATCAGCTTGACAAAAACCAAATTGAACATTTATTCTTGGTAAGCTAAGCTTCTAACTTCTTCCTATTTTTCTATATATCTATTATATAATATATATATATATATATATATATCTCCTCTTCTTATTTTTTTTATTTTTAATTTTTACTTTAAATAAACTATGAGAAATGATAACTGATATCACAATTTACAAGCACATATATACCAATTAGTCTTCTCTGGTCTTGCATTACTAAGCTTCATTTTGAAATTATCAATTTTTTGTCTTTTTTTTTTAAATAATGAACAAAAATAATAATTAAATTTTAAAAAGTCAATCAACTAATTTGATCTAAAAATTTAATTTCAAATCAGTATTCCAAATGGAAATTAAATATAAGCCAAACTATTGGCATCAAACTGGATCATGACTATTAAAATATGTTATTTGACTAAAAAAAATTACTCAATTTGTCTACTATTTTAGTTTATTAATTTTTTCCTTTAAATTCAAATTCTAGATTCTGATCTCATAATATACCTACTGATTTGTATAATTGCAGTTTAATAAATAAATAAAAATCTTGTCTCCGCCGGCTTTTTGGAAAGAAAAAAAATATTGCAAATGTAATAATGGAAAATGGATTGAGAGATCCAACTCTTGCAGTCAATAATTGGAAAATGCCAGAGGGATGGGGCCACGGGAGGCCATGGGCCCCCTAGCTTTTTTTTCTTTTTATTTTTAATTTTAGTATAGTGGGGTTTTTTAAAAAAATAATAAATTTAGATATATTAATAAATTAACCTTGACACCCCTTAAAATTTTAAGAACATTTTATTTATATCAATAATATTGATAAATATCCCCTACAATATCAATAAAAATTTTTAATATATTTTTATCCTATAAGAAAATAACCTTAAAACCATTAAGAAGGGTCATATCCCCATAATAAAATAATTTAAAAACATACGCCACATTAACCAGAAATGAAAATAAGATTTAAAAAAAAACTCTAAGAAATTATTCTAAATTGTTCATCATCATTTTCTTTTCTTTAGAAATTTTATAATTACATGAAAATTTTCAATGGAGGATTTAAGTGAAATAAAAATAAAAGAAAAATATCTCTTTAAAAGCCAACAACTATTGAAATATGTAGATTCAGTTTTTTTAATTCATTAGAATTATGTGTTTTTTGTTTTTTTTTTCTTTTAGTACTCGAAAATGATTTTATTTGATTTTTTATATGATTATTATTTTTATTTATTTTTTCTTACCATGTTTGCTTGCATTATTCTATATTTATGTATTTTTTAAATGAAGTATAATATTTCTTGATTTTTGATTTAGACATTACTTGAGTTTTTCTTCTTTACTATTTCCTCTCATTTTTTTTAAGAGATACTTTATGTTTTCTTTCTGAGAATGGAAATATATCTTTTTTTTTTCTAATTTAGATTTGTTAATTTATTTATAACAAAATAAATTAAATTTAAAATAAAAGTAAGTGTATGAGAGGGTTAAATGTGATATTATATAAAAAGTATCTATAAAAGAATAGATTTAATATGTTCATATTAGGAAACGTTTATTACGTGAGGATATTCATCAATATTGTGGGTGCAAATATAATTACTCATATTTTATTTGGATAAACAATTTAGATTTTAAGAAATAAAGTAGTTTTATTAAAAATATAAATATTAGTAGGTCTAGTAGTTTGATTGAAAATTTTATTTTGACCCCCTATCAATAAATCTCGGCTCCGTCACTGTAATTGGAAATTATTTTCACATAGGATCTACTTGTTGCGGGTATTGAAACGACTTCATCCGCACTCGAGTGGTCGATAGCCGAGCTACTTAACAACCCGGAGATCATGTCGAAAGCCAACGCAGAGCTTGAGCAAGTTATAGGAAAAGGAAACCAAGTGAAGGAATCAGACATAACTCAACTCCCTTACTTGCAAGCTATTGTCAAAGAGACCTTACGCTTGTACCCATCAATTCCGCTAATTCCCCGCGAAGCGGAAAGGGATGCGCAAGTTTGTGGCTATGTCATCCCAAAGGGTGCACAAGTTCTAGTTAATGCATGGGCTATTGGGAGAGATCCGACCAATTGGGACAATCCAACAAGTTTATGCCGGAGAGGTTTCTTGAATCAAATATTGATATCGGAGGTCGGAGTTTCGAGTTCATTCCCTTCGGTGGCGGCCGGCGACTATGTCCCGGCTTGCCATTGGCAAGTAGGATGTTGCACTTCATATTGGCTTCTTTGCTTCACTCCTTTACTTGGAAGTTAGAAGACGGGATTTCACCAGAAAATATGAACATGGAGGACAAGTTTGGCCTCTCCACGCAGATGGCTCAGCCTTTGAGAGCTCGTCCCGTGGCGATAATTTCTTAGTCCGTACGTGAATCTTTTGTATTTATTCATGTGTTAAATCATGTCTTTTTGTCGTATGAGTGTGTGTTGTATTGTTTAGTGTTGGTTACCCTTTTGGTTCTCTCTTGTGTGGGGTACCATTGAATAAATTGAAGATGTTCGTGCTCTTAATAATTATTCTATGATAAATAGTCTTAGTTTTAGTCCTCGTCTCAATCCTACGATATTTAGCACTGATGCATTCCTAAACTTTGTATCCTTTAATAGTTTATCTTTCAAATTTTTAATTTTGATAATTTGTCCTCTAAACTTGTTAAATTATTATAATGTACCCCTTTTAGTTAATTTGATACTAAATTAAAGATTTGAAATTAAACTATTTGCATTAGGGTTTGTATTATATTAGGAAGTTTTAAATTGAAAATGGATTTTTCGGGTCTTTACATGAAACGTATATGGGTTTTTCCTAATTAATTTAACATAAAATTAATTGATATGAAGTACATTGTTATAATTTAACAAGTTCAAGGAATAAACTGTCAAAATTAGAAATTTAAGAAATAAGTTGCTAAAAAGTGATGAATTTAGAGGACATCAATACTAAATATCTCAATCCTATGTAACAAATGCACTTTTAGGAGGACAAACATGGGAAAGTACTGTCTGAAAGAATCACAAGAAACAAATTCTTCAAATATTATCAGAGAATATATTAGAGAAAAGTTATTCCAATATGAACAAATTAGAGGAAAAAAAAAAAGAAAGGAATTTCATTGAAGCACATTTAAAAATGTAAGATTTTGGGGGTTACAGAACAAAAGAAAAGGTACGATAAAAATAAAAAAAAAAATAAAAAAAAAAACCCCAAAAGACAATAATTAATTGATCAATTTTTGAATAATAAAAAAAGGAATTCTCATTTATCCAAGAGTAATAGGCTATATGAGTAAAACCATTGTTACCAAAATAGGATTTTGCATTAAAACACTGTTGTGGTTTCTTACTGTGACTGTTCCTTGTCTCTTGTCGGTGACTTTCTAATCTTTATGCTTAACTAGTCTTTGCAATCTTGTCTTTCCGAATCTTGAATCTTGTGAACTTGCAATTCACCATTTTCTTGACCTGTAGAAAATACACATGCCTAAGGTGGATAAGACAACAAATAACAGTCAAAAGTATGTAAGACACACATATTTGAGGATTTACTATAGAGTATTTTTCAGATTTATTATGTTAATACAGGGGTGAATAGTTACTTTGTTAAGTAAGAATCTGTTTCCACTGGATTTTCTTTGCTAATACAGAGGTAATATTACCTATTTTTAATAGTAAATAGCATGTTGGATTAATTTAATAGCAACTTATATGATTTCCTTTGTGTACTAAGGTTCCTACACAACCTTCAAATTGGGAGTGCGGATACTATGTATTGAGGTACGTGAAGCATGTACTGTTTCTCAGCTATTTAATAAGTTAATTATTAGAAACTCATTTCTTTTGTGGTTTTTTTTTTTTTTTTTTTTTTGTGAAGAACTTGATTATGTGTGAAATATATCTAGGATGATTATGTCATTTGATTAGTGTTTGATTTAGAGATTTTATTAGAGTTTGAAATTTAAATTGTTTAATTGGGTTACAATTTTGACACTAATATGTGATATTAAATTAATGTATTTGATTAGTTCTATATATAATCTAACTTTATAAATTTGTTTACTTGTAGCTTTCGGAAATAAGGAGCAACATAATTCAAGATTTAGATATGGTTCAAGACGAATGAGAAGGAAAATTGATGCAATTTATTAGTTGAATAATTTACTTAGCAATTTTTTGCTTTTCTACTTTTAGGAGTGATTCGGACTTTTATACATTAAATATAATTATGTGCACATTATAATATTAATCTTTATAATTTTGGTTATATATCAGGTGCTGTTGATGTGTGTACTGTTTTTTTTATTGGGGCTGGAGCTTGCATTAATAAATTGTTAAAAAATAAGAAAACATTGTCGGCAAAGAAAAAAAAAAAAAAAAAAAAAAGAGGAGCTTAAAAGAAAAAAACAAAAATAAAACTGGGCTTCCTTGTCGGTTGCGGCACAACCAACGAGGAAAGCAAGCATATCTCGTTACTTATAAACCGACGAGAAATACTTTCCACGTTGGTTTTGAACCGACGAAGAATGAGCCGAATTGCATAATGAATCAGTTTTAATATAAAAATTTTATTTTAACACAAGTAAATTTTTAATGATGAGTACCGCTAATTATATTATTATATTAAAAGGAAAGGGATTTTTATTATTTTTTTATACATTATTCAACAGTGTTTTTTTGTTTTTGTTTTCGTTCTACTATAATGTGTGTATAGTGTTGTACAATAAAATTATATTTTTTTCTTGCTTCCCGTTTAACACGTATTATTATATTAAAAGGAAAGGGATTTTATTATTTTTTTATACATTATTCAACAGTGTTTTTTTGTTTTTTTTGTTTTTGTTTTCGTTCTACTATAATGTATGTATAGTGTTGTACAATAAAATTATATTTTTTTTCTTGCTTCCCGTTTAACACGTGGATATTAATCTCGTAATAATTAAGAGTGAGAAAGAGAACGCAAAAATGCATAAATTAACAACCAATTTTTGTCATTTTCTGACACCCGCAATCAGGGGTGTAGGATATAAATGCATGAAGAAGTGTTACTATCTCAAAATACTCACCATTTCTTTTGCGATTTGTTTGTACTCTTTGTGGGCTCATGTGTCATGACTTCATTTTCAATTTTTTTTTTTTTTTTTTTTTTTTAAGTTAAGAGTGTGTCTTCTTTGCACAAAGTAAACAATATCCATTTGTTTCATATTGTATACATATTTGGTTATTTTGCAGGCGAGTGTCTTAACATTGTACTCTTTTTCATTTATTTCAGATTAAAAATCTTCTTTTTCGTTAATTCTTTTTTTTTTTTTTTTTGGTCTGCATATATGTATGCTTATATGTACACTATAGTACACTATATATAGGATTCCCATACTTTTATAGTGGGGCGGTAATTACCTCAGACACGCTTACACACCCGCACCTCTAAATCCCACTGAGTAAAGTTGAAAGAAAAATAAACCTTAATTAATTAGAAAAAAAAATAAACATTAATTTATTTACCCGTAGTCGGTTTGCAGAATATTGGACAAATAATATTGTTTTTTCTTTTTCCCTGAAAAGACATATAACGCATTAAATATCCGACTGTCGACTACTTTAAGCGCTTGGCCAACTAAGATACACTGAATCTGAAATATGCCCTGTTCTAATATTTTATCAACTCTCATGAATGCCTCGTTATTTATTTTTTGTTTAAAGGGTAATGGACATCGAAGAAGATATACATTAAAATATAAATTACATTTAAATGTTTAAATTAAATATTTATATTTAAATATAGAATTTGAATTATGTATTTTAATTAAATATGTATTTGAATAGTTTTTGTTAAAGATAATATTTGAATATTATAAAGTAGAAAAATAAGTGTTATGAATTTTTAAAAAGTGAAAATTTAGATTTATGCCAAATTATTGTGAAATAGTTAAAATAGTTATATATACTTAAATGTTTCATCATCAACTAAACATACATATTAAATCAAATCATTGTTGTTGGAGATGATGATGATCCAAAACAACCTTTAGTTAACATGTATTTCAATTAGGTTAGCACCTGTTAAAAACAAATCCCACATTGACATATTCTATTAGAAAGAGAAGGGAAAAGAGTAGATAATAAAAGCAAAGAAAGATAACATATATTTATTTTAAAGTTACTCTTAAGAGGATATGATGAGCTTGGATCACCTAAATGCATAATGTAAAAAATGAATATGCTGGTGGCCAAGGAGAGATCTAATTAGGAGCCAAGATATAACTGTTTATTCAAATAAATTAAAGAAAATAGCTCGAGCAATAAAAAGTTAAAGAAAATAGTTCTTTCTCTGACTTGTACACCATATTTAAATTTTTTCCTGGTACTTTCTCATATTTAATTTAATTTATATATGAAATAGCTGTAATCTATATGTTGGGTTATTTTTTCTTCAGGAACTCTCTTAAAAAGTTTTCGGCACACCAAGCTCATAATATCAAGAGCAATACCAAGAATTGTCAAGTGTCCAAATTTTATAGATTTTACAAAACTGGAATGACTGCTTTGTCCGTATTTTTTTTACCCCTAACAATTTTTTTTTTTTTTAATTTCATGATACAAATCATTTTCCTAATAACATATCTCTTTATCTTGAGCCAAAAAAAAAAAGTGTTTTTTTTTTTGGCGTAAAAAAAAATGTGTAGTATATTACAAACTCTAAAAGATAATTTTTGGATTAGATAGTATTATAGAAATGTGTACATATAATCAAATTAGAACACTAAATTTTAACATGTATAATTTGTTTCTTTGTTTTATAGTTTCATATTTGGCCTTTGTTTTTTCTTCTCTCTATTCATTTTTTAATAGGAACATAAAATGGTATAATCTCAACAACCAAAAAGAAAATAACTATAGTGGAAAAATGGAAAATAAATATGTTTGTGTTGATATAGCATCAAATAACCAAGCGACCTTGTTACATTGATCTTACAATTATTTGGTAGTGACCGTGCATTCAAGAGGAAGACCCTGAGGAAACCTTTTTGTGTCCGTACAGTAATTGTAAACCATGAATTTCTTCTGCACCCATTTCAGTCTCTTTTGGCTCGTCGAATCGAGCTCTTGAGAAAGCCATTCGCGTTGATCATCACCAGAACTACTACTAGAGTTAGAAGAAGTGACATTACAAGATGACACTCCATTGGACCAAACACAAGCATTGGCTTCGAAGTTCCTGAATGTAGCCGTAAACGGAGCTTCGCTCCAATTAGTCTTCACTAGCCCGCCTCTCGTCGCCCACTCGTCTGCGTTCCAAAGGCTCGAGCACAATCGCATCGGCTGGCTCTTTGGATATGGAACGCCAAAGGGTTCCATGTTCTTGAACTCTCTAATAGGCTTTCCATCAACAGAAAATCTACGAAGTAAAAAACGAACAATTAGGATGAAGCATGAACAGTGGCGGAGGGATATACAAATGAGTCAGCATTTTTTTTTCTTTTAAAAAAACTTTTGAACTTGGATTATTTTTTTCATTTTGTCCATATTTTATTTGAGTCCCTATTAAAAGCTCATTAGTCATATATAAAAGAGCAAATAACTCAAAAGAAAAAAAATTTTCAGTATACGTCCCAGTGAACTAGAATGCTGGCTCCGTCACGGAATATGAGATGAGAATAATTAGGCAGTACTTACACAACATGTCCAGGATTCCAGAGAATGGAATAAGTGTGAAATTTGACTGTGGATCAAACCAGAGATAGAATTGCTGCTCTCTATTGCCGTTTCCTTGTGTATACACATTTGTATGGACAATATAAGGCTCACCACTTAGATTCCCCAAGAATTCAAATCCAACTCGTCCCATGTGGAACCTTGTGAACGTAACTGAGATTGTTTGCATAAGAAATAGCAACAAATAGATAATAAACAAATGAACAAACAATAATTCGTTGAGGATGAACCAGATATTGAGCGCTAATCTAGTTGGGATATTCTACCCTACTCTAATATTTATCCTCTTTCGTTATAAAAATAAATTATGAAATTTACGAAACTCACATAATAGGCAGTGACAGTACCGGCTGAATTTCCCGGGACAAGCTTAATCTTCACATCGAACTTCCCATAAAGAAATTCGTTCTTGGACTGAAAGCCTGAGCCTGAAGCTTGGTCGAGCGAGAGGGTTAGGAGCTTGCCGTGGTTCAGTATCGCGGCGCGCCCATTTCCCCAAGTGATGTCAACATCTTGATCAAACTTATCATTAGCTATTACAACAATGTTGATCAAGGAGCAAAATAATAGAGCAATAACGAACAGAAGTACTTTTGAAGCAACCATATTTGACAAATGTGTTCTTCTTCTTTTTGTAGTTTGGTTTTGTGTTTTCATTATAAGGTGAAAATGACCTTGGTTTCGGGCAATTTATAGTAGAAATGAAGAGAGGAAAAAAAAAAAAAACAAAGAAGAGTTTTGGAGAATCTTCTTGAGCAGTTGGTGGGAAGGTTAGCTGTGAAGCACAAGTGAAAAGTGAACTAAACCGGTGTTTTATATATTCCTATATAATCATAAGAAGCGCAATAACTAGTTATGTGGTCTAATGAGGGAGATTATTTTTCTCACAACTGGATTGTTTGACTTTTATTTCGTAGGTTGTTTTTTTACCTACCCCAGGTGTTTGGCTCCTCTGAAGAAAATGGTATTCCAAGAGAATAAAGTTTTAAATTAATTAAATAAGAAGATTCATTTTTATTCTATTTTTTCTTCCAGTTGGTTCCACATGGAATGTTGCCTTTGGGTGCTTTGTCTCATCAGCACCTATTAGATTCTAGAAAGGTCGAACTAGTGCTCTGTACTCGAAGAATCTTCAAAAACTCCAAATGGCAAGAGTTTTTCCCATTCTATACCTCATTTAAAGGGGCAACGTTTATTGATTTCGAATGGTTAAATATTGGATTCGTTATTGTTATTTATCTCTGTCTATTATTAAGGATGGATTTTCTTTTATTTGTTTTCTTGCATGTTGATATAAATCCGATTATTTATGAATTTTAATTAAGCAAGTCAATAAAAAAAATACTAGCTTTTATTTTTCTCCCTAATTTGATTCTTAGAATTCACAAGATATCAGAGTGTCACCATCTTATAGATTAAAAAATACTTACGTCGTAATTATGTATTTAAAATCATCACCCGGTTCGTTTCCTAGTAGATTAAAATACAAAACCGAGTCCTCCCATGGATCAATAACTGTCAAGATCCAATGTTGGCTGCTGTAATATGGCATGAGAAATAGCTTTCCCTTTGGTGCATGTAATATCCGAAATTTTGATGACTCTAGATTCCTTAGAAACAAGGAAAACCTAAGTCTGGATCAAGATTGGAATGAAATAACAGTATAAGTTTGAGCTCTCGGTTAACTAGCTACGAGACTCAACGATAGATTACTTAACCTGGTATGGGCGTTTTGAGAAAAAACGGCATGACAAATTTCATGATTTCATGTTGGTCAAAGTTTGACCAAAAAGTCAAAGTTGACCAAGAATAGTCAAAGGTATGACTGTACCATAATAGGATAAGCAGTATGAAAATATACTGCGAAAATTATCTTTTGGACAAGATAGCTGGAATAAGCTTTGAGACCACCCTAGAAAAATCAAGCACACTAAGTTGGATATCAAAGTCCTAATGACTTTCAGAAATAAGAAGAAAATTTTACAGTCCATTTTTACGCAGATAAATTTTGGACTGCAGTCAAGTATAACAGTACTGAATTGTACTGTGTATTAGTGAACACAGTATTGGATTTATCTGTGTTAGATTAAGATGGACTGCTTTTCCAAAAAGTAGCCAAACAAGGCCTTATGGTGACATCACCCTATCTTAGAATTATGACATCATTTTGATTTAAGGAAATTGTGGAAAGAAATCTTTGCCACCTAAGCACCATAATGGCCGGCCACCTAGGGGGCATTTTTGTAAGAATTTTCACTTTTGGGGCAAAAGTGCAAATTTTGGAAAATTGATGATGTAAGCGAAGTGATGTCATCAAGATGATGTCATCAAGGTGAGATAAGCTTGGCTTGATTTCCAAGTAAGGGGCCGGCCACCTAGAGGGCATAAATGCAAGAATTTTAACTTTCGGGGCCAAAATGCAATTTCTAAAAAAATAGGTAATGTAAGCAAGATGATGTCATCAAATGATGTCATCATTTGCTTGGAGAACAAGGTGATGGCCGGCCAACATGCCACTTGGAAGGTCAAATTGTAAATATTTTGTCTTTTGGGGGCAAAAGTGTAATTTTGGAGAAAAATGATGATGTAAGCATGAGGTAAGCACATGATGTCATCAAGATGATGTCATCATGATGAGGTAAGCAAAACTTGGGCTCCAAGGCAACCAATGGCCAGCCAACACTTGTAGGGGTCAAAGTGCAAATATTTTGCTTCAAGGACTAAAGTGTAATTTTGGAAAAATAATTAAATCCAAATTCAAGGACTTTTAGCAATTTTGAAAGTTCAAAATCAGCTATAAATAGGGCCAAGGGGGGGGCGGATTTCAGCTCAAAAAAATTAGAAAAACAAGCCAAACTATGGCAAAATTTTCCCTCACCAATTTTCTCCACCAAAACCGACCCTAGGAAGAGAAAAAAAAATGGTTGGCTGGATTTTTGGTAATGGCCAGACCTTATGTGAGTGTGTGAGGCTCAATTTAATTGGCCAAATTTTTGGAACCCAATTGGAGGGGAGGCCGGTTGTGTGGAGCCAAGGAAAAAGGGAGAGAAAAATTGGAATCAATCAAGCCAATCTCTTGGATTGATCTAGGTAAATCTCTAACCCTTAAGTTTTTCTATTGAGATTGAAACTAGATATTCATGTGGTTGTTTTTCATGAGGAATGGCCGAAAATTGGAACCCATTTGGGGGAGGAGAATCGGCTGCAATGGCAGCCAAGGGGGAGTAAGGAAAAAATTGGAATCCAAGCTTGTGAACCAACTTCCAAACCCTAGAGGTAAACCTTATGACCTTAAACCTTTCTAATTTGAGCTTAAATTTGGGAAATTTAAGTGTATTTCCATGTTTGGATGTAAGAGCATAAGCTCATTTTCTTATGCCATGCAATAAGTTATGTGCTTGATTAGGGTGCTAAGGTCTCAATTGTGGTTTGGTTATGTTTATGCTTGATTGAATTTAGGGTGCATGTTAGATGCATGATGGATTGGAACGTAGAAACGATTGCATGTGTTACTTTAGGCTCCCGCTGTGGTCGGTTGAGGTAGCGTGCACGTTTTAGGACGTAAAACGAAATTAAGAACCGAAACTGCCAGTCTCGGGTCAAGAGTGGGCAGTGTTCTGGAAATGGTATTTTGAGGCCCTTAGAGGCCGAATTTGAAGAAACTCAAAACTACAAAGTTGTAGATAAGGGTTTTTCCTAGAGGGCAGCGCGGACCGTTTTTCAAAATAAGGCTCCAATGGCCTCCGTTTTTACAAAAACCCGTGCTAGTTTGCCAGACCCAGTTTACAGGGTCAGCCAGTTTCAAATTAAAACTGGTACGAATCCAAGCAGAACTGGACTTTTCGTAAAACACGAAAGTTTTAGGATTTTTCAAGATCTAAAACTTTCGTGAAGACAAGTTTTTCAAAATCGGAATGGATTTTTAAACTGACACGGATTTCTAAAGAGTGTGCAGGAAACAAGAAATTCCTGCACAGGATTTCTAAAACAGTACAGGAAAACTGTATTTTTGGCACCAACACCAATGTTTTGACTGTGGGAAACTACTCCAAAAGCAGTTTTCAACAGTTAATAATTTTACAAACCTTTCTCAAAAGAATTACAATTTTCAAAGTTAAACTAGAATTTTTGAACAAAGAGAACTAAGTTTTTCCAAAGCAAAGAGAAAAACAAGTTTTGGATTCAAAAGTTATCTTACTTTTGGTAACAAAACAATGATAGACGGTAACCGGGAAGGATACCCGAGTTACGGGATGGAGTCCAAAGCCCAAAGTTGACTTAGGATAATGAACTAAGTTTGACTACCTCAAGGGTTACTCAAGGTAACCCAACAAGGTATAAAATTGAGTTGATCTTAAAACCCAAAAAGGATTAAAATTAAAAATGACAAGGCATAGGCCAAGGTTAGGATGATACCTAACCCTATTCATATATGATTGGGATTAATACCCAAGGTTACCTTAAGTAACCAAGTAAGTCATCATAAGTTATAAGGGAGACTTACAGCTAGAATTTCGTAGGCATGTTGGTATGGTCACCAACATTCCACAATACTAATTAGACCCTTACCTATGTCCTTCATCAAGCAGGAGGAAGCCTGCGGCTACCCGGAAGAGGAGCAGCTTTACGTAGGACATAGTAAAAGAGGTAAGTACAAACCTCACCTGCAGTATGGAAAATAATAAAAGATATTTTCCAAGTATACATGCTATGCTATGTTATGCTATGCTATAATGCTATGCTATGTTATAATGCTATGCTATGTGATGCTATGCTATGTTATGATATGAGATGCCATGTAATGATGTGATGCTATGACATGTTACATATTATGCCATGTTTTCTAAAATGTCATGGTTTTAAAAATGTCATGTTTTCAAGAATGCCATGATATGGCAAATGTTAAGTTTGGATTTGACCTTGTGACATCATGAAGCATGTTCACTAATATTGAACCACATGGTAAGATAAATCAAGTAAGGTGTCGTACCAACCTCCCGTGATCGAGGAGGCTACATGTTCAAAACCAGTGGTGACATTTACCTCTCGTTGATGCGTGAGGGTCACGTTATAATTCCCAGAACTGTTAGGGCCTTGCAAACCCTAGCTTTGTCTGGAGGCTGCGCGCTTTTGGTACGGACACTAGGGGCCCACATGTAATCAAGATAATGAGTAAAAGTGCCTAAAAGATTTATAATTGGACATAATCGGATCATGCATAAACTACATGATGATTGATATGTTACTTGATGTTTGAAAAGATTTTTGTGAGATCATGTTTGTACTTGCTGGGCGAAAGCTCATTTGTATATTTCATACTGTAGGTAAGACGCCTGCAGCATTACTTGATGGGCCATGGAGACGATGCAGCGAGTGAAGGGCGGTGTGGGATACCACTACGCAATATTTTCCGCAAATGTTTTTAAGTATGATGTTGTATATGGATGTGATGTAATGTTTCCAAGGTCCGATTTAAAAGGTCATGGTAACCTTATAATCGGCATAACAAGTAAAAGGGGTAGACATGATGAAGTTTACCCGTCAGTACAAGTTAATTCAAGTTTAGTTTCGAGTTATGATTTTTAAAATAAAATTTAAAGTTTTAAAGTTTAAAAAAAAAAATTTTATCCTGAAATTTTCGATAAAACAAGATTTAAGTTAGCAAGTTTGGTAACGGCCCATTTTACGTAGTATGCCCTACGTGGACGGGTCGGGGCGTTACAGTTTGGTATCAGAGCGGTATCCTGCCAGCCTACTTCACTTTGCTTCACATCGTTTCTGCAAGTGCCCAAGTAAGTTAATTTATTTTTCCTTCGATTAGAAATGTGAGGAATTAAGAACTAGAATTAGAAGATGGTTCATCGTGCATACGAACGAACCAAATTTTTGCAAGAGTCTAATCTTGCAACTATAGTGATTAAGTTATAACGATAATTGCTGGAATAGCAACAAGAAAAGAATAGGCTTCGAGATCATATAGCCTATGCTTCATCTCAGGTATAGTGAGATTAAGGAACTTTTTCCTTCTAAGGAATGGATCAATACATGGAAGTTAAGTTTCCTGATTGTGAAACTTTTACCCATAAGAGTATTATTAAATACGGGGAAAATTTTGATGATGCCTTAGTTTGGGGGTAGCAACTAGGCATTATGCCAAAATAAGTTGGATGCTATCAAACAACAATTTATTAGGCTATGATAATAATGATGATGGCTATGAGTCTGATGATCAAGTTAGTGAGGTTGAGATCAATAGTAACAACCTTGGAGTCGATATATAATGGTTTGACTAATGTCGACTATATACGACCTTTTAAGTAATGGAAATCATGAAATGATGATGGAAAGTTTTACATATTCCTTAGAGCTATGATTATGTGCTATAAAGGAA